>CP092088.1:61293768-61808768 GCA_029203775.1 Neoneuromus ignobilis | reverse complement strand
GATAAATCTCTTCCTCGTACATTTTCGCGATCAAACTCGACTTTGACGGATTAGATCAGCTACGATATTTAACCCCGCTTGAAGAATGTTATTGATTATTTTTTAAATATTTTTTTTAAATTATGCATTTGGATTCATATATGTTTTTGATTTTTTACATTTTTTTAAAAAATTATTAATAATAAATTATAGAGGTGTGCAAAATTTACGATCATCCAAATGTGACGCCTAGATTTGTGTTTTATTAAAAATAAACAGATGTATAGGGGATGGTGTACAAGGAAACGCGTGTATATTTTTTTTGTTTCTTTTTAATAAAACACAAATCTAGGCGTCACATTTGGATGACTCATCAGAACCATCGTGCCGCTAATACTTTTGATACAGATGAAAATGGAACTATGAAAAGAGAGTGGTTTCATGGTAGGAGACTTGTGCAATGAGCTGAAAATCGTTTCTGAAGAGACGGTTATATTCTATGAATTACTGTACTGCAAAGGATTCAAATATTTGAAAGTAATTTTGAAGGTTATTCGGTTATCACAGATATAAGCACGTGTACGTGTACGTAGGTTTGTGAGCAACATGGCCATACGTCGAAAATAATCGATTGGGTATCACACTCGAGTCAACAACAGAAAACGATCCGTCATATGAACATTGACATTATTGATACATGACAACGTCTGAAATATAATAAAGGAAAAATCAAAACAAACGGATATCGACGACGGCGGGAAAACTCGTAGTGTTTTCGAGAAACGAGTTTCGAAATAATTTTCATAACTTCGTCCCATAGACATTTTCAGTTCTTGCATGAGTTTCGAACGAGATAAAAAACATATAGTGTTTCATATCCCATACTCTCCCTCTCTCTCTCTCTCACACACACACACACACACATACATACATATATATATATATATATATATATATATAGATAAGTCACAAAGAAAAAAAAGAGACCCTATCAAAAATGGAAAGATGAAAATTGATTTAAAAAAAATAGTTGTCAATAATTAGGAGTGTTTTAATTAGCCAAAAAAAAAAGAAAACTAACATACGAACGCTCGGCCTACTATGATTTTGTATATGTGTTCAACGCACGAACGTTTTTCATTTGTTTCATTAATAACGATCACTAGATAGTTCGATATCTTCAGCTAACAATGCGATATCAATTTATCTTTGGCCACAATTCGACAATGCTAAAAGCACATCGAAATGAATACGTCGTTTGGAAAACAGAATCTAAATCAGCTCGAAAAATGTAAACTAATATACGAACGCTCGGCCTACCACGATCACGTTCTACGAACGTTTTTCATTTGTTTAAACTATCAATCGTGAATAGCTTTCTAAATAATTTAATAATTCTATAATGAAACTCCTCTTTAGCCATAGTTCGATGATACTAAAAAATATCGAGATGGATGCGTATTTAGTATAAAAAAAATTAAAACTAGTACATGATATGAATGTTTGGTCCACTGATATTTCATGTAAGTTATAAACGTTTTTCACTTGTTTCGACTATTAACCACGAATAGTTTTTTAAATAATTTGATAATACAACAACAGCTCATCTTTGGTCAAATCCGGCAAAATTAACACTAGATTTACGGAGTGAGTCAATTTGACTCATTTAAGATGTTGTTGCTATATATATATATATATATATATATATATATATATATATATATATATATATATATATATAAAACTTAAATATTATTTTTTAAGAACAAATGTCGGTTTTTAGTTACATAATGACACATATGCAAATATGTAATATATTGTTTTTGCATATGTGTCATTATGTACTTAAAAATCAACATATGTTTTTAAAAAATAATATATATATATATATATATATATATATATATATATATATATATATATATATATATATAGCAACATATATATAGCATGCATATATATAACAACATCTTAAATGAGTCAAATTGACTCGCTCCGTAAATCTAGTGTTAAAGAATACCGAGATGAATACGTATTTTTTTTTTAAAAAAAAACTACATTAATTAGAAAAAACAACTAATATATGAATACTAGGCCTACTGTGATTTCGTACACGTTCTACGTCCGAACGTCGTTCACTTGTTCTGGTCATTAATCGCAATAAGCTTTCGAATAATTTTATAATCCGTCAGTTAAATATTTTGTCTCTGAAATTATTTGATTGATGAGAAAGTGTTTTTGGGAGATTAAGCAATATCGATAAACAGCTGTGACAATTACAAATCTGGACCGATACGGAAAATCGTTGGTAATCTAAAAACGAGTATCAAAAAAGTGTTTAGATTAGAATCTAAGAAATTTTCGTTCAACACTGATAAGCAGTTGTGATAAATTACAGATTTTTTTATTTTTTTTTTTTTTTGATAATCATTTAAAGACGATTACCAAAAACAGAAACAACAAATACTCGTCGACCAAAAATACAATATTAAAATTGGAATTTATTTTTCTTTTGACCCCGATCCAATCGATATTCAAATCGTTATCGTGAAGAAAATCCGAAAATATTTCGTCTCGAAGATATATTTTTTTTCTAAAAAAAAGCAATATCGGTAAACAGCTGTGACAGTTACAAACCGGGAATAATACATAATCTGCGACCGAGCATCAAAATCGAAAACAGGGAATAAATTCTGTCGTTCGTGAGAAAAGTGTCCAAACAGGAGTTTAAACAACTTTTCCGTTCGATCAGAAGCGCACTTGTGGATAATCCGACGCTCGTTCCGAATATATATTTTCGCCGACGTTCGAGTTTTCGTCGAACGTGACTCGGACATAAAAAAAAATCATCGTCGGATCGCGACGCTACGTGACGAATTCTATTAATGCGACGATCGACGGTGGCTTTGAAACGAACAGACGACGACGACGCGCCTATCGTACGAGTCAAAAGAAAAACAAACGAGCGTCCATCGGTCGACCACGAACTACTAGACGGTCGAGCGAGAATTTTTCTTCGGCAATGACGAGAAAACGAAATCAATCGACAAACACATAAACGAGCGACTGACTTACCATTGTCGAAGTACGGTCCGGCCGTCGCTGGCGTCGGCAACATGACGGCGACGATCACGACCGCGAGCGCCGTCACGAACATCCAAGCGATCCTCATGTTTCTTCGGCAGTCGAACGAACTGGAGACGTCGGGTTCGATGGGTGGTCGAAAGTCCGCACGAAAGAGCGGCACGCGGCGACGCGCTCGTCTGTATCGCAAGAACGAAGTACGAACGAACGACTGATTGACAGACCGACCGACCGATCGAACGATTCGTGTCCTACGTCGAAGTGATACTAAACGAAGAGCTTCTAAAACGAACGACGTCGCACGTTCAAATGAACGAGACGAGGCGCCGCGACGCGGATAAATACACGGTGCCAACAGGTCGCGCGCACTGTATCGCGCGCGCATCCGACCGAAGGACGTGCGCTCCTGCGCCACTCGACCGCCCACACGGCGACGTTCATCTCTGACGGACACACGCACACACACACACGCACACACGCACGATCTGAAGATTATCATCATCACTGCCGCTACCGTTACGAGGAGGCGGCGATCGACTACCGTTCGGTACTTCGACAGATCTTTTTCTTCGGTTAATGAAACGATGTACATCCGTACAGGAGTTTCTGAGACGATCGACGAGAGAAAAGCGGCCGATTGAATTCGAGTTCGGCCGGCCAGTCGCACTTCAGATAACGACACGAATCGAAATTATCGAGAAATCGGAGAAAGGACGAGTTAAACTCCCGAACGATCGAGTTTTTAAAAAGTACACTTTATTTCAATGATGAATCCAGCAAGTTTATAGCTCGAGGAGCTCTGAATTAAAAATGCTCTTAATCTCAAAACTAATTACAATCTTACTTGCCATACAAAGACACTTCTAGTTCTTGTTTGCTATTTTGTCGGGTACACACGAAGATTATTATTATTATTAACCAGTTGCGCTGCAATGACGTGCTATGTACGTCCACTGCTTTCGGTGCCAAATGTCGACGGGACGTACATAGCACGTCGTGTGATTCTTGCTTATACATTACGGTCCGCAGTATTTCGCGCTAGACTTCATCTGGAGTTCGGCGAATTTCGAAAAAAATTATTAACATTATTAATAAATTTGTTAATTAATTTAAGAGTTTTACTATAATGTTAATGTTATGATAAAAAATGATTTCAAATAGCAACTCGCTGAGAATGCTTTGGACGGATTTGCCACGCGCGCATGTGAATTAATTGCTAGCGCAACTGGTTAAGGGGATATTCTAGTCTAGACGCACGAATTTTAGGTGTTTTTTCGAGCACTATAAAAAAACCAACAAATATTTTTACTATCCATTTTTTATCAGTTATTTATTGACATTTTACGAGTATAAAAAAGTATTATTAAAAACAGAAAATTCAAAATTGAAAAAGGTACAGGTTGGCAAAGTGGGGGCTCGAAAAAAAAGGTGTCTCCTGGTTGACGTGGTTCCGACCCTTCCGGTCATGTGAAACAAATTTTTTTTGAAATTATCAAAAAAGAAGGTTGTAGTAGTATCCCCGCTTAGGGAAATTTAAAAAAATTTTTTTTTCGCAAAATGGCGGCACTGTGAAAAAAACAGTCATTTTTTGCTCTATTTTTTTCAACTTTTGGAACTTTTTAAAAATAGTAAAAAACAAAATTTTCAAAAAATCCTAGGCGAGAGAAATCATTGTTATATTGAGAAGCTCTGTACCAAATTTCAAGTAAATCGGTCCACTAGAACTTGAGATATCACGTCAACCGTGTCGAAAAAAGTCGTTTCGAGAAAAACGCGTTTAAAGTTGATTTGTTCCGGCCAGACCGGATTGACTGGCGCGTCACAAAAATAGCTATAACTCCGAAAATAATTCGAATTTCGAAAAATCCTCTTAAAGGTCTAAACTTTGAAAATATGCACAAAAAATCGATTTTTTCGAAATTCTAGACTAGAATACCCTCTTAAGAGATGTTTTACTTCTGTGCCGAGTCCAAGAAGACATTATTATTATCAAAAAGAACTATCATGTTCGGTACACAATACGATCACTGTTATTATACAAGATAATGTTTTAAACGGTCCATACGATTGACGTTTAGTATCGTAATAAACATCGAACGATCGTCGTTCGAGTATTTGAATTTGAGACATTCGAACGCAATTGATTTAGAAAAGTTTCTCTCGATTACATCGCCGACCGAAAAAATATCTATAAATTCTTAATCCTAAAAAAAAATGTTTTGGAACTGTAACAAAGACAGTAGTTATTCATCATTTAATTTATTTGTCATCATCGTCACAGTGTCGGATTATCAAAGCTAATCTTGACAAGTAATTAATGTATAAAAAATAAACATTCTGCAAGATAAACAGAATCACGAGATTCCTCATTACTAATCAGTGTTTGAAATTTAAACATTTCGAGTTTACGTCATTGAAATAAAAGTGTTCGAAATATTTCATTGTTTCCTAGGCCTACGTACTAGGCGATTGTATATAAAATGGCGGATGATTTCGAAGTGTAATGAAGTTGGCTGTGATTTTCATGATTAAAAAACCGCCGGTAGGAGGCGTAGGTTGCACGAGTAGTTGATATTATAGCATGGCTAGTGCGATTATTTTGAAAACTTTTCAAGATCAGTCAGAGAACGAGCGATCGAAGTGCATAAATGAAAATTAATAAAAAAAAAAACAAAAACAAAAACAAAAAACAAAGATCTGGAACATTGAGAGATGTGAATTTGTTTAAAATCTGGAAAGATATAATACGTCCAAACTTGATTCATATACGTCGTGATCGGTCGAATGTGGCCGAGATGGAAAAATTCGAACGAGTCACAGGTCGAACCCTGGATTCGAAAGTACGAATCATGAGAATAGAAGACCATCATCATCATCAGGTTCGTTTTTTGTTGTTTTTTTTCAACACGGCAATTTAATATCGTCGTAAAGAGTTTACGAGCGATCTAATCGTAGAGTAACTCGCTCGCTTAATTGAAACTCGGTCGTTTCATCGACGACCGATGTTTTTCGTCCAACGATATGTGTTTGTGTGTTCTCGCGTCGAACCGAGTTCGAATAACAAAAACACACACACGCACGCACACTTCATAATCGTCGTCGCGTTCCGAGAATCGATAATAACGCAGAATGAGCAATTACCGTCTACGATGATACAATAAAAATGATAAGAAGAAAAATGAACGGCCGTAGAAAAAACATTACGTGCCGCTCGAATCGATATCGCCGTCGTCAATCAATTACGCCGCATCGCCGTCCATACACATTATTATCGTCGCGACGCAATTGCCACAGACGACCGCATCATCGAGACCAGCGTCGGTTCTCTATGCCCACGTGCATGTGTACATAATTTCCATGTATGTGTACATAGAGGATAGATAATCAACTTGAAATTTACCGTAGACATTATTTATGCCCAGATGAATTCGAGAAAAGAATGAAAGATTTAGACCACAGTGGTTCCCAAAGCGGTTCCTACGGACCCTGAGGGGTCCTTGTGATCGCTGAGGGGGTCTGTGGCAAATTAAAATTAATTTGGGAGTGCGTGGACAACGTCACGAGGTCCGTGAAAGGCTTAATATAAAGTAAAATAATTGTGACTAATTTTCATTATTATGAAAGTCAAAAATAAATCGGTAGCGATTTTAACGTCCTGAGTTAAATATAAGTATGGATAGGTATATAAAATACAAGTAATGACAATGTTTGGGGAGAGGAGAATTCTCTCAGTTTCCAAATCTCTAAAAATTCCAAAAACGAGATGAAGATTTACTTGCTTATCGTCAACGATTTAACGGCTCTTCATTCTGACCTCAACCGAAGATTTGCAGACATTCTTTCCTTTTACAAGTAGACCCACAAACTCAGATAAATCCATACCAATACAGGAGAAATTTATTAAATGCTCGAACAAGGATACCAGCAATTCTGGTTACAAAAACAGATACCGATTTTATATCCTACATTACGGGTCACTGTACAGCAGCTGTCGATTGCTTTCCCGTCTTCCTATTTAGTAGAACGTGGATTTAGTGCAGTTACGAGTCTCTCGTCAGGAAAAAAGAAACCGACTGGAAATTAGTGCTCGCGAAGACTTACGAACGTTACTCACAAACATAGAGCCGAACATAAATAATCTCATATCGTCCCATCAGGTTCATCCGTCTCATTGAGAAAAATAATAATGTGTTTTTAATTTTAAAACAAAAGTTATAATTTCAATAAATACCACTTTAAATATGAAAATGTTTTATTTATATTTTATTTTTACGTCACCATTTACCATTCGAGACATGAGAGTTAAATTTGTAATTTTTCTATTATGCAGTTATGTAGAGTTTATTTCACTCGGGGGCTCGTGGTCAGGTTTTTGCTACGAGAAGGGGTCCACGGGCAAAGTGAGTTTGGGAACCAAATTGAAAAACCGGTTTTATAATAAACCTTTAGCAGAACGAAAGTAATGTTCAATGAATTTTCAAATCAGATGAAGATCAGACTCTGACGATGATGGCACTGGCATCGAAATTGATATCAACTTCAATGTCGTTATAAAAAACAAAATGTTCTACTATCAGAACCAATCAAATTTACTTTTAGCTCATCCGACCATAGACTACTTCTTTATTTAATCATTCCAACCTCTCAAGATCAATTTTTGGAACGAATTTCCAAACTGCAATTTTTATCCTACATGTGTGTAACCAAACAAAAGTACTTTTTCGAAATGCTATCATGGTAATTATTCTCTATCGAATTTTTTCGAACCGTACGTATGACTCTTTGGAGAATCATATTCTCCATTATTTCACGTACGCAAGTTGTTGACGATAGACCAGCCGGAATACGTCTTGTCGTTCACAGCACAATTTAACATTTTTATATTTGCTAATCAATTAATATTTGTAAAAATCAGTAAATAAATTAACTGGACGCTCGAGTCTAATAATCGTTGTTAACTAGAAGAACAAAACACTAACTGTTTATTGTTACAAAATTCATAGCCACCACAGATAGACAAGAAGAACAAAACACTCGTTGTTGATTGTTACGAAATTCATAGCCGCCACAGCTCCTTCCACGTTTCTTCTTTCGAAATGTCCCTAGTTGATTTGAATGGACATTTTTTTTTACTTTAATTCAATAATGACATGTTTCGTTTCGTTCGTCCGCTTTCGATTATATTCTACCATCTGATCCAATCAAATTCACTTGCAACTCATCCAACTACAAAATATTTCTCCACTTATTCATTTCAACTCGTTCGAATCAATGTTTGGAACGAATTTCCACACTGCAACTTTCATCTTACATTCGTGTAATTTTTTGGAGATTTCGGATTTTTTTTTGGAGTTCAATCCAACGATCCACCTGCGATGATTTCTTTTACTCACCGGTCTGTTTTTGGTTAATTTTGTGATATTTTCGAAGCTACACTAGTCCTTTCTTCCTCGATTCGATTAATTTCGTAATAATAAAAAAAACGAATTTAATTACCGGATCGATCGTGTTCGTTCTTACACGAATCTCAGACGACATATTTTTGTTCACGAATCCCTCCCTCGTGTTTTCACCTAGCGACGGAACGTCATCGCGAACAATACAACGACGCGCGTGTTTATTAACGGGCTTCGTTCGACACTCGGCGACGTGAAATTGCACGACGACGACGACCGCTGAAGCCCCGAAACTCGATCAGAAAACGTTTATTTCTCTCCGAACGTTCAACTCGCACGTGGGCGTGTGCGAATGAACGAACGTCGGTGTATGCGTGCACGAACGGGCACCACCGTCGAGGAACATTGATGATGATGATAATAATAAAGAAAAAAAAATCGCGTCGTGTGTCGTCGGTGCCTCGGCATGCGACACCGCCGCTCGGACGGACACGAGATCCGCAGATGAGGTCCGCCGGGACGTATAAAGCTGTCCTCGTATGCGTTTGCATCGTCGTCGTCGTGTAACGAAACACGAGACCGGCCCGTTCTTGCACGTCCGAAATATCGAATTGCAACGGATCTATTTTTATCCATTCGTGTACGTACGTACATGGAGAATGTTGTACCGTATTTCTTTCGTGACGTCGTGCCGTATTTCTTTCGTGTCGTTAAAAAATGCCCTCCCGACAGAATTACATTCACTGGCTTGCCGTTGTGAATTATATGATAAGCGATACACGGATTCTTTTCGATGCAGAGGTAGAGAGTAAAGAGTAGAGAGGTCGTCGTGGCGGAGTTTTTTCCATTTTTTCCTTTCTTTCAATAAATTACATCGACGATTGTTTGTTTTCGTCGGATGGATTTAATTAAATTGGGTATTGGATTTACTTTTCACATCGATCGTGGAAAAATCGGGTAAATACAGTACTGGGAGAAAGTCTTATCCGATCTCCGTGCGGCGGCTATGGATTTTCTAACAATCAACAATGAGTGTTTTGTTTTTCTTGTCTATCTGTGATGGCTATGAATTTTCTAACAATAAACAATTAGTGTTTTGTTCTTCTGGTCAACAACGATTGTTAGATTCGAGTGTCCAGTTAATTTATTTACTGATTTTTATAAATATTATTTGATTAGCAAATAGAAAAAAATATAAAATTGTACTGTGAGTGACGAGACGTATTCCAGCTGCTCTATCATAGACAATTCGTGTACGTGAACAAATGGAGAATACGATTCTCCAAACATATATCGAGGTTTCGGTCAATTTCAACAAATTGACCAACAGATCACCGTAAGTATGGATCGTATCGAAATATTTTGATAAAAGTCGACGGGTTTAACGGTTAGGCCATTTCTAAGAAGTATCAAAATTTTTTCCTAGGTTACGTATTTCAAGGCTAACAACAGAAAGTAAAAATAGCCACGTAAGTCGAGCCAAAAAACGGGCATCGGGGTTTACCTCCAGGAACGTTAAGTAAATCAGGAATTAAAGAACGAAATTAGAAGCGAGATCAACAACCGAAATCGTAAAACGAAAAGTATCAAAATATTGATTGTTTGTGAAGGAAAGCCATGGAACGCATTAAGAATCAAGATAATCGTGGAATTTTTATTGGAATAAAAATTCAAAGTTTTTGTAAGAAAAATTAATGTTTATCGGTATCAGCGTAAAATATAAATATGAAAATTATGAATGGAATAAAATGTCAGCCAAATATACTCCTCTACCTTGTCAGCAGACGTCCACTACTTTGTCGAAATTTTGAGGTACGATTTATACAGGTAATACGAGTTGATTGCATCATAAAAATCCAAAATATAAGTTAATCCAACTGAGAATAGTAAATAATAATAAGCGAGTGAATAATACGTGTCCAAATTTGAGGTTAGGAAGTAAGTTATCATTAAAATATAATTTTTGAAAGAAAAAACCGTGTTTATCGGTATCGATGTAAAATAGAAACATAGGAATTATGAATGGAATACAATGTCGGCTAAATGGATTCTTCTGCCACAACGGCAAACGTCCACTCTTTTATCGAAATTTTAGAGCACGTTTTGCAACAAACGAGGACTGTATTTCAACTGTAACTGCACGAATTTCATCCTTTAGCTCTTGAATCGTAGTCTGTTTGTTGGCATAAACTTTATTTTTCAAATAACTGCATAAAAATAAGTCCAACTGCATTAAATGTTCCAACATTAAAATTTCCCAAGTTTTTAACAAAACAAATGTTAAATAATAACAGTTGAATATTTGACATTTCATCAAATCACAGCCAACTTACTTCCTAACCTCAAATTTGGACACATTTTAATTAGCACTTGTTTTGATCGAAACAACATGGATTTCTGTGCAATTCAGAAACTTTGACGAGATCAAAAAACGAGTCGAAGAATCGATTGCTTCAAAAAATAAGTCGTTCTTCTGCCGTAGAATTCATTTATTACCAGAAAAGTGGCAAAAAGTCGTTTGCTAGTAATGGAAATTTTCTGATTTGAATAAACTTTACACTTTTTTCGAAATAAACGAATTTTTCAATCACAAAAACAAACTCGGAATGAATCGAAACGTCCGACACATGGAGACGTCCTCCGCGACGTAAACTCGATTTACGTCAAAGATGTCTCGTTCCACATGTATCTTTGATCCGATGTCAAGCGTTCGAATCTCGGTAATAACACTCGCACACTCGTACGTGCCGCGAATCGTGAGCGTGGGTCGCGACGTCGAGTGCACTCGTCGAATTGTAAAGACGTCGGATGATTATGTTTTTTTTTCTTTTCGTACGTACGTACGTACGCGGCAGGACGTCGAACGAACCCGATTAGATGCGTGTATTTTGTTCACGTAGCGTCGATCGATTCGATTCTTATCGCGAAGTGGATTCTAAAATGATTACATATCGATGCCGAAACGGAGGGATGTCTCGTGTGCGCGAAAGGAAATCGTGTCCGAAGGGTTCGAGACGAGGCGATTACGCGAATTACAGTCGACGTGATTATTAATCCCCGTACCCCGAATCGTCAGATGTGTATTTCCGTGAGGACGAGATTTTCTTTTTGAGTTTTATTCGGTCGAGCGTGTTGAAATGTGAATACCGCACGTGTGGTGTACATGAACACGTTTCAAATACGGAAAAATACTTATTTCATGGAAATGGAGTTGTCCGAAGAACGATGATGAGAGGTCATCGATACAAATGGCAAATACGTTAATCAATACAATTACACATTGTACATATTGAAAAAATATGAATTTAATATACAAAAAAGTAACTAACATTCTGAACAAGCCTATTAATGAAGGATGGATTCAATCAAAAGCGCACGCTCAAAAACGAAGATGCGTTTTATTTAAAATTTAAGTTGTACGCTCCCCTAATGGGACTCTCTCTCTCTCTCTCTCTCTCTCTATATATATATATATATAGAGAGAGAGAGAGAGAGAGAGAGAGAGAGAGAGAGTACAATAGAAAAAATATTGGAAATAAAAGCTAGTGAAGTTGTAGAAACACATATTTATTTTAAATGGCTTAACAAAAAAACAATGACGTTTTAAAAAACAAAAGTAGATAAATTTTATTCAAAATGTCACTATCGTCACTGCAATTCAAAACGATCAACCTTTTATATATTTATATCGTGCTTTTTTATACGTTCAAGTGAGAATTTGCGTCACTCTGATATATAATAAATTCCATGAAAAATTACATAAAATGAAATCTATTTGACCGCGTATAAAAAGTGCCACGTAAATCAATACCGCGTAAAAAAGTCCCGCGTAAATTAATACCGCGTAAAAAAAATCCCGCGTAAATTAAGAGACGAGTGTATATAAATTTGGATCCGAAATGAATTGAAAAAATATAAATTCAGAGATTCAAAAACGTACGCAATTAATGTATAATTATTGTAGAAGAATGGAATAATGAAGTTGTTTGAAAGTCGTTGATAAAAACAGTGAATAGGTTATTCAATAAAATTATAAATAGTTTTTTAAGCGTGATACAAATTAACGTTGAGATCAATTTAAATTTCCATCACACTTAAAAAAAAAACATCTTAAATATAAAATTGAATTTGACAAAAAAAAAAACAATTTTCCAAACAAATTTCTCTCTCTCTCTCTCTCTTTATTATATATATATATATATATATATATATGTATATATACAATATACACATAGAAAGATAGAAAAAGAGAGCGAGAGAGTCACAGACAAAACAGATAAATTTAGTGAATGCACTGACCAATAAAACTAAATATATATAAAAAAATCGAATTTAACTAAAAAGAACAACTTTCTGAACAACCTTACATATATATATTTACACACAAATATATATATATATATATATATATATATATATATATATATATATATATACACTGAATCAAACTTTCGACCTTTTAATTTATTTTTATTGTTAAACTTTCCTATGCTTTCATACTAAAATTAAAAAAAATCTCATAAAGACATTCGTTCTTTTTATCATTAATGTTTTTCTTTCTTTCTGCGTCCGCTAATCAATTCATTGTGTTTGTATTTACGCATGTGTTTGTTCTGTACACACACACACACACACACATATGTATATATATATATATATATATATATATATATATACACGGGTGAACTTAAAGTCAATACACGTTATAATCGTACGTTTTTCCAGGACTACAATTTCAACTCTTTGTACTTCCAATATGATAAAGCTTCACCGCACTAAACACAAACCTTGTGTAAACCATGTTGATAAAATATTTAATAGAAAAAATAATTAGAAAACGAAGAAACCTATACAACTCGTCCTATAAAGTTTCCTTTCCGATCCTACTCTCTTTTCAATTTTCATCATCGTGTCCAGAACAAGCAAAACAAGCGTATTTTTTATTTATCAATCAGCTGCAACAGTGGCTCGAGGAGCTCTGAATGTTGTTATTACAATTTTTTATTAGAATTTCTCAATTTTTATATTAGAACTGATTTTACAGAGTGTTTTACTTAACAAAGATACCTCTGGTTCCGGTCATTCAGTTGTTTTTGTTCACTTCAAAATTGATAATGGATCATGTTATATTTTTATAGTTCTATTGACATCTCGGTACTCACAAGGGAGTTATTGTCTAATAGTTGGCACGCGTTGACAATGTATGATGTGTTCTGTACGACTTGTGTTGATAACGGGTTATGTGCTCCATATAGCTTATACGCATACTAAATCCACAAGAAGAATATCCCCAGATCCTATCAATTCTTGACAAACACCACACCGTCAACGAAATTCAAATAAATCATATTAAAATCATTGCCGTAATCTTGGTCCCATATAGTTCGATGCTACGCACATCGAACCAACGACCCAAATCAAATACTCAGACATAACCGTAGATGGTAACCTCTCCTTCTTGACCACCACCATCGCTGACCGATTCCACAAAATTAAAACGGTTTCATTCCCTACGAGCTATCTTAAATTCCGATTGCCAGAAAGTTGACTGAACGAGTTGTAACATTTTGTGAAACCTGCAAAGGACAGCGCCACTTTTATGTTTACCGCGTTTCAATAAAACTCGTTAAAACTTTTTTTTTAATCAGGTACATTCGTGATATGATCTCGACATTATTTGAAATTTATCAATAGAATGTAATTTTTTGAATTTTATAGCGTCGGTCACCGGTGACCGACACGGCGCTCAACGTGTCGATTCACACGAGAACTGCATGGAAAAAGAGTGGAATAAATACACGACATTTTGCAATGAATTTCAAAATTTCCTTCGCGCCTCTTCCACACTCGACTTTTCGGGACACGTCTCGTATATGAATAAACGATTAGGTCGAACGATATTCGGACCGTTCTCTACATGTTATCGCACGCATACACTCGTACAGATTCGGATGACATTTTTCAACTTATCTCTAATATATAGAGAGGGTGGATGGGGGGAAGCAGCGAACGAACGGTCCATTATTATTTAAGACGTGTGTTATTATTATTTTTTTTCGTACGTCGCAATGTTCGGTTCTTTTTCCTCTCGCACACGCACGCACGCGACGCGTTCGCAGTTTCCGAACGAAATCGTCTCGTAGGACGTTTCGGTGCTGTGCCAGTGGCGGATCAACAGGTGCCGCCGCGGCCCTGAGAAAGACGCAGCGGCGATCGATCGCGTCGTATCGGCGTCGGGACGCGCTGTCCGCATATCGGACAGATCGGCTAATTCGTTAGAGAATCGGAACCGGTCCGCGGCGGCATCCCGTTCCTATCGATTCCGGTGCGACCGACGCCGCTGGCCGACCTCCGGCCGTTTCTCATTTTTTATATATATACATACATACATACGACGCTCGACGTCGTCGTCGTAACGACATGATTTATGAACGGACGGACGCCGTCGCGAAACAATAAATACGCGCTGTCGCTCGGTCCGTCCCACACGAGCGTACGTTCGACCCGATCGCCACCCTCACGAGACATCCGTAAGCTCCTTAGCTGCGCTACAGAAGCAATAATAAACTTTCGAGTGGCTAATCCGTCGGAAAACGAGAGCGCATCATAAAAATACGCTACGAGTGCACGTAACAGTGTATGCGTACGGAGATACAGTCCGGTCGGAAAGCACAGACAATTGTTTATTTTGTGGCGGCTATGAATTTTGTAACAATCGACAACGAGTGTTTTGTTCTTCTTTTTGTCTGGCTACGGCGGCTATGAATTTTATAACAATCGACAATTAGTGTTTTGTTCTTCTTGTCAACAACGATTATTGGACTCGAGTGTCCAGTTAATTTACTTACTGATTTTTATAAATATTATTCGATTAGTAAATATAACAATATTAAATTGTGCTGTGAGCCAGGCGTATTCCGGATAATAGGAGAATACGATTTTCCAAAATTTAAGGAATATTAAATGTTATTCGTGGATCAGTCGGCGACACTGCAAGTGAATTCCATGTCGAGTTTGTTCGTTTGTTTTTGGCAGCCGTTTATACCGGTCGATCGCAAGTACCAAAACCGATTTTCACATTGGATGAAATTGTTGAACCGAGAGTTTACCTTAAATTTTGTGTTTCGAATGAAATTTCTTGTGCCGAAGCGTTAAAAAAAACACGGACATACGAGTGATATAATACGTCGAAAAAAAGGATCGTGAAGTCGTTGAAAACAAAATCAATGTCGACAGTTGTCATCGATTGACGAGGTGTTATGTCAACTAGGGTCAAACAGTCGACAAGAAATATTATTTAGACGTCACGAAGCGTTTGCGCGAGTCGATCCGTCAAAGAAGACCAGATTTATCGAAAAGAAAACACCGTGGATTTTATTTGTTGTTCTGGAACTGTGGCCGATTCACTTTAACGTGTGGCGACGCCACGCGACGATTATAAAATAAAGTGTTCAATAATCACGCATTGTTTATAAATATGGCGACACGCCATCATCGTCACGGCCTTCCTGTCAAAATCTCCATAGAATCACCGTGGGATTTTGTATCGCGATAATTCACCGTCGCACACTGCGACTTTTTGGCCAAACACTAGTCATACGTCATCGTCCGAGCACCATATTCGCCAGATACGGTACACCGTGTGACTTTTTTTCTCTTTCCGAGACTAATATTATCAGTACGGGGAAAGAGTTTCGATACGATAAAGATCATAAAAGAGAATTCGGTAAAAAGCAATTTCTAAATCGGCTTACGAAGAACCGGATTAAACGTTACCAAATGTGTATTGCATCCGATGGAGAATATTTTGAAGAGGACAAAATAAATTTACCTAAATAAATATTTTGTGTTTCATTTAACAATTCCCGGTATTTTTTGAACAGAGTGTATATAGGGCGATCCAAACGAGACTGAAGAGTTTAAACATGCATTTACTCACTTCCTATCATTTGTTATCCTTTACGTACACGAAGAAGAAAATATACGCATCTTCACGCACATGCATCCGCCAAATTCACGTACAGAGTGATCCAAGACCGAAACATGTAACCGTATAAAATCAAATGTGGGAATACTGGTCTAGTGAGGATAAAGAGGAAAGCAAATATGAGATTTAATGAACATGTGGAAATAACGGTCTATCATGGCAATTTTCGAACATTCCCTGTTTCTAAAACTTACAATAAAATTAACAGGAAAAAAATTAACAGTATTACAGAGCTATAAACCACTCTTCGATAGAAGTAATTAGAGTGAATCGGGTAAAGTAAAAATCTACACTGCTACAAGCTAATAGTGCGGATTTAACGAAACTCGGAGAGTAATGGTCTAGTGAAGATGAAAAAGAAAGCAAAAGTTTACTAGGGCCGATTATACGTACAATTAGCTCGATTTGGTAACTTCAGACAATTCTCCGTGCTCAAAACTTAAAATGAAATTATCAGCAGCATAACAGAGATATAAAATTATTTGGGTTAAATGAAAATCTATAACGCCCGGTAGTACAGTTTTAACGAAAATGGAGAAAAAACGGTCTGATGGGGATGAAGAAAAAACAACAAGTCAGAAAACGTAACATCCGATGTGGAAATAACAACAAGACGGCCGAAATATGGAGATTTAGATGACCTCTCTCTTCATTCACGTTCAAAGAGCGGCAGACAGGAAAGAGACGATAAACAAAAATTGCAAAGTTGGCTACGACGTTTGTTTTTTTCATTTGTTTCGAACACAATGTACATTCAATTGTTTTCGTATTACATTTAACCTCATGAAATCAGTGTGCTGTTATTTCTACTCACAACCCCCGCCCCGCCACATGTACATACATATTCATATACACACGCACGCACATACGTGTACGTGTGCAATGTGGGTGGATTATATACACGTCCGCACGAACAATACCATCAAATTACGTCGCGATCGTCGAACGGTGAAACGTCCGCCTCTGGAGGAAAAAAGCCCCGCTGCAAAGTGCGCGACGTACGTTGCGTCGTCGTCGGCCGACAGCACACAATGCGAAAAGGTCGCACCCGAAGACAATGGCACTCGTTTAAATCGCAACGTGTGTTCGTTTCAGACGGAGACCGTATTCGAAACAATGGAACGCGCTACACAGCACACTTAAATCGAATTACGAACGGACGTGTAAACAGAACACGGCGCCGACGAGGTGTGTTTTTTTCCGTGAAAAGAAAAAAGTACAAAAGACAGATTTCGAAAACGCGTCGAGGATTCAGAAATATCGGCAAGAGGACCTTGAATGTCCGTCGTTCGGACGATCGGCAGACGGTGAAAACGTTTTTTTTTTCCACTCGAGCGAAATAACGAAAATCGGGATAGGAACGAGTACGCGCGCGCCTCGTCGTTTAGGCTCGGAAGTGTATCGGAGCTCGTTGTGTTAATACACTGACGAGACAGCTCGTGAACAAAACACGGGCTATATGCGAAGCACTCAAGGAGATCAATTTCGTATTGTATGAAATCTCTAATCGGATTATAAAAAAAGAAACACTTCTCGCAGACATGCATTGACAGAGTCCGACTTTGATTCTTGTTTGACGAACAGTTCTAACAAGACGAATTACCGAATTCATTTTCAAACAATTATTAACTATTTCGTTCCTAATGCCGGCCATAATCGGTATTCGTAAAATGTTATGTACGAACTACTTTTATCTGCTTCTATTCAAAAACAGAATATCAATAAACACTAGATTTACGGAGCGAGTCAATTTGACTCGTTTAAGATTTTGTTGCTCTATTATATATAGAAAATTTAAATATTACTTTTTAAAAACATATGTTGGTTTTTAATTACATAATGGCACATATGCAAAAAAATATATTACACATTTGCATATATATCATTATGTGATTAAAAACCAACAATTGTTTTTAAAAAATAATATTTAAGTTTTCTATATATATATAGCAACAAAATCTTAAACGAGTCAAATTGACTCGCTCCGTAAATCTAGTGTTAAACACTTTATTCCTTCAAAGAGGAACAAATTTGGCATAGTAATCACAGCAGAACAGGATACGTGCAAGAAATATGATTACTTACACTGGATCTAATACGAGATGACAAGATGGCGTCACAAGAACTAATTGCAGACATATTGTAAAAGATCCGTCTGTAAAAATTTTCAGACAGAATAACGTGGATATAGTAGAGCTCTATGACTGTCGATCAGAGTTAATTACTTTTAGTGTTTTACAATTGTAGAAAAATTCGAATATCGTGCAATGGTAAAACATTTTTTTTTTAAAAAGGCTTAAATGCAAAAGTTGGATCGTTGAATTTAAATCGTATGTGTTTTGTCCAAAAAGGTCAAAAACAACTATCGATGAAGAAATTATTCGAAATCGTGGTGAACGATCGCCTAAAATCTCGATTAAAATCGAGAGAGATAGCAAAAGTTACTGGCTTTTCTTATGACCGTACGAATTGCATTTTAAATGAACGTTTGGACACGAAGAAGACCGTTTATCGATAGGTGCCGTTTTTGTTGATTTGAATCGATAAAATGGAGATTTCTGCGCAAAATTTAAACAAGTTTAAGCGTAATGGAAAGGATTCTTAAGTCGTTTCGTTACTGTAGATAGAACATGCTTCTATCACACTATGCACCGGAGACAAAACGATAATCAAAAACAGCGTCGACCAAAAGAAAATCAAGCAACGTGAGTCTGCACTCGAGTACTGTCGACCTCTTGGGCTTATCTCCAAGTCCATATCCCGACCTACCGACTACCCTCACAAACCCCACAACACCCCCAAAAATCCCAACGAACAGCCAACACAAAACTCATCTCCTACCCGAACTACTGCAAACACGCCCACGGCGATGCAACCTATGGTATTTTCCAAAATTATCCGGCAGACACCATCCACCCGGTACAGCTTATACGTCTGTAACCCGTCAATCAAACATAACACAGCGAGTGATCAGTGCGTTTAATGATGAACAACAGTTCAAAGTCTTCGACAACCCTTCAGTGACAATACTCTTAGCGCCTAGAGCCGCTGTAAACAATGTTTTTAAATGGGTTAAGTTCGCAAATAAGCTATTTACAACTAAGTCGGTGTAATTAATTAAGACAGTTAAGGTAGCATAAGTTAAAATAGTTGAAAAAAAATCGCATCAAAATAGGTTTTTTGACATTTTTCCTGTATTGTTACAAAATCTCACTAACACATACCGAAAATAATACCCGACCATAGGCATATTATCACAAGATGGACAGCCTAACTAACCCCGAAAATATCATGTAAATTTCATATAATTATTAGACAGCATATTTTTTTCTGATTCTGATACCTCTTAGGTCACAGCAATCGCCCTATTTGGAATTCGAACGACGTGCAATCGAGATTACGAGTAACAGATGTAATTAAAACAATGATCGGAATCGTCAAGAGCTCGAATGGAATCAGAATACGGTCGTGCGAGCACGAATCTAATTGTTTTATTTATATATACACCGCGCTATCAAAAATAAAATCTGTTAATCGAACACGAACCGACCGACGACGGACGACATCTGTGTACGGGGAAAAAATACTAAACGATCGGACAGAACTCTACGATATCGGCCACGAGTCACACTCTGTTTATCGTCGTTTCGTTTCGTTTTAAAAAATAAACAGACGAATTGTCATTTTGTTCGCATTTTCAAAACGGACCGGCGTTAAATGTACGAAACGATTCGAGGACTTCATGCCGATCGTTCGTCCTTGAAACGTTTTCGATACGTAGGCAGTACGACTCGTGTTTTATGTAAACTCGTCTCGTCTTGAATCGAACGACGACCGATATAAATACGATTACGATCATACGGCACTATTGCGCAGGGTTTTGACATTTTTTTCTACAAGGACGAATTCTCAACATTACTAATTATCATACCAAAAATACTGACATTAATCTATACAGCTCAATATCCTCTGGACAAACAGCTGCAATTATTCATATCATATGTATTATTTTATGAGCAATAAAATGTTTCTGTCTGTCTGTTTGTCTGTCAATCATATGGACTCGTTCGCATCAATTATTCGTCGAAAGTAAAATGTCGACGAGCCACGCATCGTGACGCACTCTCAGCAGACGAAGATCGGAAAACCCGATCTCGTCAAGAACGGATTCCGACGCCGTGAACGCAAACAGTCGGTACTCACCGCCGGTACCGACGTCCGACGTACAGCAGCAGCACGGCGGGCAGACGCTCGTCCCGCGCCGACGGTTCACATTTCGTCGACGAACACTTGCTGCAGCTTCGTTCGCACGTGGAGTTTCCTCGAGTCGGGCACGGCGCGCAGGTACGGCAGAAGACTCATGAGAAAATGGTAATCGGCGTCCGCTTCGGTCTCGGCCCCGCCGGCGACGGCCTTCTCCGCCGGCTTGGCGACGTTCGACTTCTGCGCGTGTTTCATCTTCCGCGTCTTGATCTTCAGGATGTTCGCGTTCGCGCGACTGCGCGTCGACGGTCCGGCCGGCCTCTTGCTCGACGTCGATTTCGATTCGGCGCGGTGTCCGTTCTCGCCGGACGTCGCGTCGTCCTCGCCGGGCTCGTCGACGGTATCGTCGTCGTCGTCCTCGTTCTTGACCTCGGTCTTGACCGTCGCCGACATCTCGACGTCGGCGTCGTACGGACTCTGCTGCGGCCGATGGTTACGCGGAACGAGCTGGTCGCGCAAGAACAACATGTTCGAGTAATACGACCACTTGGAGCCGCTCGAGCTGTCGCCCGGCTTGGCGTTCTGCTCTTTCTGGAATTCTCTGCGGAACGTGTCTCGCAAGTTACGCCATTTCGTTTTGACGACCTCGCCTGCAAATCGCAACAATAGGTCGTCGGTCGTACAAAATATACGGATTCGAAAAGAACATATCTGATCGTTGTACAACTAGAAAAAGTTCATGCTCGGAAAATGACATCGGGAGATGTGCAGACGCTCGAACCGGAACAAAACGAAGGACATTTTTTTTATTCAAAAAAAAAAAAAACGTATACGTCGTAACTACGCGATCGCAGTAGGCGATCGCACACTCTGTCACCGATACAAACACGAACAAACAAACGACAATAATGTATTCGTTTTATTTAAACGTTCGTGTGGATTTCCGGATCGTGCATTTTGTGAGAATCGTTACTCGTTCGTGTCACGCAATGATGCGAAAAGCGATCTCGCGAGGACGACGTACGCACGAATCGCAGTAACGTGAATGATTTTTCGATCACCGCGCAGTGTCGAGGCAACGAACGACCGTCGGCCAAGGACGACCCGCTCTGTCAAAAAAATCCAATCGCGATCACGAGTCGCACGATTCGATCGCTGTTCAATGTTCGTATCGTTCGGAAGAACAAAAAAAAAAAATAAAAACAACAACAACACCGCTCGTTATCGGATCTGAATCGCGTTTTCGACGCACGTCGATAACGTGAATGGCTACTCACACGGCTCGTTCAGCTCTTCGGCGACGAGTCTCCAGTTCTCTCTCGCGTTCTCGCGAATGTGATATCCTTTGAACGCCGTATCCCACAGACACCGTCTGTTGTACACGCTCGTGATCAGCTTCTCCTTGTCCATGTTGGCGCGTCGCGCGTCCGCGTCGGACAACGTCGTCGTCGTCGTCGGCTCGCGCGGACGTCGGACGGATGCTTTTCGACTGGAAACGGCCGTCGCGTCGGCCAGCACTGACGAAACCGTGTCGGTTGTGATCGACTGTCACGGATCCGACTGACGGAGGGTATGTCCGTCGGCCAGCGTTCGTGTACACGCGCATCGCCCGAGATCGTCAGAAAACGAACGATGACGTCAGAACGTGCCTGTCCGTGCACGTACCGAGTTTCGGACTTGGCTCGGTGAAAAACTTTCGTCCTCTCGTTCATCTTACGAAACGCAGATCTGATGTCGCACTACGCTCGGCGATGTTTTCCATAAATCATACGAAATTGTACACACGGACCGATCGAATTTGAGGTTATGTTGTTTGTTTTTAATAGCCGCACGTCGTGTTTTACGCTCGAATGAGTGCGAACATTTAAATGCCTTTAAAATATCAAGATTACACGTTGCATATCTGACCTTGAATCTTTTAAAAAATTAACTACAGCGCGTATTGTTGTTCTATTGAAAGAAATGAAAATGTTCAATAGTCAATCTCGGTACATGTAAATAGCTGTATATATTATTGATGTAATTGAAATTATGTAAACGCGGAAGCTTCTAACGTATTATATTATTCGTATTTTTGTTGTTCTTGGAAATATGTAATTCGTACACGTAAAGCACTGTCGGCCGGTATAAAAACAAATGATCGGACGTGCGTGTCCCGTGAGAAAGAGTCGCTTCGAAGCCGACGATGCGTCGCCACGTGACGACTTTAAACATCGCCGAGAACGTCAAAGCGGAACTCCGCAAGTTCGGCTACGTTTACGTCGAAGACCTGAGCGCCGATAACGAGATCTTGCTCCGACACAAGATCGACCTGAAGCGGTCGCTGGGGTCGAAGAGACCCGAGACGGCGCTCGTCTCGCTGTACCACGAGACGAAATCCGGTTTCGTTCCGACCCTGAGCTACGATCTCGACGCGCTGATCGGCGGAGGCGTGCACATGAAAAAATGTACAGAGTTCTGCGGTCTGCCGGGTACCGGTAAAACGCAGATGTGCCTCCAGCTGTGCGTGAACGTGCGGATACCGAGAGGCGCCGGCGGCGTCGGCGGCCGAGCGCTGTACATCGCGACGAGGGACGGATTCGCCGCGAAACGGCTGCGAGAGATGGCCGTCGGTTGCGTCGAGCTCGTGTGCAAGTTCGTCGCGTCGTTCGACGACCGCGAGGCCGTCGACTTGAGCGACTTCACCGCCGACCGGATAATGAGCGGAGTGTACTTCGCGGCCGCTCGGACGTGCGGATCTCTGCTCGAGACGGTCGATCGCCTCGGTCGGTTCTTGGCCGATCGCCCGGACGTGAAACTGATCGCGATCGACTCGATAAGTTTCCCGTTCGCTTCTTTCGACGACAGACTGAACCGCATCGAACTGCTGTACGAGATGTTCGCGAAGTTGCAGCGCTACGCCGACAGGTTCGATCTCGCCGTCGTCGTGGTCAACGAAATGACGCACCGGTACGGCCTCGACGAAATCAAGGGCGAAGATTACCTGGTGCCGTGTCTCGGCGACACTTACGCGCACAGGATCAATTCGAGGGTATTGCTGTCGAGGAGCGGAACCGGAAACGTGTTCGTCGCGAAAACAATTAAAAATCCCATGGGGCCCGTGAAGGCCGTCGAGTTCGTCATCGACCGACGAGGCGTCAGACCGATTTCTTATTTGCGATGACGAATATTTCGTATTCGGAGTCGTTTATACGTGTACGTAATTTCTGTAATTTATTTGTCGATAAATGATTTTTTTTATTTAAAGTCGTGCTCATTTTTTTCAATTTTTAATATAGAAACGAAACTATCTGAGAAAGGAGAGGGAATCTAAAAACAACATTCGATGATTGGAGATCATTATATTTCTTTATAAAGAATTTTATTCTTTATTTTATACAATGACAAAAAGCATATACATGTGTACATAACTGTTTTAATAAAGTCTTAATAATAAATATATATTTTTTTTATTTTTACACCGAGTTCATTGCACATTCACAACAATCAATGTAATAAATTTAGTACATACACACAAACACACATGAGACGATACTATTCAAATTATATATATATATATATATATATATACATATAACCTAACAAAAGCTAATATAAAAAAATCGTTAATAAAATAAAAAAATAATTTTAAATAAAAATCACTTCTTTTCTACAATAAAAATTAGTCTTCTTTCATAGACGATCTCACAGCTTTCACATCTTAAGATTAGAATTTTTGTTATGAAAAGTAGACCTGTATTATATGTATATATGCATACAAAATACACATCTATCTATGCAAATACTCGTACAAACATATAAAACTCACATAAATAATAAATATCAGAAATGATAAATGGTAACAGAACGTACGATGAAAAAAAACTAGATTTAAAATCAATTTATACACCGATCATTTAGACTGTAGGAATTCGTCAACTCTTCGCCGAGCGTTCCTGAAAATACATAAACAGATACGGTAAAATCGAACCTGTCTATCGAATATTCAAGTTTCGATAATCTGTCTAGTTTTTCAGTCCTATACTTAACAACTAATGTCATTTGAATCACTTATAAAAATAAATAATATATTAATGAGTCACCAACCTGACTTGAAAGCACACGTGTAATAAATATGTGTATGTGTATCTATATACGTATATATTTATTTATATTTACATTAGCACACACACAAATATTTATATATATTTTCAAGTTCTCTCGCTTCTCATAAACACTAACATAAATAATAATTAAATTAATACACGGGCTATAACTACTTACCAAACAATTAGATCTGTAATATCTACGTTCAAATTTGATTGGCGACTACACAAATCTTAAAAATTATAAATTAACTAAATATGAAATGATTTAATTAATGATTGTGAATGTGTGTGTGTGTGTGTGTATGCGTGATTTATATACATATATATATATATATATATATTTATATATATGCACATGTATATATATATATATATAATATGTACGTATGTATGTATACGTAAGTATATTATATGATATTAAACCCGTTGTATTTCAAATAACTTCACATCCGTATCATACCAAATTGGTGGATCTACGTTCCTGTGAAAAAAATACAATAATTAATAATAATATTACAGATAAAAATAATCCAAACGAGCCTTTCCACACTAGTCGACATACATACGGTATTCACGGCCCATTATCGCTCGTCTCGCACGCTCTTACCCGAAAACTATTTTTTTTAGACGGAGTAGTTCGGCGATAAGAGCGCGCGAGACGAGCGGTAACGGACGTGAATACCGTACGCGTGCCGACCAGTGCGGAAAGGCCCCGTCGGTTCGTTATAAAACGAACGGACGAGATTTTTTCCCTTTATACGGCGTTTTTAGTTCAGGAATAAAAATCATACCTTAAATATATCACGCCCCACATATAAGTTCTGAACCACGTAGTCGTTCCGGCGTTCGCCTGATACTTTCTGATTAGGATCGGATGCGGCACCGGCAATAGGCCGACCAGAGTACCGTGCTGTAGAAACTTCAATATCTCGGATTCATCGGTCAGACCTCTGCAACGAAAGCGATCGTTTTCGTAAACGTATCGTGATCGTGACGGATACGGTAAACGGATCGGCACTCACTTATCTATACAGATTTTTTCGACTTGCGGTACGAGCACTTGTAGCAGACGCATTATCGTCTGTAACGGTAGTTTACTCTTCCAGGAATGCACCCATTCGGCTGACGGAACCCACTGACCGCCGGTTACGGTTTTGTCGGCCGTCACGACTCTGATACTTCCTCGCTGACGAAGGACACACGCGATAATTTATACGTAAACGGTTAAATAACATAACGACTTACAGAACTGACAGAACGTTTCGTATTGTCGTCTTTCGGATTATCCTTATAGGAAGAGTTAGATTTAATAGACAGCGTCGGCGAATCCGGTATTTGCTGTTGCTGAAGGAAAGCATAGATAATTTCATACGTACGTACGTGTATGTACGCAGGTGATTTTTCATACGTAAACACGAATTATCGATCGAACCCACCGTGATCGCGTTGGACATCTCGGCGGGATTTCCGTCGCCGATCGGCCGTTCCGTGCCGTCGTCTGCGGTTCCCAATCCCAACGACGACATCTGCTGGAACGCCATGTTAGCGCTCTCTTTCTCGGTCATTTGACCGATACCGGGCGTGTCGGGAAGAGAAGCTTTCAGCGTGCCGGGTTGAGCGGGTAAAGCCGGATGAGATCCTTCCATGACGAGTTCCGGGCTCGCCGCACGTTCGTCGCGGTCGACGTCGCTCGTCGCCACGGACGGCGGTTTGGTCCCGCGTCCTCTCTTGCTCAACGAACGCGATATCGAGCCGTAATCGGACGGCAGATTCGCGAGCGAATGGAACACCTGCCTCTTGCGAATGATCGTGTACACGAGATTCGAATTTCCTGCAAAGAGGAGTTCGGTGCACGACGACCGTTCGTATTTTCGTAACGGCCTACGACCACCTACCGTCGAACTGGTACTGTATGATGTTATTGAATATCTCCAAGAGGAAAAACACCAGGTGATGATTCGTCGGGGAAGAGAAAAGGAACCACGGCGTGCTGAACGCTTCGAGCAGATGCAGCAGTTTCGTGCTCGCCACCATCGACAACGTTTTTAAATACGGCGACACTGAAACGAAACGTTCGACACCGAGATCGTTTTGAACACGACCGACGTTCTTTAACCGGTTAACCGAGTTCGACGCGTATACTCGTCGTGTAAAATATAAAATTACCGTTTACTATAAAAACTCGAAATTTTAGTAAAAAGTAACAAAAATATCATTTAGTAGTATGTTCACTTTATATTGCCAGTTGATTATTTTCCCAGTTATATTGGGTATTCCACAATAACAATTAAAATATGTATATATATATAAATGAGATACGCAAAGACCGTCAGTAATTTCTAGTTTGTTGCAAGAAGGTGATTCTTATAGGATTCCTAAATAATTTTACTTTGATCCTTTACCGATTTCCTCATTTATCAAAATAAAGTATAGAGTAAAGTGGTATAACAATTAGTGGATAAATAATTTATTATTGCCAATTTTTACCCCCCGGACGGGTGATTCAAACAAAGATGATAGCAAAGTTTTTCACATCAGAAAGGGAAGAAAAGTGTTTCACCTGTTGACATCTTCTGATGAAAGCAAGAGTAATGGCTCAGAAAACCACTTTTTTTCCCGTTCAAAAAATGGAATTCATAAGGAGTCACGGTACTGGTGTTCAACCTGTGAAGTGCTACTTTGTGCGGTACCCTACTTTGTAAAGGACTAACTGAATTACTTACAGTTTTGTTGTTTATGAATTTTACTATTTTATTGCAATTTTGAAACTTCTAATAATAATACTTTTTTCAACGACGAATTGCTAATTTTTTCAAATAAAATGTAAGCCTCGTTCGTTTTGCTTTAGTTTTTTTTTGTAACATTTAAAATACGTGCACTCGCCCTGCATTCGACGTGCATACGCGTCATTGTTTGATTTTAATTATGCACCGCAGGGGAGATTTTCAAAATTAAATTCCACAGTTAACCGGTTAAAACCGGATTTAAGCGATTGAATTTCATTCACCGTTAACTAGAATCGTCAGCAGGCAATCGAAGAGCGGCTGAAGTCTTTGGTGTCCGGTCGTGATTATCTTATGAAAAACCGTCACCAAGAGATCGGCATGAGTGCCCGTAAATACTGGAATGTCCATCGGTACGGTCGCGGTATACGGCTTGTTCAGACGTACGCCGAAGTTACGTTCGCCGGATAACAGAAGTAGAATGAAGACGCCGATGTGCATGAGGCCGACCCGTGCTGTAGGACGAAAAAACGAAACGGCGTATAAATAACGGTCGTATCGCCGCCGGACGACAGAGAAACTAGAAACCTACATTGATCCGCACGCGAATCGTTCAGATGGTACAGAATCGGAACGAGAACTTCGAGTACGTCGCTGCTCTTCAACACGTAATATAGGAATTTCTACAAAGCGGATTAAAACTCGGTCAATCGATCCGAACAATTCGATACGGTCGGCTCCGACATACCTTGTTGTAATCGCACATCTTCCAAAAAAACACGAGTAATTCCTGATGGAAGTAAACCTTTTTCGTCGAGTTCGGTAAGTACGTCTGCACGAGAGGATTATTCAGCAGTCGGGTGACGCCGCGGAGAACGAAATGGAAGTCTTCGTCGCGATGGATCCGCGACAGGTAATTGATGAACAGGTTGTCCGGAGTCGTACTCTACAAAGGCTAGATATCAGTTTCGGATCGGACCGAGCGCGCG
Source organism: Neoneuromus ignobilis (assembly GCA_029203775.1). Classification (NCBI taxonomy): domain Eukaryota; kingdom Metazoa; phylum Arthropoda; class Insecta; order Megaloptera; family Corydalidae; genus Neoneuromus; species Neoneuromus ignobilis. The sequence continues at coordinate 61,780,319 of CP092088.1, read as the reverse complement.
TTCCGGAACGTCCGTACCTCCTCGCCCTCGGGCGTCATCGAGCTCGTGTCGTGATCGAGCGTCACTATCAAAATCTGGAGCGCGGTCTCGACGAGCGGCTCGAGCGAATCGGTGAAGAGGAGATGGTTGTACGGGACGCCTAGGCCGACCGGATCGTAAGCGCAGACGGCGTTCAGCAGAGACGTGAACATGGGAAGAGCGTGACGGTTCTCCGCGCTGGTGAAATACCTGCGGACAGAAACGATCCGATACGGTCGTCCGAACCGGCCTCCGTCGACCGGACTCACGCTATCCAACGGTTCGGCGACACGCTGATGTCGGCCGGCGGTCTGTACATCGTTTCGCTGAAGCACGTCAGCAACAGTTTCAACAGTTCCGTCCTGTTCGATTCGAGGACGGGATGGCGAGGAGGCGAGTGAGCGAAACCGACGCCGGCTTCCCAGATGTATTCGCAACTGTCGATCGCGCTCAATTCTTCGGCTTTATCCTGCGGAACGAAAAAAAACTCCATACGAAAAACCTAGCGAAACTTAAAATCCTATCGGATAAAACGTACCGGGCCGGATTTCCTAGTCCCTATCACCGTGAAGTCCGGACAGAACAGCAGATCCTACGTAAAAAGAAAACCGATCCGACGTGAAAAACCGTCCTCGAAAAAGCACGTAAAGCAGACGCCGAGTTCACTCACACAGACGGCGCCGACGAGCGACTGCGCCAACGGCACCGACTCCTCCTCCTCTTCCGACTGCGACGGTAACGACGACCAGAAGAACCCGCGCCACTCCGCATCCTCGAAAACGTACGGCAACAGCCTCGTCAACAGCCTCACGCAGTTCAGAACTGGAAAGAAGACGGCGGGTTGAAACGCGCGTTCGGTCCGGACACGTACGGTCGCACGGTACCTGTCTGCTGTTCGTGCTGCGTCCTGCAGCTGTCGTCGACGGCCTTGACGAGCTTCTCGACCGCTTTGTAGCACAGCGTGGCTAAATTCGACGGCGCTTCCTCCCTCAGCGCGCGGATCTCCCGCGCCGGGACGAGCGTGAACACGTCCTGGACGTTCGTAACATTCTCGGACCAGAACTGTTCCCAAAAGCCGTCGTCGTTCGGATCTATAGGCTACAGAACAATACGAGTTTCGTTTGCCATACGTTACGAGCGCAGAGACGCATCTACACGAACAGAGAACGCACCTGGGTCTTCGACGTGAGCTGCACGACAGCTTTTCGATAGTTTAGTTTCGTGTCCGCGTTGCCCATCGCATCAAACACGGACGGTCTTAATCGCCGTCGACAGGAGAAACGACGACGCTCGACACCACGTCAAGAAACAATGCAGATCGTCAAATGTCAACTGACAGTCTTACCAATGTCGCAAAATCGAAATGTCGTGCGTCAAAAGGAATACGGGACGCTATTGGTCGCTTGAAAATGCATTTTTTTTATATATATATACATATGCGAGGTCGTTTGATAAGTATGGTAAAAAAGTAAGAAAAACCAAATTAAAAAATTAAATTAAATTAATTAATTAATGAAATTAAACAATAAATAAATTTACCATATTTACAAACTACCCTCGTATATATATATATATATATATATATATACACACATTGTATATTTACAATGAATCAAAGTTTTCATACATCATATTTTATTATTTAGTGTGGAAAACTCATCAAAATCATAATTGGAATGTTTAATTAATCATTATATTTTAAGTTTGAGGAAAAAAATCTAAAAAGTTATCAAAAAAAAACAACTCAAAATGAAACTCATATTATAATTAATTATTTTATTTATGTTAGAAATATTTCCTATAAATATATGAAAAATATTCTAATTGTGATTAATGATGCATTTTCCACAGTAAATATATAAAATATCATGCCGTATGAGTTTCACTTTGATTCACTGTATGAGTGTCGTTTGATAAGTATGGTAAATGTATTTATCGTTTAATTTAATTAATTAATTATTTTAATAAACATTTTCAATTTAGTTTTTCTTACTTTTTTATCATAGTTATCAAACGACCCTCGTATACACATTTTTGTATGCAAATTTATTTACAACTATTATTTAGCATTATTCAACGTTTTATTTGTGTAAATATTTATTTAAAGAATTTATTATTATTTGTTTTTCATCTCAAAACACTTACGCATTTAGTATTACGTACGTTGGGTTTTTTTTTTTAAAAAAAAAAAAGAAAACTACCTACAAGTTTTTTCATCCGTATTTATATTTCGTAACAATAAAATGTCATCTTAAATCGTTGTATCGTCTAATTAAGGTAAAAAGAATTAAAAAAAAAATTATTAGCAATTAGTATCGAATTTCATTGATTTTTATACATTTTCTATGGAATTCGCTCGTATCGAAAAAATAACTACAAAAAAACAACGCGACGTATTTACACAAATGTTGATAATGTAATCAGTTCGATAAGACTTCGACCTGTTGTATTTAAACGGTTTCACACGTTTCCGGCCCGAGTAGATAGTCCTCTTATAACTCGTATCAAAATTACAAAATGGGAAACTACTATCGATTTCTAAAAACGCGCCAAACCTATATGAATTCGATTCTTGGCGACAATGTAATATCATCGTCATTCTTGGAGTTTTAAAAATTGCAGAGCATGGACCCTTTTGACAATACTGAAACAACGTGATGTTATCATCGTCGGCGTTTTAATTCTTGTGCTCTTTGACAGGATGACTGTAATTTGTATTTTGCTTCGCCGGGCGGTTCCGTACTATGGAGCATTACCGAAATACTTGTTGAAATATTTGATATTTTTATTTCTAATTAACAGTAAATATCGATGGTTATTTTTCACTGCATCAGCACATTCAAATGTACTAAAAACGATAATAATACTAAAAAAAAAAAAAAAAATGTGTGAACCATCGGTGGTACACACTGGTGTTCATCTCTAAATAACGGTAGCCTAGTAGAGTTTTTCTTGTCAAAGTCACAAGGCGATATTTTATAAAGTAAGATTGTCAGCTTAAAGTCCCGTAGTATTCTTCAACCGGGAATCGAATATAATTTTTTTACATAGTGAGTAGTTGTTTCGGAACTGTGGCCGATTCACTTTACACAATGAATTTCAACCCCGACACCACAATAATTCAAAGTGTTCAATAATCACTTATTGTTCACTTATTATTTATAATAATTATATCGGCTGATGCATTTCGATGGCGGCGCCATCGTCGTCAGAGCCTTTCTGTTGAACACTTTGAATTATTGTGGCGTCGGGGTTGAAATTCATTTGTGTAAATATGGTGAGTAGTGATATATACCGGGTGCAATATAATGTATAAACCAGTTTGACCATACTAGAGCAACATAATTTCATTATCATCGGTGTTGTAGCCCTTGTAAGGCCTTGAACTTTTTTATAAAGTTATTCCAGTAGAATTTTTATTATCAGTTATATTTTTTTCTTTTTTTTATACGAAATGAGGTTGTCATTTCCATATCCAATTTCTAGCTTGGAAGATTCTTCAAAAGCTGCTCGATTGACAGTTGGTGATAAATATCGGTTAATTACAATGTAATATATATATATATATATATATATATATATATATATATATATATATATATATATATACACTAATAATACATTTATTTAAAATTGTTAAATCCGATAGTAGAGAATCAGATTTTAAAAAAATATCTATTAAATGCAACCCTCTTTTTAAATTAATTAAAAAAAATGGAGGTTTTCAAAATACCACAATGAAGAGTATTCCAAACCCAGGCATCTTTATGGAACTACGGATCGCATAGAATTTTTTTTATAATTTTCCCAATTTAACTTTCAATGCATGGTAATTTATATTAGAGAAAGAACAAGATGGTCATTCTTCGATTAAATTTTTTTTCGAAAACGAATGTGCTCTATTATACTTTACAAATGTAAATTAGGGTCGCGAATCTTCGTTTCTTTTCTCCTAAACTCTCCTGTTCGCGCTATCAAGTCATCACTAGGAATGTCTGTGAGGAAATACTCGTTTGTCATAAAACGAGCGGAATTTCATCGAATTCATTATTTATTAGCAAATGTTAAGGTGACCGACCGTCCTCCTTTTGGAAGTTCTGTCCTTCCTCGAAAAGTGTCCTCCTTTTCGATATGTAAAAGCTAATTTGTAAATCTCTAAATATTTAATAACAAAAATTTGATGCTTTTTGACATTGTCTCGGGTGCATTGGAAAAATATTGAATTTTGTGTTCAGTTTTTATCCACATAACTACCAGACATTAAAATAGACAATTGTTTATTCGAAGAAATGAAAAAAATGAATATTCATTTAAATTCTGAAAAATCGGTCGGGTGGGAAAATGAACATGTCGAAATCGATAAAAGATGGGTGGAAATATTTCGACCATTTCAAAAATGCACATATGCCATATGAAAATTCACTTCCTCTAGTCCAATTTACATCGTGCTGCCCTGGCACTGACGCAGCAGTCGAAAGGGTATTTTCAATTGCTAATGATTTTTGGACATCTGACAAATCAAGACTGAATGTCGATTCTCTAGCTGCAGCACTCGCTGTGAAATTCAATATGGAAAATAGTTCTTGTACGGATATTTTGTTAGAAAATGACACATTAACAAAAAATATTCATATTTAAATGACAATTAATCATAATACGCCTGCGTTATCTATTTACTATATTATAATGCTTTCTGTTTAGTTATTGCTGCAAGGAATAATTTTTTTTATTTACAATATTTGTTTCTTTAATTATTTATGTCCTCCTTTTCATTGGAAAAAAGTCGGTCGCCTTACAAATGTGGATCTTGTACACTGTCTTCACGTATTAGTCGAGCAAAAATCTCACCAATGTCAAGTGTAATTTTTTTTAAACTTTTATATAATAATCATTTTTTTTCTACAAAACTCAACTTTTTTGAGACCGACATTTGAAAGTACAATAACAGAAAATAGAATACTACTGTGCTCGATTGTAAATCATTTTACTATAATTTGAAAAAAGACGTGCTGAACTATAAAACATGTTCGATTTTTTTTTTTAACAATACGGGATAATTTAATATTCGCTCCCGGCCAAATGCATATAATAAAAATGAAAACGGACTGCAATTCGAAACGTGTCGTACTCCGACAAAGCCTTCTCCATACGACGTCCGATCTAATCGGTCAAGAGCGCCATCTGCAGCAACGGCATGACGACGATCGTCGACAAGTCGCTCAGTATGCTCTCCATGTTCGCCAGATTGTCGACTTGGAGCAACGCCTCTTTCCTGAACGTGACGACGCACACGGCCAGCAGTGCGATTATTTCGAGCGAGTCGTACGCGAGGATCAAATCCCACAGGTAGAGGAGCTGTTCGGGAGGCAGGTGGCCGCTGAACGCTCGCATCAGCCACTTGAACACCAGACGAACGCTGGAAAAAACGGCGGCGTTTAGACCGTCCTCGGTTTCGTGTCGAAACGGAATGCTCACGGCTGTACTCCGCAGTCTTTGATGTGAGCCCACAGGATCGGTTCGTGCGTTTGGAGCAATCGTTCGTATAGGAGACACAGCGATATGATGCTCTGCGGATGGGCGCTGATGCAGTGCAAACGGTAGAAGTAGCGCAGGTAGAAAGCCCTGAACGTGAAGTACAGAGTCACGGGTTCGTCGTACAGGTAGCAGAACGGCGTGGCTAGAAAGTGAATCGATGGACAGATCGGTCGATTATCCGGATCGTACAGGGCATGGACAACGTAACAAAAACACTAGACGATTCTCCATCGAAAATGTATGCACTGACATCGGGCCTATTCGCACTAGTCAACATCCATACAGTATTCACGCCCATTGCCGCTCGTTTCACGCCCTCTTATCGCCAAAATCCACCGACTAAAAAAATTAGTTTTCTGGTAAAAGCGTGTGAGACGTGTGGTGATGGGCCGTGAATACTGTATGAATGTTGATTAATGTGAATAGGTCCATTAGGGGCAAAAAAATTCAAGTCGAATATTATTTAGTTCGTTTATGTTGTGTCGCGTTTATTTTTGTGTACTAGTGACCTTGAAAAGTAACATTTTGGGTGTTGCGATACGAGCGACTAGACAGATTTTGAAAAAGGATACACTGTCAATTAGGCATTCCGATTAATTGGAAAAATGTCATTTTACCACGAACGACCGTAATAATAATAATAATATCTGAAATTATAACAGAATACGTAATCGTGGAAAAGCAGCATTTACTAAATGAAACAATTACTTAAAATCAATGAACTTATGTAAAGATCCTTTCTCTATAAAAGCAGGCCACGGCGAATTCCACAAATACAATATAGACAGATGAAAAAGTGCTTCCGTCATTTTGGTTTTTGTACATGAAAACGAATTTTTCTAGATATTTTTTCCGACTCACCGTACATGGAGAATCCGTGGAAGGGTATGACGCCGCTCGGAGGAAACAGCACCGAGTTGTTCGGATTAACAGACGATGCCGGAGCTTTGTTTTTGAGCGGCACTTGTAACGGAACGCCCGGCTTGTCTTTCAGTGCAAACAAAATGTCCGAATCGCGCGAGAAGCAGAGCAGCACCTGAAAACCTGCACCTGTATACGACGTACGGACGAACGAAGGGACCGTTTCGAAACGGCGACGTTCCGTACCTGGTAGAGGACGTCTTCGAACACGAAGTACTGGTCGTCGTTGCAGGCGGTGAGTTGGATATCTTTGATGATGATCTTGTCGACCATCAGATCGTACTGGAGCACGCACCGTTTCAGGTGCTGGAAATGGTCGCGGTTCTGGAAATTCGGACGAGAACGAGGCTCTGTAAATTCGAGCGAACGAGAAACGGACCGAAACGATCGCTCACGTTCTGTTTGATCTCCGAGCCGAGGACCTGCGACCACAGTTTGCTCCGCAGACATCGCGGACTGCCGCGTTTCAGGAACTCCTGAGCGATCGGCGCGTGGTTCTCGCTGATGACTTTCTCGCCTTGCGTCGTCCTCTCGGCCTCGAGCGTCGGGAACGTCGAGTTCGACGGCATGTACGGGTTCACGCCGATCAGCGACTCGCCCCGGGCGAGTTCCGTGTAGTGCGCGCGCTGAAAACAGACTGACGGGTCGCGGTTTCGACGACCGAGCGACTGCTTTTCAACGTCGGAGTACAGACATGCGCGTGCGCTCGTGTCGTATACAAACCGACGACGATTAGGAAAAGAGAGGAATTATCGTTGCATACGAAATGGTGGTGGATTTCGTGACGTAGTGAAGTTTGTGTTTGTCGTCACGATAAAATTCTTTGTGCACAAAATTATGAAATCATTTCTATTCGAGATTTTAGTATAAAATGACCGTCGAGAGGCCTCGTATCCTTAGATTTGCACGTCCTTATAATATAAATGAATAGAAAAAAAAATAAAACATAATATGGAAATTAGATAAAAACGTATATTTTTTTCTTTACGAGTTTAAACTTGGACACAAAATATCAAAGGCAATCGGAAGTATCGAGAAAGCATCCGGAGTTGACGAAAGAAACGTACAAATCGCAGATTTTCCACATTGCAGAGAAAATAGGCATGCACTACTCGGCAGTTTCTTCTTCATTTGAAAAAGTCAAGAATCGAGTGAAGTAGGTTAGAAGTAGGTTTTTATTATGCACTGACATGACTGGAAGTTTGCAGTTCTCTCCTCGCACAAAACAGAAACGAGCTCTTTTCGAGAAGAGTAGTGAAATATGATGATGGGAAATGATTTTATACAATCATTACGAAGCTCTAAACCAAAAAAAGAGTTTTTATCAGATGATTAAAGATAATGGCGACTATTTTCTGGTCTACAGTTGACCTTATTTACTATTTGTTGTTGAAATTGAGCGCTCGTTGTAGGACTGCAGCTCCGATCGAGTGTTGATGACGTGTCGAGCGACCTCAACGGACAAAGAGTTATATTACTCGATGATAACAAGAACAACAGTCAAGAAATTGCACGAGTTGCAATTCTTCTTATTTACCTAAACGAACAGATTATCATTTTTTGAAACATTCGGATCATTTTTGGAAGAGAGAAAAATTCAACAATGAAGCAGCAGTTAAAAACTCCTTCGGGAGGAATTTGTCAAGTGGAAAAATTCGGATTCGCACAGAACTGGCACAAATGTAATTGTGTCTCGATCGGAGCTTATTTTGATTAATGTTTTTTTTAAAAAAAGAAATCCACACATGTCTGCAGATTCGTTACAAAATCAGCCATTTTATATGCAACAATCTGATATTTTTTTAAGAGAAAAAACATTTAGTTTTCGATCGTCTCCTCCCGTTCGTGACTACTAATCTTTTACACGAATTCAAACTCAATTGTTCCAACACTTCCACCATCTCGGTTCGAAGACGGTAGAAGCGCCTACGACCCACGTATCCGTTCGATTAATCAACACGAATCGACGCATATTTACCAGTTTCGTCAACGTTTTGACCTTGAGCGGAATGTGCGTGAACTCCCATTCCGGCGCACCGCTGCATGCAAATATCACGCTATTGAGAAAACGTCTGTCATCACAATTGCACGGATTTGACATATATAAACATTGCGGATCGCAATTTTCTAAATCGTTACTGTATTTTTTTTCGGTACGGAAATTTTCTACTCACTCCTCTTTCCGATCGCTCGGACAGTAGAGACCGAGAATCACTTCGAGGAAATCTTTCGGAGCGTAGACCGGCTTATACTGGGACAGATCTGAAAAACAGTGACGTCACAGCAACGGAGTCATTATTGGCGCGGGTCGACACATGACACATAGTGGCTCGAAAACGTGTCACTACATGACCTAAGAGCGTGCGCAGTAAGTGAAATACACACGAATACTGTAACTGCGCACGAGCAGTAAAAAACGCCACGCCACTATATGTCATGTGTCTACTAAGGCTTATTATTTGTACGAACGGACCGTTCGGACCCGAGACACGATACTTCTTCGAGGTTCGATAAGAACGAAACAGTTCGGCGGATTTGGAAATCCCTCGGCAAATAATCTCAACAACTAACATATTTGTTTTGGAACCGCGACGAATTCGATTTCTCCCAAATGAATTTATAATAACCTCAACGTCACGAGATATTGTAAAAGTGGCCAATAAATAATAACTAAACGCTTACGATATCTTACGGTGTTGGGGTCGGTGGTTCATCTGGGAGAATAATCTCAGTTGAAACGTTTGACAAAAATATATATATATATATATATATAAAATCAGAAAGGTTTTCGTGTTTGAGCGAGACGTTTTAACACTAGAGAAGATCGTAAAAAGCATCAAAAGAGTCGTTTCTTTCAGGCCCGAACTGCACGCTCGCACTCGTCCCTCTCTAGATCCCGAGTACCTATATCGTACGTGCTGAGTTCCGTCCACTTCTCGGCGAGCTCCTCGCGATCGGACGGCGTCCGCGTCCGCGCCAAGCTCGCTTCCAAGTCCGTGCACATCGAGTTGATCGATTTGTGTATCCGTTTCTCCCACTGGACCTGGCCCTTGTCGAGATGCGATTTCCAGTCGGTCTTCGAATCGACGTCGTTCATCTCGGCGCCGCCCGGATTGTTCGCACGGATCCAGTGGTAGACGTGGTTGCGGAGGACGGTCTCGAGACCGCTCGACTTCAGAGCCAGCAGCATCGTGTTCTTGAAATCGTTCGGCTTGATCGTCGGCGAAGCGACCAGTTTCTTAACAGAGCGAACGGACGGACGGGTGTGTAAATCTTTGGAATAGTTTGCGGTCGAGGAATGCCGGACGTTTGGCATTTTATCTCGACGCATTGGGTTTATTTTACGTCTAAGATCATCGAGAGGATCGTAAAGTATTGGTACTCGATCGAATAAAACCGACTTTGGAACGAAAAAACGACGAGCGGTCAAAAATCAGCGAAGCGGTTTTTATTAGTGAAAGAAAATACTTCTGTTAAACGGGAAGTATGTCTTACGTTGGATCGATTTAAGAAATCAAAATTTCTCTACTGTCACTCGTGAAACTGAAACGACTGATTTGAATACGATGAAGAAATATAGGATTACTTCAATATGCCTAACTGTTTTCTGGTTAATTTCTCGTATACATTTTCGAATCGGTCACAATTCTTCAACAAGACTATCGTACATAACCTGACTTTCGTAATTTTAATAGCAACTCGAGCGTATGATTCGGGGACTTACGGTCGAATAGATTTACGAGCGAGTGGAAATTCACCGTTTCTAATGAATCTAGGTGAACACGACTCCTCGTCTTACGAGTTGCTATGCGTTATGAAAGAACGCTTTTGTAATCTGTCCAAACGTGCGCGTGACAAACGATAAGATTCGCATGGCGGCCGGTTCTTTTCGCCACGACGTTTCGTTCGAGTACGATCGCGATTAGTCATTGCCGACATTCCATCGATGGATCGCGATTTTTGCTCAGCGCCACGCACGCGCACAAATTTCCCAGTGACGCTGACGTATCGAAACGTCACGTGTCAGCGCGACGGTGGGGCACGACCCCCTCCCGTACGAGTCGGCGCGTGCGCACGACAGAAAGTATGTTCGAATCCGTCTCACCTGCACGTCCGAATACAGCGATTTGTGATTCTTCGTCTCTCGCAAATCCTCGACGAGTTTCAGCGCAGTCCTGTGTATGCTCTTGTCTTTGATTTCCGCCATCGCGACCGACGTACGAACACGCAATCCGGAAGGTTCCTCTGATCGCCGTTGTTTTTCGTATCGAATCGCTCGGTCGTCGACTGGAATTTCTTGTGACGTTTCGATCGGCTTGATATTTGTTTATCCGATCCCCACCACCGCGATCGACAAAACGGGTACCTATGGTGATGACACCTATTGCTGATGTTTTAAAGCTAGTGAAACAAGTTAATGCCGGGAACAATAAGACGGATGACAGAAAATCTTTACCGTACGTTTATGCGTTCTGAAACGAACGTTGTGGATGTATAAAGTTGTCGACGGATCGGCACGTCGTAGAAGTTACGAAAATCGACCGTGCGCCGGTCGGCCGAGCGCGGCAGCGGCGTCGAGCATTCGCCCTAACCTATAAAAAATGATGGACGCGACGATATCCTCGGCGGACGGCGACGAGAACGACCGTAAGTCACGATGTAAATGCGCGCGCGAGATGCCGCCGCACCGGGTACTCTCACGGAAATCTTTTCGTTCTGTTCGCAGCGCACCGACCGAACGAGCCGTTGGGCGCGAAACCGAACGTGAAATCGACCTGCGTCTCGAAGGCCGAAATGGAATTCTTCCGTTCGAAATTCAGCGGTAATAGTTTTATTTACATTCACGTAGTACTCTCTGTCGTAACGTATAAACCGACCGATCTCGTCGTGACGGACCGTAGACGTGTCGCTCGTCAGGTACTGCCGGATCCACTGCACGAGCTGCGACAGACACCTCGGGAGCGCTCCGATCGACCAAGGGCGGCGGTTCGAGCATCCGTTGCTCAAGGTGCTGATGTGTTCGCGGTGTTACGACTTCTACACGAGCGGAGAGTTCGAGACCGACGAGGACGGCAGCGAGCTGTACTGCAGGTGGTGCGGTCAGGGCGGCCAGGTGTACTGCTGCGCGATCTGCCCGTTCGTGTTCTGTAAAGTGAGTGTCCGTCGCGTCGGAAACGCCCGGTCCCCGGTCGATCGTTAACGGCCGTCTCTGTCCGTCTTACAGAAATGCATCAAGAGGAATCTCGGACTCGGTACGGTCTCGTGCATAGAGCAGAGCGACGACTGGCTGTGCTACGGGTGCCGTCCGGACGATATCTTGATGCACAGGGCGAAAAACTGGGCTCTGAAGCAGTATTCTTCTCAGCTGATGTCGATCGAGTGAGTACGTAGCGGAACGAGGCGACGACGACCGAATTTATCCTATCGGTCGTTTGTCTTTTTTTTAAAAAAATCGATCGGATAAAAAATATAAAAAGAAAAAGACAAAAATCTCAAGTTTTTTTTCTTTTCTTGTGCGTTTACTTTTTTGAAATGAATTTCCTCGATAGCCGGTCAACTGTGGAATTTAGTTTTGAAAATCTCTCCTGCGGTGCGTAATCAAAATCGAGCGATGACTCGTGTACACGTCGAATGCAGGGCGAGTGCACCTATTTTAAATGCTATAAAAAAAACTAAAGCGAATCGAACGAGGATTTTATTTTATTTGAAAAAATTAACAATTCATAGTTGAAAAAAAAAATTATTAGAAGTTTCAAAATTGCTACAAAATAATAAAATTCATAAGCAACAAAACTGTAAGTAATTCAATCGGTCCTTTCGGTGTGGTATTTTTTGAAACAGGGTACCGCACAAAGTAGCACTTCACGGGTCGAGCACCAGTACCGTGACTCCTTACGAATTCCATTTTTTGAACGGGAAAAAAGTGCTTTTCCGAGCCATTACTCTCGCTTTCATCGGAAGATGTCGGCAGGTGAAACACTTTTCTTCACTTTCTGATGTGAAAAACTTTGCTGTCATCTTTGTTCAAATCAACCATCTGGGGGGGGGGGGGTAAAAATTAGCAATAATAAATTATTTTTCCACTAATTTTTATATCACTTTACCCATTACTTTATTTTGATAAATGAGGAAATCAGAGTAAAAGATCAGCTGGCAATAAAAAGTAAACATACCACTAAATGACATTTTTATTCCTTTTTACTAACATTTTGAGTTTTTATAGTAAACGATAATTTCCGTGTTACTCCGGTACGTAGACTATCGACACGTTAAACGCCATGTCGGTCACCGGTGACCGACATCGAACTTTCCGTTCAGGCCGGCGTCGGCCACCGGCGTAGCGGCCTGAACGGAAAGCAAAACAAAACAGGCTCGGCGTTTAACGCGTTAAGATAATCTTACGCGTGAGGGTCGAACAGACGGTGACGATCCGTACGCGTTTCGAAAACAAAACCCGTACGTTCGTTCGTCGTGTTTCAGTCCACGAGAACGGACTCGTCAGCAGAACGTCCTCATATCGCAAGACTTCACCACGTGTTGCAAAAGAGATAAGACGAAACTGTCCGACATCGACTTTCTCAGAATCCGCATGCGGAACAAGTTGTCCGGCATCAAGCGCTCGTCGTCCAAAACCGACGACCGGCCGCCGAAGAACATCCGTCTGTGGGGTCCGATGGTACTTCCGAAAGGTTTCGAGGAGGTGCAGGTCGCGAATCACGAGAAGAAGGACGACGCGGACGGCGTCGCGACGAGGACCGCCGAGACGACGACGACGTCCGAGCCGCCGATCGTTTCCGAAGATAACAGCGACGAGGTCGTCTGCACGCCGGACATACTCGCGATCGACGAGATCGACGAGCGCGACGAGCCCGCCACGGAGAAGCCGAACAAGCGGCGACGGTCGTCGGCCGTCGACGACGATTCGGACGACGACTGCAAGATAATCGAAGATCCGCCGCGGAAAAAACCGTACGTGCAAGTCAAACCGGTTTCGAAATTACTCAAGAACGCGTTGAAACAGAAGAACGCGGCGCCGGCGCCGGTCTTCCAGAAGACCGGTCGGACGAACGCACCGGTCGATCTTCCTCCGCCTCCTTCCCCTCCTCCGACGCAGTCTCTCGTCCAGATCCCCGCCGTACACACGGATACGATCGGGCCGGCGCAACAGGCGCCGGTCCAACACCCGCCCGTCCAGAACGTTCCCGTTCACCGCATACCCGTCCGGAACGTTCCGGTCCACCGCATACCCGTCCGGAACGTTCCGGTCGAGCAGACGCCGGTCCGGCAGCCCGTTCCGAAAACGCCGGTCCAGCAGATTCCGATCGAACAGGCTCCCGTACGGCAAGCGCCGGCGCAACAGATACCGGCCAAGCCTCCGGAATCGGTTCCGAAAATGATCAAGATCGTCTCGCCGGACGGTAGGTCGTTCTACATAGATCCGCACAAGCTGGCCCCGTCGTCGCTGATGGCCGCTCCGGTCGTCGTGCAAACGATTTCGACGCCGAACGCGGACGGCGCGCAAGAAAAGACGGACTGGTTCAACAGAGCCATCGCCGAGTGGCAGCAGGTGAAACAGTCGTTGACGACGAACATAATCGAGCTCGTCCGCTTGTACAACGACGGCATGGCGAACTCCGGCCATCTGTACATGAACTTCCAGGTGAAGATAGAGGCCGCGATCGAGAGAATGGAGAACCTGAAACAGAGACTCGCGTACGAGTATTATTTCAAGGACGTCGTCTCGGCCAACAAGAGCGACGAGCCGTCCGGCGCGGTCCCGTCGACGGCGACGCCCGACGTCGTCGGCGACGACATACCGCCGCCGTCGGCGATCGTCGGAAACGATCCGTTGCTCGCGCCGATTTCGTTCAATCGTCCGATCACGTTGTTGGCGCTGGATCCCTCCGACTGCCCGTTGCCGACGATGCTCAAGGACTATCGGCAGCTCGTCGACGGCACGCGAATCGACTCGCCCGCGATGATGATCACCGGCGATCTGACGCCGGAACCTGCGGTCGCTATCGAGACGGACGACCGCGGCACGAACACGAACGAGACTCGGTATTACGACGAGCGAAACGGCGCGGACCCGTCGTCCGAGTCGACGACGAACGCCGCTGCGCAAACGACCGCTTATGTTTGCCGATCCGACGACCGTACCGACCACATATACGACATGCGAGTGACGTGCGATTCGGACGACGACGCCGGCGATGTCGGCGGCGACGACGACAAAAACGATTCCGATTACGTCGTCGAGGAGGAGGACGACGACGACACGAGCAGTAACGTTTCGAATAAATCGAGCACGAAGAGCGTCGTCATCATCAACGACGAAGACGGCGACTCGGAGATACGAGAAGTCAGCTTCGTCGTTCGACATCTGAACGCGGACGATTTCGAAGAAGAGCACGTCGCGACGAACGAGTCCGACGGCCGAGACAGCGTCGACGAGAAAACGCGCGACGATCTCGAGAACGACTCGGCGTCGAGTTCGTCCGCGTCCGAGAACGACCGTCGGTCGGTCGAAGGGACCGGTCGGTCGGTCGAAGAGAGAACGGAGACGAGGAGCCTGAGCAGTACGACGACGACGGCCGCGGACGACGAGCCCGAGCGACAGAACCGCGCGATCGTCGACTCCGAAGAGGACCTCGTCGCGATCGCCGAGGCGATCCGCGAGAGCATACGCGACGTCGTCGACACGCGTAGACGCGAGACGACGGGGATCGTCGCGCCCGTCAACGATCTCGAGGAGCTGTTGACGAGCAACGTCGTGTTCAAGAAATCGGACGGCGCGCCGTCGGACGCGGCGACGGCGCAGCCGCGCGAGAACAAAAAGACCAAACACGCGGCGGACAACGCGAGGTCGTTCGGCGACGCGTTCACGAGCTTCGTCGCGACGGTGTCGAACGTCGCGGAGGACGACGACGGCGGCGGGAGCGACGAGACGACGGACAAGCCTGCCGAGATCGACTTCGAGAAGGAAATGGAACGGCTGCAGAGGCTGGCCGAAAAGTGTATAGCGAAGTCGAACGACGAGCCGGAGGACGTGTGCGACGAGAACGCCGTCGTCGATTGTTGAACTCGTACGGACGATCGTACACATTTGTATTGTATATTTATATAAATTTTGTTTAAAATAAAAAAGAACGATAAATTTGCATTATACATAATAAACTGGACGTTTTGAGTGCGATGAGTCTTTGTAAAAAATGGCGGATTTTTTTTGCATTGAAACGATGGTAGATAGGAAGTAGGTAGGCAGGGCGGGAGGGAGGTAGTGGTAGGCCGTGATTAAGCGCGTCTACATGTCGAGAAATTCGACAAGATACGATCGGACGTAAACAACAGTTTGATTTAAATACGATAAATATATATATATATATTCGAATATTTAAAACTCGACAAAGCTTACTGCGATCAAACGAATGGAAAAACAGGTCAATCGGCGAATGTTTTTTTTTTTAAATATAAACAAACTGCCTACTAGACATGTTTAAAGAACAATATCATCAAGTACGTCTGTATAAAATAATAAATATCAATCAGTGGCGTTGTCGAAATTGTTTAAAGGGACGATGTGTTATTTTGATAGTTGTACATATTTTTATTTAATTTTTAAGTTAGTCGTAGTTGATGTATGCTAATTTTCTTCTTTTTTTTAAAAAAAAAATTAAAGTGATCGTTCGATCACAGTTCGTATTACAGACGAGACGCGCGCGGATTCGTAAATATAATTTAACAAGGTCCGTACGCGAACCACTGAATTAGTTGAAAAGGCTGTGCTGAAATCGTTTTGTTTTTTAGTTATCGATCTGTTGAGTTTTTCAATAATTCTGTATCGGTTTTACGAACGAGACGAATATAAAGTAGAATCATAAGTAGACATATTACACGTATTAAGTCATTCTCGATTCGATCGCGGATTCTAGTCTCGTGCGAATGTACGTCGGAATGCGCAAATAGTACGGAGTGTAGTGCGCGGATTAATCTACCCGTTGACTGATTGCACGTATCGTTTTCAATGTTCGATTCGAAATGTCGGTTGATGTTTTTTTTAACGGAAATTTCAACTGTACGTGTTATTGAACCTTTTGTTTATATTGTCTATGAATTTGTATAATAATAATAATAATAAAAAATACGATTTGAACACATGTGTAATTATTTATTATATATATATATATATATTTATTAAAACATTCACCGTTGACATACATAAATGAATTATCACCCCCAACTATCCAATAATTACTTATTGTTCACTTTATTATTTGATGCGCGTGTTTCCATGGCAATGACATTCAACGTCAGAGCGCTGTATTTATAAAATTTAAATATCTCTGATGATGAATAAAAAAAATAAGCGATTACTGAATACCACAATAACTTGCGTTATTAGAACGATAGCTGTATGAAAGTGAATCGCAACAGTTACTTAATGTCCGTTGGTTCGGTACCGGTCGATACAGTTTTCAGTGAACGTTCAATTGACACAAGATTCATTGAAATATTTTACAATAGCATACTAATTCGATTAATTCATCAGGTTTTTTCTAGTCAATATTCACAAGTAACTAATTCACGAATTGATTTTTTTCAATATAAAGCAGGCTTTGATTTAAAAACGTACTAGTTTGTTTTCGGTTTAAGTACATAAATCGTTTTTTTAACAAAAATTATTAAATATTCGTATAAGAGAAACACACTTCTTCAAGACATACACATAAAGTGACAATAATCACTTACCGGTCTATGATTATTCGGTAGAGAAGAGCGACCCCATGTACAACAGACCTTTGTCAATAATGAGTTGCATTCGCACGCAACACACATTTGGAGATTTCATACAATTTTCAATTGAACTAATGGAAGTCAATAATGCAGAAATCTATTATTTATATATATATATATATATATATATATATATATATATATATATATATATATATTAGGTTGGCAAATATCTCCCTTCCGCCTTTTTGTCTTTTGAATTTCGCAGCTATTTACAAAAAAAAAAGCGGAAGGGAGATACTTGACAACATAATATATATACATACACACACAGGCCCGCACCAAGGGGATCGGCCGCCCGTGTGCGAAAATAATTCTGCCGTCCCCCATTCCCAAACTTTTTCCATGACAAACTCTTGAATGTTATTTATGAACTTTATTAACAATGATAATCTGCCGTGCCCTTATGGTTTGTACTATTTTGTATTGTGTGGAAATGTGATTGATTTTGCTCGTTGAGGATTTTCGAGGTTACTTATTAAAGAATTTTGATGAAATTTAATGTTTGTTAAATATTTGGTAATTGTCTGTGTTAAGTATGTGTCGATAGTCGTACGATTTGTCAGTTTATGTAGAGTACGGGAAAGGTGAGGTCTTCGGAATGATAGGCGGTTTTGAAATTTTTGAATTTTGGATATATATTTTTACACTTTCAAATTTTGACATCGTCGAAAAATAAGGCTACATCCGATACTATGGATACAAATATGTACACACTCACATCACCTCACACACACATACCCCACTCTACATACACCCCACCACACACACATCGCTGGTCGCGTCACACACCACCCACACACAACATGAACACCACACATACTCCACACACCTAATTAGATGTGGATTTTTGGAAAATTAAGGTGTTTTTTTACAAAAATTAGGGGTAGTTTTTTAAAAAATTTAAAAATTTTAGGATTAACTTTTGGGGCATACTTTTGAGGCAAATTTTTTGGGGCAAACTTCTGGGATATACTTTTAGGGCAAACTTTTGGTAAACATTTTGGGGCAATATTGGAATAGTTTTGAGGCAATCGTTTTTGGCAATAGGTTAGGGGGAGGTTTCGAGGCAGTAGTTTTGGGGCAATTGTTTTGTAAACCTAGTAGTAATACACACTGCAACCGTATCTATATCTCTTGTTTTCGAGAGCCGCCTTTAGCGTCTTATTTCGAATCCTCTGAAGAAAAGAAGTAAATGAGAACAAAAAAGATCTTTTAAAACATAGAGAAAGAAGAAAAAAGGAATTTTGTAAGACGTCTGATGAGACGTGACATTTATTTTCGTTCGAAGACTCGATTACTTCTAGAGAAAAAAATACTAAGACGACTCGGTTTATTAATAATAAAGTTTTATTTTACAGTTGTTCCATTTTTTTTAAAATACGTTTCCTATCGAGAATATATATTTATATTTATATTACTGGATAAATGTATAAATCATATACAAAGTTAAAACTAGATATGCGACAGCTGTCTGGTCTCCGCTTCTTCGTTTCGATGTCCTTCTTCTCCTTATGTACATACATGATTTGTTCTCTCTCCCTCTCTCTCTGTATGTGTTCGTGTGTGAAATGTAACGATGTCTTCTGTTCGTCGACTCAGTACCGGAATTGTCCCTTTCTGGCACGGCCGTTGTGGTAGACCCTCAACGGTGTGTACGTGCCGTTCGTTCCGTTTCCATTCATACCTGCAAATCGACAGAGAATGAGACGCAGTCGAGCGAAAGATATCGGACAGATACGGTATTAACCCTTCGAATACAGAACCACTACGGTCGATATATATAGTCCCAGATAGCGATTGCTAATAACGGCAACTGAATCGTTATCTTTACTTGTAATAACACTGGGGTAGTTCGAACAATATAACCGAGAATTCGTTTCATTCCCGACGACGTTTCGTCGAAAATCGATATGCGTATTCAAAGGGTTAAATCTGCAAACGACGCATGCTCTCGTTTTGTGCAATTCTATTGTTGCGAACGGAGGATCGAAACGATATTCAAGATGAACACCGTGCAAATAGGACTCGACGTTCGTCCGAGCGATAGAGTTTGGACGAAAAGTAGACCTTAAAAGAGTATCCATACTTACCGTTACAATATTTATAAAGTTTCATCTGTTCGAGCAGAAATCGCAACGATTCGAAGCATGTAAATATCTCGAGGTCGTATTACGATTCATAAAAATCTGAATTTTGCAAAAAGGATAATTAAGGGGAAAAGCACGATTATCAAAATAAATGGGTATAATAGAAACTTTATTTTTCAATTCTTGAATACCGCAAGAGGTAAATATAGGAACAATAATATTCGAAAAAAATATCTCATTCTTTTTTTAAAAAAACGTACTTGATTTTAATAAGAGTTTCACGGGAGTTGAATATAGGATCCACATAGAGTGTCTAAAAAAGGGCTACTCGTTTTATGTACTGAATAGATAATTCAAGATGGAGAGTCCTTGTGAAATGATCGAGCAGTTCGGGTGTAAGAGTTAAGGATGTACAGGAAAATTCGCAATTACAGTTTTTATGGAGTGTCAGGGTTGGAAAAATTTTAAACAAAGAATAGACTTCCCTGATTGCTCGTTTCTTATTAAACAGAAACACTTCAGAATGGATAGTTCCGACGAAATGATTAAACAAGAGAAAATGTTTTGGTAGGAAATCAGATTTTTTATAGACCAAGTAGTTAACGGGTGTTTGATTTCAATGATTTCTGTTTGTTTGTTTTTTTTACAAAAAAATAACGTAACGATTCCATTTCTACGTATCTCGGTCATAGTTGGCTGTTTCGTATACTCGTTAAGAAAAGAATGCGAAGAACGTACAGCGAAACTAGTAAGAGAGAGACAGAGCAAGACTTGAAGAAATGTTCTATGCTGTTCGTGGAAAGGATTTTTTTCACATCCGGCATCGAGATGAACAACAAGCGAATCGAAATCAACGATCGACTATTCTAAAAGACTTCGATAAAGTTACATTTCACGTTTCGTTCGAATTACTAGCTGTTAAAAGTAATCTCATGCTTTCTATGAGTGAGCCGACCTCGAGTCATTCTAAAACGTGCTACTAAGATATCCAACAATACGTCAAAAATGATCATTCAATGAAGAGTTTTACATTTTGCTCGAGACACTGAATCATCTGTCGGATACATGGGGCCTATTCACACTAGTCAACATTCATATAGTATTCACGCCTATTGCCACTCGTCTCGCACGTTCTTATCCGAAAACTAATTTTTTTAGGTCGGGGATTTCGATGATAACGGGGCATGAGACGAGCGGTAATGGACGTGAATACCGTATGAATGCTGACTAGTGTGAATAGGCCCACGAAAGCTATCGAGATGCACACAGAGACAATTCTTGTGAGTAAAGATGAAAACGAACGAAACAAAAACAGAGTCTAGGTAACGCGATCTTCCTATTCTAAATTCATTACACACTACGATCTTAGCTCGATCGCACTATCTATCTCTATTATCCGGTGCGTTGTGGCATGCAAACATGCGTCTATCTCTGTCTGCACGTGTGAAAATATCGTCGGTTCGTGTCTGTGCGGTGGAATATTTTCGACTGTATAGCTCGTTTTAAGCGTTTAAACATTCACATAGACCTTAAATACATACTGTTATTTTTTGAACTCACCGTTGTTGATGTTTTCTATGTCTAAAAATACAACAGACATTCGGTTAAGTTTGAGAAAAAGGTCGGTTCAAAAAAAAAAAAAACATATTGGACAATTTTATACGAAATTTGTATACGGTCGGTCACAAAATTATCCGACCATCCGCCATACTAAATATATTTTATGTGGAAAATTAACTTGACGGTAAAATGATTCTAAACACTATGCTAGGAAAATTGAGGAATGTATCTCGTACAATGTAGTGAAATAGTTCGGAACATTTCCTCGATCTCCTTAAAATCACTTGCCGAATATTCAAAATTTTCACATATTTCACTACAATTATCGATGTTACTTTCCATATAGCTATAATTTTCTTTAATTATTTTTGGAGGAATAAACTATTATAATATAAGTAAAATAATTGCCGAAAT
This sequence comes from Neoneuromus ignobilis, assembly GCA_029203775.1. NCBI lineage: Eukaryota > Metazoa > Arthropoda > Insecta > Megaloptera > Corydalidae > Neoneuromus > Neoneuromus ignobilis. The sequence continues at coordinate 61,758,987 of CP092088.1, read as the reverse complement.
ATGATAGAACGCGTCGTCCGCTATCGAATAAGAATTAAATTTTAAAAACATACAGTGACGAGGACGTTGTTACTTGTTCAGTCTTGTCACCTCGCACGTGACGCACGACTGATAGAGCAAAATCGTGTCACGTCAGAGGTGACATACGGCCGATAAGGGTTAATTTATCGTGTAAAATATATTTAGTATGACCGGTGGTCGGATAATTTTGTGTCGGACTGCGAGCCGTTAGATTTAGCCGAACATTCGAGCCGTTTTTTCATTTCGGCCTCGATCCGGCACCGGACGTCTTACCTTGCATGATCGTCAACGGTTGTCGTGGCGGTCCGGTGATCGGCGCCGCGTACAACGGCTTGAGTACGAAATGGTAGACGCAGAAGTACAGGATCGCTATGACGGCCGCGCAGATCGACATCGCCTGGTACACGTATCGGTGCGAGTCGAGCAACGAGCCGACAGTGATGCTTCCGACGATGGCGCCGAGGAAACGGCCTACGAAACGAACGACGGATTCGGTCGATTCCGACGAACATCCAACGAGCGGTGGATATTCGTCTCTACTCACCGGTACAGAAATGCGCCGTGACGGCCGCGGCCTGGCCCGTGACCGTGAATCTGCGCGGCACCAAATGGCGCAGATAGAGGATCGCCGTCACCCACATCAGAATGAGCGTGAACACTTCGAGCGATTCGAACAACAGCGACCATCCCGGACACGAGATGTACGACAGACCTACGGCATCGAGCGGTCAGAAAACATAAGACGATCGAGTCGTGTTCGTCCACGCTCACCTGCGTATCTGATGATGTAGACGGTGAACGCCGTGATGAGCAGGTTCGTGTGGCCGCAGTAGTCGACTATCCTCTCGGCGTACCAGAGGAACGGGATCGCGGGAACGGCTCCGAACGTTATCGTCAGACCGATCAGCGCCGATTTACCGGACAGTTCTTGTAGATGCCTGCGAAGAAAAACGGACACGAATCGTTTATCCGGGCGAAAAGTATCGAGCGATCCGCGTAAACAACGTCGAACGGTTTTTGTTTAACAACGGCCTACTATCGAGCCGGCGATTGTTATTGTTTTCACTTACCACGGAAGGTACGTGTCGATCGCGCTCCAGAACATGCCGAGGAAGAGTAAGACGAGCAACAGCGCCGCTATTTCCGATCCGTACTTCCTCACGGCCGACATGGGTAAGGCGAGCATGCCGCATCTCGTGTGCCACCACCATTCTGGCGGACTTAAAGGCATTTTCCTATGGAAAAAAATCAGGCGATTGTAATCGTTTTGAAATTTTCTTTCTGTTTAATATAAGGTGACCAACTTTTTTCCAATGAAAAGTAGGACATAAATAAATTAAAGAAACGAATATTGCAATTAAAGAAAATTATTCTTTGCAACAATAACTAAACAGAAAGAATTATAATATAGTCAATAGATAACGTAGGCGTATTATGATTAATTATCATTTAAATATGAATATTTTTTGTTAATGTGTAATTTTCTAACAAAATATTAGAAATATCCGTACAAGAACTATTTTCCATATTGAATTTCACAGCTAGAGAATCAACATTCAGTCTTGATTTGTCAGTTGTCCAAAAATTTCGATTATTATTTCGATTGACAAAAACTATTGTTAAAAAGTTATAAATATCTGATGTTCCATTAGAAAATCCGCCATTTTATGTACAACAAATGTTTCTTTGCTAATCGTTTTGGTATTTTCACATTATTTTTGTTACGTTTTCGTTAAATCTACATGTTTATTACCTGGCGAACAGCATAATGGCGGCCGCGACGAACATGAATATGGCGAACACGATGATCGCCGTGCTGTACGCGGCGAACGGCGGCGGCCGCACTTCCTCGCGTATCAGTCCGACGATCGGCGCGAAGATCGCTAGGCCGAACGCGCCGACCGCCAGCTGTCTGCCGACGTCGCCGCGACCCGTCGACGTTTCGCGCGTCGCGATCACGACGGCCGCGTCGAGCAACGCGAGCGCGGCCGTCGGGAAGATGTCGGCGATCGAACGGAGCACCAGGTACATCCAGAACGTGACTTCCGGGTCGCCGATCGTCTGCACGCATTGGTTTTCGGCGAGGACGCTGTTCGGCGCGTCGTACGGATCGTCGACGTCGCATTCGATGACCGGACGACAGCTGTTGTTGTTCTGATCGATCAGACGACGGACGACTACCGGTTGGATGCGACACTGGAACTCTCCGGCTGAAAAACGACGTCTTATGATCGATCGTTATTTCAGAAAGGGGAAATTGAGAGTTGAGGAAATAGCAGTGAAATACATTGAGATCTTACACACTAGTCGGCATGCATACAGTATTCACGCCCATTACCGCTCGTCTCGCACCCTCTTATCACCAAACTCCCCCATCTAAAAAAAATTAGTTTTCGGGTAAGACCGTGTGAGACGAGTGGTAATGGGCCGTGAATACTGTATGAATGCTGACTAGTGTAAATAGGCCCATTGTTACAGAGTGAATCGAACGATTTTTTTTAAACTGTTTTGTAACATAGTTTTCATCTCGTACACACTCGTATAAAACATCGTGGAGATAATGAGACAGATGATTCGTTTGGATAAAAGATAAAAAATAAAAAAAAATTCGTTCCATACAAATGAATCGTCATCTAAACAGTAAAAGATTTTATAACGCAGAGATCTGATCGTAATGACATTGCTATCGAAATGAGCATCGACTTATAAACAAAGAAAGTCGATAATAAATCATCATCGAACGTTCTTTCAATATTTTGTGATGTCGGAGGCGACGGTCAATTCGTTCGAAAGTGAATTCGCCACGGTTCCAAAACAAACAGAACGTTCATGTTACTCTATTCGTTTCGTACTGTTGTTAATTCATTTTTCCACGAACGGTTCACTCGCGCCGGCGCCACAAAATCTCATAAAAACGTTCAGAGATCAAGTCAGCATCGAACGATTTATTAATCCTTGTGATAATCACGCGAGCGATTTGTTTTTGTAAAAAATATCTGATGAATAACTGACAGAGGAACAAGTTTACTGAAGAACAGTTTTTAAATCTCATGCGGATAAAGGTGGCCGTGATTCTAAAATCGTACCAAAAACAAATGAATCGATATACACACAACATTAAACATATTTGTATTTTGAAAACGTCTCATCTAGGCGGCTAATTTCCTATTCGGCTACAAACAATTGTTACTGTTTACTTGATCATCAGTTATTTTTAATAATTTACTTGATCATCAATTGTTTTTAATCGTTTATTTGATTATCAGTTGTTTTTAATAATTTATTTGATCATCAGTTGTTTTTAATCGTTTACTTGTTCATCAGTTGTTTTTAATCGTTTACTCGATTCATGAATAATAGCAGTTTTATACCATAGCATTCTGACAACATTCATACGACTATCGAAATGCGTGTCAGCGAATAAAGTGAACTATGCATGACTATCGATCGCTCTCATAAAACCGTAAGACCCCTCTGTTCGTTCGTTCGTTCGTAAACTCACCGACTGGATACCGGCACCATTCCTCGTGATCGGCGTCCGAGTTCGTCGCCTGTTTCAGACTGATATTGATGATCAACGTTTCCGACAACTTCGTGTACACCTCACAGAGGTTGACGCCGTCCTGGTCCGTGTAGCATAGATGCGGCGGCGGAACGCTAGCCTTAGCGGCCGCTTCACGTTTTTGTCGACCGTCTTCCAAGTTCTAAACGAAACAGAGATAATATTATCCACTGTCGAATTAAAAAAAAAAATAATAATCTCCATCGAACGTATGTACTTACGCCGTGATCGACTTCGACCGGGTCTCCGCCATCGCTCGGTCCTTTGCCGGTGTCCTCGTCACTATAATCCGGATAATTCGAGTAGTCCGGATAGTCCTTCTTCATCGTGTCATTTAAATTCATGTCGCCGTGCAGGTGTCCGCTCGTCGGAGGTACGTGGCACGCGTACCGACAGTTGCTCAGTAGCAGAGAGCCGACCTGTACGCCAAACAGAACGGAATCGTTCATTTCGATATCGGAAGACGGCCGAGTAGAAAAATACGCTCTACGTCAATCTACTGTAAGGTAATTTACGTCGGCAAGCAGAACAGGCTTACACGGATCGTCGGGTTGCCGTATACTCTTCGGAAGGAACGTGCGCTATTACCAAACTAATCTACAAACGGACCGAAAGTCGTCCGTCCGATTTCTAACTACGTGCAAAACCGTTTCCGAAGCGATTACTAGAAAGTATACCACGAGACAAACCAGGATTCGATTGGAAATCAAGCGGAATCGCTACGCTGCAGAACCTGTAATACAGGACAGGATTCGGAGGGGGAGGGTGGAGATGGGAAACGTGCTTGTTCAATCATTATCCAGCTAAAACCGAAAACTCAACGTGTCTCGTAAAACAGTTCCGTATTTTTTTTTAATATAAAAGATCTGATGGTACGAATCGAACAGAAGAGTTTTCTTCTTCTTCTTCTCCGAGTTCCTCGTACCATTAGATTGTATGTTCTTGCTCATCTCCAGAACTGCTTTCTGTTCAAGACCATTCTTCTAAACTCAGTTTTGTTTTCATCACCCCACCGTTATCACACCCCTTGTTATTTACTCGATCACCTGTATTGCCCGCTGATGTCTTATTCTTTCTCTTTTCATTCGTTCTGTATATTTATTCAACATCGGAGGAACGTATTTACGAGACACCTGTATATCGAGTTTTACCCTGTAGGCCCCTATAAGAGAATCTAGGTGCGTTTATAAAAGATACGAGAGTTCGAGATCCGTGAATTACCGAAACGCAGTGACGGCGCTGTCCTCTCTGTCGGCTCGGCAAGAACGGAGGTCGGCATCCCTAGAAATCAATCACAACCTATAAATCACGTGATCGGTGACGAACAGAACCTACGAGATTAACTTTCGTATCGGAAAAACGTATTTCATTCGAGAAAATAAGAGAAGCTCGAAGAACCCGATCATAATTGTGCTCTGAATTTTAACAATTCAGATACACCGATTCGTTTCGGAACTTTCACACGGACGAACTATCGCTTCGACATCATAATATCGTACGATTAATTTATTTGTATGGACCTTTTTGGATTTAATATCGGTGATCCATGCGACAAAATTGTTAACAGATGAAATGGCGGATTTTGAGAAGTTAGTGAAGGTGGCTGCGATTTTCAGAATAAAAACAAGCGCAACGAGATGCGGGCTGCATTTGATATTACAGTCTGACTTTCATTTTACGGAATTATAAAATCATTTCAGCTCTAGATTTCAGTATAAGCAGGGAGTGAAAGAAATTTTAATCCTTTCACGAGTTGTCTGCCAACATGCAACCGTTGTACCACAAGTCAACAGTGCACTCCTTGACAGTTTTCCATCAATTGCAAACAATTGGTGCAAGATGGATAAGTGACAGAAGATGGATCAGTTCTTCAGGAATTCATTTACTGGCTGAAAATTTGCAGTTCTGCACTTACCAGAAACAACAAGGAGGTGTTTTCGAGCAAAATGGTCCATGTGATGAAAAATGAATTCTAGATAATAGTTGCCTGTTTGCATAATGGCTGTATGCTGGCGAAGCAAATATATGCTGATATATAGTGTTCATCCGAGGAAGATAATCGTGACTGTTTGGCGGCTTGCAACTAGAATTATTCACTGTTCGTCCTTGAAACTCGATGAAAAAATCGATATCGAGAAATACCGATCTCGATTAGAGAAAATATGCCAGTAATTCCAGTCAACAGATATCGGGTTATACTGCCTGATGATAACACTCGACCACATTTCAAAAACAAAAGTCCAGAAATTATACATATTGTAGTACGAGACTCTTCCTCGTCCATCATATTCACCAGACTTCTTTGTTAACGAATTGCCACTTTTTGAAAATTTGAATCATTTTTTATAGAGAAAAATTTTTTTACAATTCAAAAACTGCACGAGTTGCAGTACAAGACATTTTTTCATCCACCAAATTCATCAGACTTCTACTTAGCTAACGGACTGACACTTTTTTTAACACTTGTATCATTTTTTTATATTAGAAAAAAAATTTTTTACAATGAAGCAGCGATCAAAAACGTCATCGAGGAATTTATCGAGTGTGAAAATTCATATTTCTACATAAATGGCAGAAATATAGTTATAACTCATTGTGGAAGTTGCAATACGTCTGACGGTGCTCATTTTTATCGATGAAAGTCGTTTTTAAAGGAGTTAAAAATGTCTGAAATTTCATTAAAAAATCCGCCATTTTATATACAACAATTTAAGAAATCAAACCAATCGTTTCGTTCCCTTCGACTAAATCCACACTTTTGTTTGATTTTACAAACTAGACGAATAACTCACCTTCTCTTCATCCCAATGATGGCATTTCCTTTCTTCATTGCATCGTTCTTGCAACACTTCTCCGCCGTTCATGTCGCACGTGAACGACACCAAAGGTCTCCTCGCCTGAGAGTAAAACAAATATAATTAAAACTGCTCATTACCGTATTTAAATTTGTTATATAAAAAAAACAATCGATCCTTGTTATATCATACGTTACTAGATACGAGTTATTTCGTTGTTGTTCGAGTAAGACATACGAAGAAGATCTGAAACGTGAATTCCGAGTGCTACTGACCTCGAATCGTGCCACGGACGGTACGACCATCAGCAGTATGTAGAAGATCGCCGCGAGCACCAAGCACAGCGCGATCATCACACGCAAGTACCATCCGGTTTTCTCTTGCTGATTGCCGCCGCTGCCCGTGTTCCCGGCGAGCTTGTCCGCCAACGGGCCGACGACCAACGGGCCGAGGATCGCGACGCACGGCGTCACGATCGATATGATGCGCGCTTCTTCGATAGTGAGACCCAAGTCCAACATGTGTAGCGGTAGGAACGGCAAGAGACATCCCAGACCTACGAGAGACGATCGTGAGGGACGAGCGAACGAAAAAGAGGAGTCGTGCGGCGCTTACCTCCGAAGAAGAAAAACAGAACGCACTGCAACGACACCAAGTTCTGGTTTAAGGTCAACGTCTTCATCTCGACGAGTCGTGTCCGTACGTTCGTACGCGTTTAAACGCAGAGACGATCGATAAAAAAGACCGGATCCGTCTTCTATATTCGTAAATCTAACACGCGGACGGTTCGTCCTATCGGCGACGATAATATGAAAATATCTCGATAATCACAACAGTGAAAACAATAACGACGACGGTTCGTGCGTTTCGTGTCGATCGCTGCTCGTCCTATCTGCCGTTCCACTCTCTGCACGTTCGTCTTGTGGGTTCAGCGTTCTTGTGATGCAATGTCATCTCATCGATATGTTCTCGGGTCGAGTGGACGTCCCGGTTCTGACGACACCGTCTGCGCAAGAAAGAAAACACCCGGTTAGATTAATATAGGGAATATTGTCTAAGATTCGGGATAAATATTATCGAGATAATCGTTTCTGGGAGAAGAGATATCTGGTATTTTTCATATTTCACGTGTACTTAAATAAAAATAAGATTCGGAAATGTGGATAAAATCAGTTTGTATTACCCAATCGGCGTTGGAGTAATTTGCATTACCGTTTGTCATACAGGAGATTCGTCCAAACCGGATGTTAGTTGTGAGACTGATCTCATTTTGTCAAAGAACATAACCGTTATGGAATTCTGGTAAGAAAGACTTTTCTTGTAAGAAGGTCTTCTTACAAGAGTCAACGAGTAGTAGTAGTAGTCGATTGCAAAGAACAGTATTTGTTTCATTGTACATTTTTCACATTGTACGATCATAGGATACGGTCTGGACAGTGATTTAATTACGACGAGACGTCAAAGCATTTCCCGAAACCGTCGTTGCACCCACGTAAGATTACAGTGACTGGATAGTCGGTCTGTAAAGGAAATCCCATCATCGCACTATTTGTTTTTATTGCAAGGACAATTCGTTATCGTTGCGTTTTACTGTCAACAAATCGAAGTAATTTATGAAAAATTAAGATCCTACCGAGCCAAACTAACCGACATAGTTGGACCGATATTGCTTCATAATAACCCCCGATTGCATATCTCTTTAATCCCTGTACAGAAATTAATAGAGACGGGTTATGAAATTTGACAGTTTCCACCGTATTGATCCGCCATGCCACCAATAGATGTTCATCTTTTTTTCAGATACCTTGATTTCTTTCTTTGAAATAAAACATTTTTATAAATCAAGTAGCCGTAGCTGACGCATTTACACGTTTTATTTCGTCTAGCAAACATGAAATTTTTTAAGACAGGGATGGATCTATAGTTGAAAAAAATCTATAATGTTATTGGTGCATATGTCGATTAAATAAAGTATTTTTTTCCTTTACAACACCGTGTTTTCATTCGTAGTTCAAATTGGACATTTCATGCGGTAGAATTTAATACGTACACATATTCGTTCGTGTGTACGTAGTACTCGGACGTCTATTTGTTTTAATTCGTACGCCACAAGTGCCAATTTCCGGATTGTGCCGACCGACCGTGTCGGCAACAGACACACATTTCCAGTTTAAATTTAAACGGCTATAAACATGACCCACTGTTTATTAATGAAATTACATAATAGTTAAAAATAGAACGGGCCGCGCTGTCGACACGCTGCACACAATTAATTTATGTCGTGTCATCGTCGTCCGTCGTCTGTCGTCACCCGCCATCGCGAGCCGCGCGAAGAATCCGCCGCTGTTTACTCTACACATCTGACGCGTGACAGACAGACGGGCCGTCGGATTCCGGACGACGACGCCGCCGTCGAAACGAACAAACGAATGAATGAATGAGCTAGTTAGTGCAATGACGGACCGGCCGATAAATGTGCGTCGTGAGAGACGACGATGTACGTGCGGTCGTCTACCGGCGACGAGATTTTCGTTATCAATTTGATTGGAGCGAGGGACGCGTCGCTGCGAGATTCTCGGGCCGGCACGAGTCGAATTCTAAACAGATGCCGTTCGACTGCACGACCGGCGCAACAAACCGACGTTCCTTTACGAGCCATTAAATGAAATAAAATTGCACATGACTCGAATTAAATTGTTTCAATGACGATTTAGGAGAAATGCTATTTCAACAAGTACGACGACAGATTGAGCAGAGGGTTGGATTTCGTGCGAATCGGTTTTATTTTAAACAGTTTTGCACGAAGAACGACTATTAATCGTCAGTACCGAAACAAATCTAGGGTCATCCAAATGTAACGCCTCGATTTGTGTTTTATTAAAAAGAAACATGTGTATAAGAGTGGTGTATAGGGAAACATGTGGTTGGTTGTTGTGTTTTTTTAATAAAACACAAATCTAGGCGTCACTTTTGGATGGCCATATATGTTATCGAAATTTAACCCTTTGCGCTCGAGGCGTTTTTAGTGTGGAGAAACCAGCAACTCGACGAGGTTTTTCAAAGCAAACAATTTTTTTAAATATTTAAATATTTTTAGTTATATCATATAAACATTTATAAATAAACAATTATTATTTATTCCTAAATTTTCTAAAAAAATTTTCAAAAAACTTTTTAAAGAAATTTTCAAATGAAATTTTTTGAAATTTTTTTATAAAATTTATAATCAAACAATAATCGAGCAGTTATTTTTGAAAGTGGATTAATTCCATTTTTGGAAAAAAAATGAATTAATGACAGTTTTACGTAGACTTAAATGTCCTCTTTTTGGAAATGATGCTGTTTTCCTCCACCTGTTCTTTCTAGACGTACAATCTGATATTGTTTTATGAGTTTTCCCTAAATTTAAGTACCTTTTGTCGGCGGACGTTATGTTGACAAATAAAAAAGCGTACAAGTAATTCTTGATGGCGACTCTCAGTCGCCAGTCGAGTTGTATCAACACGTTAGCTGGCGAGTGCGAAGGGTTAATAAAAATTAAAACGCAATTGAATATTTAATTTTGTTTGAGAATCGAATTAAATAAACGAAACGTCTGTTTATTTTTTTTGTCGATTCGTTCCATCGATCATTTATTAAACATGTCGACGCACGAGAAAAATGTTTATTTAACGAACTACACACTACACCTAACAACAATGACGAGTTCGTGAAAAAGCACGTGCACGATGATGTATGTGTTTCAAAACATGTCCGCCATAACAAACATCTGCAGACGAAAAATCGCCTCGTCGATTGTTATTAAAACAAACAAACTCGTAACAAAAGAAAAACATATAATAATGGATTATTCGTACACGTAAACATTTCAAATCGGATGACAGACTTTGTCCGTGCACAATCGGATTTCGTGCATAAGAAGTAAACATGCCGAGCACTACACTACTGGCGTCGGCCTCGCTTCCTCGTTTCGTATTTAGGTCAAGCCGTACGCGACCCGTTCCACTTTGGCGCGTACTTGTAAGTCTTTTCGGTCGCTGCTCGCCGTCCGTCCGTCCGTCCATCCCTCTAAGTCGTGTCCGACTGGCCGTCGATCGATTTTCGTACACGTAAGAGTGCAATACATGTTTATAAATCGGAACGGAATTAGCGACACGGTAATCGGGTTAATACGGTGACACTGGCCCCGTTTGTGTCCGCACGTGGAATTTATTGGACGTTTCATTTTTTAAAAAAATGTAAATTCCATTTCGATGAAAATAATTTCCATTACTCGCTATCGCTTTTTGCCACTTTTCTGACACTGAATGAATCGTCCAATAGAAAAAAAGCAAAAAATTCAAAGCAATCCATTCGCAACGATCCATTTTTCGATCTTGTCAAAGTTTTCGTGAACTGCACACCTTGAATCCCACGTTGCATCGATATTATACATTTACAACTTTGATCGCTTATAAATATTTTTCCCCACCCGGATATTTATTAAAGGATTGAAAATAGTAAAAAGACAAATAGGGAAAAATCATACAGTTTTTACATTACGATTGTCGACCTGTGATTTTTTTAAAAATGACTTAAAAATAGCTAAAAACCATCAACTCCGATCGACTGTCCCAAAATTATATTATATGCAGCACTTGTTGTCTGAAAATGATATAATAGTCGTTTAAGGTAGTTGGTTTGTTAAAAAATATGATAAGATTAGTCTAAAATGTGTATATAATGATCATAATAATGATCAAATTCTTCAGGAATTTTTTTTTGAAATTTTTCTCCATCCCGTTTTAGAAAAATTAAAACATGAAAAAATTGTGTCTTTAACACGAGCTCTTATGGCGGTGTAGTATAAATTGAAACTTAAAGTCATTGAAACTCCACTAAAAAAGGCTAAGAATTTTTTAAAAGATGTTTTATTGTAAAGCTTATATTTTTAATAGTATTATTACTCGAGTAAAACAAATCTGCACAACGCCGTTTGCAAGTTTTTAGTTGAAAAAGAATTGTAAATGAATGATTTTAAAGTGACAGGCAATACGAATTTTACAGCCAGACGAATCACGGCGCAGTACTGTAGGCACGTGACACGTACGATGCGTGGTTAGTCGTTTTCATTACATGTATACTATACAGAATTATTTATTTGCAGTTGGCAAACATTATTTTAGCCTATACAAAAGTATAGGCCACTACTCCTTACCCTAGAGAAAAAACCCTTACCCTTTAGAAAAAAAGCAATCCAGTACATGGAACAGCGTGTCCAATCCTATCTATCACATAATACTAGTTCCTAGTTTTAATCGACTTCTAAAACAGACATCTTGAAAATTTGGCTCTCAAAAAAAAAATATATCGTTGTACTGCTGACATTTGGCTCTTTTGACTAATGAGTTTGCCGATCTCTGGTCTATATAAATGTGTCATTTTCATCTTTTGATTCGTTCTAAAAACTCTATCCATCTTCGTAGAAAATTGTTTGAAATTTTATAACCTCACATCGTTTCAAAAAACCGTATGTTCTATACACAATAGTAAATCAGTATCGCGTGATCGTTTAATACCAAGAGATATCTAGTTATCTGAGGGTATTGCTGAAAAAAACACACACACGCACGCACACTTAACTACGGAATGTCGAAAATCGTCTAGCGGTCGGCGAAAAAGGATCGAAAGAGATCTAGTAGTCTTTTACGTACGTTATCTACATACCTATGGATTTCGTTCGACGCCTACTCGAAAATCTTACTCCGTAAATAAGATTGTTTAAACGACGAAACTCGATCCGAGGCTGTTTTATAAACGACACGCGACGTCTTGATATTTTAATTCGAGAGAAAAACAATAACTTTTCGTATTAGATTCGAAACGAACGAAACGTGACGATAATTTAATTAAATTTGAACATTTCGTTCGTTTTCAGGCCAGTCAGTCTCGGCCGGGTCGGAATCGTCGAGTGCGGTCGGAGGAGCAACGACGGGAAAAATGTAATAATTTGTTGACAGTGAACCGCGCCACGCTCGAATTTAATGTGTTAACCGAGTCAGCCAACGTATTTTTTTTTTTTTTTTTGAATCGTAAGTGTCGTCATTTGAATAGTAAAACAGTCGACGACATTGACTGACATTACTGTTACACGTATCAACAAAATTGCACATAATGTGGGCCTATTTACACTAGTCAACATTCATACAGTATTCACGGCCCATTACCTCTCGTCTCACACGCTCTTACCAACGAACTCCTCCACCTAAAAAAATTAGTTTTCTGGTAAGAGAGTGTGAGACGAGAGGTAATGGGCCGTGAATACTGTATGAATGTTGACTAGTGTGGAAAGGCCCATTGTATGTATGTTAACACGGTCGACGTTCATTTGTTTTCGATGTTTTTTTTTTGTTTTTTTTTGAAGCCTCCCGATTCTTAAATAAAAAAAATTCTTGATTTTGTTTTTATTTGGTTAAAATGTCAAGTCGATCATTTGGAAATCAATTGGAGGATCTTTTTTTCTTTTTTCATGTACTTTTGGCAAGCGGTACATTCGTGGAATTTGGAATTTAGGCCGCGTATAAATTTACAGATTTTGTAAAACATCCTATTATAGATACAAACACACACGTAAGCACCTTTATGATTAATTTTTTTACAAAACAAACATACAAACAGTCGATCCGGCCTTACTATAAAAAGAATTGTTTCGAATATTATTTCGGAGTGTGGCCGAAATATGTACGCGCGATGCATACGTAGAGCGTAATTGAAAAAAAAAACAAGATGCTGGTACAACATTAACCTCGCTTAAATGATTTTACTCCTTCGTTGTGATATCATAATTAAGATTCTTGACTACTGATGTCACTTGTTAACACCATCGACATTGACGGAAACAAAAGAGACGCGCACGCTTAAAATTATTTCGTGCTAGAAACGATGGTAGACGACACTTTATGGCTGTTATCTATAGATGTTTTTTAAGCGCGATAGAACTTTAAATTGAATCCCTATAGAAAATTTTATCTAACCTAAAAAAAAAAACACTTGTGTGTGTATATATAGAGGGTTTTTTTTAATTTGTTTTGGAACTATAGCGGATTTACTTTAACATAAGAATTTTTAACAAATGCACATCGGTCGACATTGTTATAAACAAAAAGTGAACAACATGTGATTATTGAACACTTCATAACCATTGCGGCGTTGGAGATAAAAATTCATTTATGTGCTTTTTTTTTGGGTTAGATAGACCATTCGATATGGATTCAATTTAAATTTCTCTCGCGCTTAAAAAAAAAACACCTATATCTCTTTAAATGTTTATGTATTTTAAAGAAATCAATCGACGTCGCCGTAGCCACAACTCTATTGTTTCTATACAATAATATTTACACGCGACCGCTTTTAACACGATTGCTTACTTAGATCGGTCAAACAGACGAATTCTCTATTCAATCGGACTAGAAAGAAAATGGTAAACGCGCGCGTGTGGGCGACCGACTAGGTTTTCGCTATCCTCGGGCCACACGCATACGTGTAAACAACACGCACGTACCGATCGTATTTAAAGTATTCGTTTTCGGCCGGCGGATTATTTTTGATACGAGACGACCGCGGAAGACGCAAATATTTAAAATATCCACATGAAATCGCACATCGGAAGTGCGCGGTTTTCATAGAAAAACAATGGAAAAATATCGACGCGGCTGCGACGTTCGAACGTGCGCATAGGCGACGCTGATCATCGAATGAATGTTTCGAAAAAACAGACGACTGGATGTTTTGAGACGAACGCACGTGTGATCCAGTTCGAACGTATCGAATAAAAAGAATGTAGATCTAGAATGCTCGATTGGTAATTATAGTGTGAAAATACGATTGGGGCGGCTGCGTCGCAAACGAACGTCGGTTCGTTAGTGCGAGGACTCGCGTTTCAAACGGCCGTTAATGAACCGAGTTTGATTACAAAAGTCTACCGGGCGACTAGATATATCGGTCACGTTATCTACCCATATATATATGAGCCGTTTATTTTGAAAGTGGGGCAAGTCCATTTTTTTTTTGTTATTGCGAGATATTTAAGGATTTACATTTCAATGAATTTAAAAATATCGGTAAGTATTAATAGACATATTTTTTGTATTTTGTGGTATTAGATAATATAAGTTTATAATCCAATAGTGTCTATAGTGCTGGCTAAAAAAAATAAAAGTTTTATTATAACTGAATGGACTTGGCTCACTTTCAAAATTAATGAATTATTGTAATCGTAAATTTAAATGGATAATATTTCAGTTGTATCGGCCTTTTTTAATAATAAAACCAAAATACTATTCAAATCAATATAAAGATTTTTTCATTTGATAAAAAGTGAAATAAAACGAAAAAAACAGTTTTTAAATCTTATAGTAGAAAATATAACAAAAAACAATTCATTTTTGTTAAGCATCTCAATGAAATTATACATTTTCGTTAATCATTTACTTTATATGTATAATTATATTGAATTTTACTCGGGATTTAACATTTTAAAATATTCATGATGAACGGGAGGTATATATGGTAATAAATCCATCGTATCCTTATATTTGTCAGATGTAACAGATCTCCTTTTTCCATACATAAAAGATAATTTTATATTTCCGAAATTACTCGGTCTTCCTCGTTGTGGTGATAAATCGATAATTTTAAATTCAGCATCTCGTTCTATCGAAGTTTTGTATAACATTTTGTACGGTGCATCCATTGTAAATCTGATCCAGCATACACTTAACCGATTCACAGTTTCTCCATCGGTATTTTTCCTTCTTTTTAAAACCGCTTCCTCCAGAGGTTAGGTTGAAAAAATATTGAAAAGGTCGGGTTGAAAAAAAGGATAAAAACACCCTACATTTCAGACATGATGTTAAACCATCACATTTGCTTCACCATACAGCAGCAACCGGAATTAAATTTCACCGTAATATATTCGGTTAAGAATAATTTCAATCCAAGATGGACTTGTACCACTTTCAAAATAAACATATTTACAATACTGTTAAGAGCTAAAACTTCCATCTCCCAAATATTAGGATTCTGAATTTTTTTGACTATGAATTGTTTACAGATGAAAAGATCATAATAAGTTTTATCTATAACTACCATTATCTTCATTTTTTCAAAAATGGACTTGCCCCACTTTCAAAATAAACGGCTCATATATATATATATATATATATATATATATATATATATATATATATATGTATGTATATATGTATAAATATGTATTATTCGTACGATGTGTGCATAATAGAGGAGTTCATGTTTATTGGAGCGTAAAGCGAGGCCGTTGATAAAAACGCCAATGCACGTGGAAACTGTAATGTTTAAACTATCGATACGTGCATAACAGACCATAGAATTTGCATAGGCGTACTGGAGGGAAAAAAACGAATTCAGATAAGAATACCGGTTTTGTCACCATCTAAAGAACGTATCTATCGGTCGTGGATCGAGCAACATATCCAGAAAATCAATCGTCTGGACACGAACCGTGACGTTGCGAGATACGAACGCACGACCGTGCAATGAAAATTTATGCAGAACGAGAAACGACCGGAACCACGCGGCTCCGAACGGCGACCAACAGGCGGAAAATGACACGTGTTGCCGTCGCGGTCGTCCAGAAACGCGACGCGCGTCTCCATCCGCAACAAGTTTGTTTTGGTCGGTCGGCTGGCCGACCGACCGACCGACGGTTTTAATTCGTCACGAGACGGTTCGATTCGTACACCGATCGTATGTTTAAATAGTTGACTGGGATCGAGCGTGCGTGTCTTCAGATGTTTGTTTTTTTTTGCACGTTGTTTTCGCTTATTCTTCTTCAACTACAATAAACAAATAACATTTCCTCTAAATAATATGTAATACATATATATATATATATATATATGTGTATGTATTTGTATAAACGATGGCCCATTATGTTTTTTAAGTGCATAATAGCGTAACGTTTTATTACGATTACCACATCACACGCGACAATGATGAACCGTCGAATTATATGTAAATGAAATCAGCATTTGTGACGGGAGAGTTGATGACCCGTCGTCACGGTCCGTGAAGAAAAAAACAAAACAGAAATGGTAAAAAAATAAAGTCGTGAGTCGAACGGTCGGACGTGTCGACGAGCGAGACGGACCGATACGGACGAACGTGCGCGACAAAGTCGTCCGATTACATTAATCGTACGATCCAGTCACTAGTGTGCGTTTCGTCGGACCTCTTCATTCGATCGTCTCGTTTCCCCGCCACTGTGCACGTTACAATTATTTATACATATGTGTGTAATCGCGATGTGTAAGAGGCTATTTTTAGAACGCCATTGTATTTCACGAACATGTAAAAATGAAAGTATGGATGTGTTTATTATATATAAATATATATATTTATATACATACAATGTACACGTACATACATACAGCCCACTAGATTTAAATTAATAATCTTAATGCGAAACGTTAATCTTTTTTTTCAACAAACCAGCAAATACGAGTATTAATTGTCATGGTAACGCGAATACTTATTTAATGAAATCATAAAAGAACAATTACTAAATTATTATGTCAGGAAAAATCTCACGTTTGTACATAGTTTATCTAGGTGGAAAGAAACGTACGCGGATAAGAATCGCATGAACGGAACGGGGAAAAAAATTAGATGTTTTTGTTTTGTTTTTTCCTCCATTTCGACAGAGTGTCATCGTTTCAAGTCAAGAAGGAATATCGTGCAGGGTATAATCGACGAATACTGTTTCAATGAAATAATTCGATATTTCGAAACGTCGATAGTTCATTCGACCGTTCACTTTTTCCAATTAAGTTCGTATATATAGGCTCATCCAAATGTGACGCCTAGATATGTGTTTTATTTGAAAAAACACGTGTATAGGGAAACATGTGTATAGTTTCTTTTCAATAAAACACAAATCCAGGTGTCGCATTTGGATGACCCTTTATAATCAATGTGTATACCATCGTCCTACAATTTTCTAATAATAATTGAATAACCGATTAAATATACATCGACGAGTAAATTCCAAATGTCATTGTTTTTTCATTCGTCTCTTATAGTATATTGTATAATAATGGAAATCACAAACTAATAAAAAATAGGAAAATTAAGTGTATATATATATAGGGCCATTCAAATGTGACGCCTATATTTGTGTTTTATTAAAAAAAAAAAAACATGTGTATAAGGTGGTATATCCTGCACAATATTCCTTCTTGAAATGATGAAAAATGGAGGAAAAAACAAAACAAAAACGCCTAACGTTTTTTTCCCGTTCCGTTCATGCGATTTTTATCCGCGTACGTTTCTTTCCAATTAGATAAACTATGTACAAACGTGAGATTTTTCCTGACTTAATCATTTAGTAATTATTCTTTTATGATTTCATTAAATAAGTATTCACGTTACCATGACAATTAATACTCGTATTTACTGGTTTGTTGAAAAAAAAGATTAACGTTTCGCATTAAGATTATTAATTTAAATCTAGTAGGCTGTATGTATGTACATGTACATTGTATATATATATATATATATATATATATATATATATATATATATATATATATATATTTATATATAATAGACAATGATTGTAAAGATAATGAAATTATTTTTTGCGCCGTCGTAACGGTGGTCTCCGATTCAGTAAACAAAAACATGATGACGTTTATTTAACGGTATTCGTCCGCAAAGAGTTAAAAAGATCATTTGAATTGAAACAAACACATATGTATGTTTGGTCAATTTCATATCGAGACAATTAAAAAAAAAAAACATACACATATGTATACACCAACGCGACGATCGTTACGAGAGAATGATTTTTCCCGTGCGAAAACGACACGAGAAACCACCCGGTGGTATTCGGCCATTTGCGATTGTGTCATCGTGCACACACGCACACACATGTGAAATCGACAACCACGTCGATATTTCGAATTGGAATGTCGCGAACGTACGTACTTAAACGAAATGATCTAATTGCACGTCATTTTTATTCGCCAAGAAGGTTAAATTCATCAGAAATATTTCCTGATTTCGAGCATAATTTTTTAATTCCAGACTTGTGTGTAGTCAAAGGTCGGTTCGTTGCGATGGATGATACACCCGACGCGACCTAAATCGTGCGATTACGTTGTCACAACAGTGACATCATCGACCGCTTTTGTACACGGCTCGGACGTCTTTTTTACATTAAATTTATATATGCATATATGTATATATATATATATATATATATATATATATATATATATACATATGTGTATATATATGTAAAAAATATAATCTCATACCTGAATATATGACTTCATGGAATATAATTAAGTCGATTATTATTTCTAAAAATAGCAATGAACTGCAGGTATGATTTAATATATATATAACGACGCATTGCACGCGAACGTGGAAAAAACCATTCCGTCTGAAATGAAACCGTAATGACTTAGATATGCGACAAAACGAATCGATTAGCAAATCGTCCGTTTCGGAAATTATTTTTGAAACGCACTGATATCTTACGAACGGAAAAATTCTGTCAATCGAGCGTGCTGCGGCCGCCGATCAACATATACGTATGTATGTTTTGTTTTGTTTTTTTTTAAAAAAAAAAAACAATATCGACACGACAAACATTCGATCGAATGATGATTTTCGGTATCCAGGTGGCCGTGCGCCAGACATGTTTCCGTTTACAAATAAATATGGAACGATCATAGGCGACTCGATCGTTATTGCGAGCACGTATCGGGCGAGAGAAGGCGGCGAGTTTGTAGAATTCGACGCGCGTGCTTTCGATCGAGGCCTGCTGTTCGAAAACGAAAAAGTGCACTCGAATCGACGAGGACAACGCGCGTAAAATAAATAAACAAAAAAAAAAAACAACGAAAAGTCTGTTCCGTAATTTCACTTTTTCGTTCGGTACGATAAAATGAGTTGAGATCGGCGTGAAATCCGTAATCCAAAAGATAATATTTTAAATATTTTTTTATCATCGTTGAATTCAGCATATTTTCAGTTATTTCTGAACACAATCATATATTTGTGAATATGTATATATGTGTATGTATGTATATATGTATGTATGTGCAACATATCTTAATGTGTTTATAAATAAGTGAAGAGCGCAGCAATAAAACTGTTTGTTTTTACAAACATTTAGACCGGTCGTAACTTCTGTAATAAAAACGACGACGACGACGACGACACACGTCGTCCCTTAAATAGAGACGATGGCGGGCGTCAAGAAACCGTATAATGGCGCATTTGTGTACTCCGTCCATTGTTTTAATAGCATGTAGCGACATGTTGCTCCCGCCGATTTATGTTCGGACGAAATGGCGACGATCGCGTGCCGATCCATTGTCGGCGTTCCGTAATTTTTTTTTCTCGCGTTAATACTGTTTTTAATGGCAACTACCGTCTGAAGACCGTGTTCGTGAAGTGAATTCATTTGCACACTCTTAGCATCGTTTAAGATTAAACGAACGCCGTCGTCGAGAATGTTACCTTGACATTTTTTTATATACATATACATAAATATATATATATATATATATATATATACACAATACTGAATGCACATTAGTCGAACGGTAGTTTGTCACGGAAACGTTTATGTAAGAAAAAACAAACAAACTGTTTATCTTTTTCGCATCAGTTTAAACAAACAAAAAAAACAAGTGCACGTTGACAAACAATCAAGATCATATTATATGTATGTGTGTGTGTGTGTGTGTGTGTATTATATATATATAAACACACACACACACACATATATATATATATATATATATATATATATATATATACATATATATTTTAAATTAATTAAAAACGTACATTTTTTTTCCTAACTCTAACCTATTAATTTTCGACGTCAGGCGTTCACATGATTCGACATAGGATATTTTTGTACTCCAGCTTTTCATTGAATATGAGAATTTAAAATAATATTAATATAATTAATAAAATCATGAAAGTACAAAAATACTCCATGTCGAGCGACCTGGATATTAAATGTTAAATTCTACATACTGGTTAATCGATTCCATTCTATTTTATTAATCTAATTGAAATAAATAACCGTTATATAGATGTGTATTTTTTTAAATGAGTAGAATGGATTTTACAAAGTTTTTGAAAACTGAAGAAAATAAATTGCTTTTCTGTTGTTTCATATACGGAAAGACGATCAGATGTTCAATAATTGCACAAGAAAGGAATCATATTATTCTCTTTTCTTCATTTTTTTCTTATGTTTATTTCGATGTTGACGCCATGTTCTTCGAAATATAAGTAAACAAAATCATATTTTGGCTGTACGTGTAACGAAAAGAGTATGTAATAAAAAAATGAATTCTCGAAGAGTGATTCCCTTCTAGAAAGAAAATACATATTCGTCGGAGGAAAATAAAAATTTAAAAAAACACATGACCAACGACCGACTACTAGTTTGCATTTTTAATAACATCCACAGCCTCCTTAACACAATTATTTAGATTTCGTAACAGATGCCAGTTGTCGTCATCGCAACCACGATTTGTGTATCACGGTCCGTCGGTGCGATTTCAAAAACAAATGAAGAACGACGTAAAAGTGTATAACAATTTTTTTGCGTTTTGAAACGACAATTCCTTTCTGGAAAAAAATGTACATTCGTTGACAAAAATTTTTTTGAAAAAAAAAAACAAATGACTGAATCAGACTACTTTTCATTTTTATTAACATCCACAGTTTTCTTAAAACAATTATTTAGATTTCGTAACAGATGTTAGTTGTCTGTCGTCATTGCAACGATGATCGGGATCATATCATAGTGTTTCAACTCGATTTCGAAAACAGATGAAGAACGATGTGTAATGAAAAAAAAGTGTATAATATTTTTTTTTATGTTTTGAGGCGATGATTTTTTTTTTAAAAAAAATATTCATCGAAAAAAAATAAAATAATAAAAAAAGATATGATTGAAAACCGACCGTTTTGCATTTTTATTCGCATCCACAGCCTCCTCCTAAACACAATTATTTATATTTCATAACATCAGACGCCAGTCGTCCTCATTGCAACCACGATCGACATTGTGTATCACAGTCCGTCACCACGATTTCACAAACGGATGAAAAGCGATACGAGTACGTGTTTCGAATCCGGACGAGTAGAACGTAAACCGATACGGGATGACGACGATCCGACGACGCGAATGACCGACGAGAAACCACCATTCACGAACGTTTGTGCATTTGACGATTAGATCAAATAGGAAAATTGGATTGAATCGCCGCGCGCGGAATTATAAACGCGGCCTACGGATCCGAGCGCGGATGCGAAATCGGGCGGTTTCCTCCAAAAACTGAATAATTTGCGAGCCGGCCGTATCCGCTATTCGACGACGACGACGATGATGCACACGGATGACCTCGTGCAATTGTTAACGCTCGTTCGTTTTTATGTTTTAGTAGGAAATGGTGATTTAACAAGCTCGAAACAATGGATGCACATACGTACACACAAATATATATATATATATATATATATATATATATATATATATATATATATATATATATATATATATATATATATATGTTATTCGTAACAGAAACTCTTAAATAGATTTTATTATTAGTAAACACGTTATGAATTCCGAGTAACCTACATTTGAGATCTTTTACAAGATACGAAAACAACTAAAATTCTGTAATTCGTGCACGATTTCCGAAGCAAACGTCGTTTATAATCAAAATAACATTTCTGCAAGAATCGAATTTATTAGCAGCCTGTTGCGACCCATCTTTCGAATAGTTCGTATCGATTCAAGTGGAAATTCGTACACAAGGTCGTCGGAAGTACGAAAAATTGTACGGAGAAACGACGAGACGAACATCTCAAATCAGTGAACGCGTTTTTATGTAACAAGTTTCGATTACGAAATTCGCTATTTTTGACACGAGTCGTGGGCGGCCGCGACATCAATGAAACGATCGTTTCTTTTTTCATATTTCGATGATGCACTGTCGGTTGACATATTTAAAAAAAAAATTAAGGAAAATAATTATAATTGAATTTATGTATTTTTATTATGATTATCCTTTATTTCAATTATTCTATTTTCTTCCCGTTGTTAAAAAAGATATTTAATATTTTTTTTAAACGAAAAAAAGTATTATTTAATTTTAATTAAAATCGATTATCGAACACATCACAGTAGGCATGTCATTTTTTTTTAAAAAAAACATTTATTATTTATTTTCATAGTTACCTGCGATAAACATTATTAATCAAGATTGCTAATTCGAATTAATTATACAATATTATTTCAACTGTTTTAATGAAATTTACAATTACTTTTTCACAGCATTCTTTTCATTTTACATTGTTTAATGTTTATTTATCGTTTATTTGTTTTATTGCTTTCATAGTTACCTACGATAAAGACTATAGAATTAATTGTACAGTATTATTTGATCTTTTTTAATAACATTTATATTTTTTTCCATAACATTTAAATTATTCCGGATTGTTTTTTTGTTTTTAATCGCCTACGATTTATTCTCACAGTCACCTACGATAGTATTTATAAACTCGACAGCTAGATGAAAATTTCAAATTAGTGACTTTTTACCTACAAATAGATCATTTTCAATTACTAAAAGTTTTATTGCAGTGTTTAATAAACATATGATGTTCTTACTTGTTTTGGAACTGTGACGAATTCACTTCAACACAAATGAATTTTCATCCCCAACACCACAATTTGTTATAAAATGTTCAATAATCACTTATTGTTCACTTTGTCGTTTATACCAATTATGGACTAATGTGCATTTCGATGGCGATACAATCATCGTCAGAGCGTTTCTGATATAAAATCTAGGCTATAAATAACAAAATGACCAATAAGTGATTATTGAACAATTTATAACAAATTGCGATGTTGGGAGTGAAAATTCATTTGTGTTAAATTTAATGTTCATTTGTCTTTTGTATTTCTTTTTTTAAGAAAATAACAAATACAATAAATAAATACTGAAATTTTTATCAAATCTTATAGCGTAGGAACAAATGATTCATTTGTACAAAAGTGAATCATCCACAGTGCTAAATCAACTCGAATAATGTAATATAAAATGAAAGTGTAAGTGTATAATGAGATGTTATCTCGACTGTAATTACAGAAGATTAAAAAAATAATCTTCTTGTCATACATACATCATCGAGTTGGCTATACGAATTCAGTAACAAATATTTTGAAACGCACAGTTGCAATCATGCCCCTCAACACGTATAGTAACATACGTGTGATAGTCGAAGACTCCTCTTTCAGATAAGTTCGCATCTCTTGTGATATCAAAAAAAAAAAAAAATAGAAAAAATAAATTTCGAAAAGCCTTTCCCACGACGAGACTCGTTCTCGTACCGTGTGTATTTTTTTTTGTTTTTGGAGCAGTTAGGGGGAGGGGGAGGGGTTTTTTTGACGAGATTCGTCCCGTATTGTTTTTCACGATTTCGGCATTTAAAACCAACTCGCATCGATTCGAATATCGTTTCGCCACACGGACCGTTCCACAAATCTTATTCTCAACAATCGTCCACATGTTCGCACACGATTGCTTATTCAACACACACACACATCCATCATTAAACAGACACAGTACAATTAGCTCATACTTAAGGCGATGTGTGCGAACGTTTTATGGTCTCGTGTAATGAGCGTTTCATGAAACTACGAACGGTCGTCGTCATCGTCGTCGTCGTCGTCGTGACCGATGTATGTGTAATTATGAATGGAATGGAATGTAATTAGTCACCGAGCAAGCTGTACACACATACAGACATTACTTACTTAACGAACATACAACATTCATTAACCATGTTTGGATTTAATACTTGATACACACATACATACATATACATATATATATATATATATATATATATATATATATATATATATATATATATATCCACGTACGCACGAACCTGTATCTTAATTGGTCATGTGCTGATCGAACGATAATGTAATTCGATGTTCGACACGTTTCCGTACGCCTGTTGAATCATTTTCATCGTCATTGTGTTCGAATTTATTGACGATTGGGGTGAAGTTCGACAGAAAAACTTCTTTTTTTCTCATTTGTCGCCGATTATTATCTACATAGAGTGATCAAGGCGGCGTGTCGTCACCATAAACGCTATCGAAACAATCGAAATAACACTGACGTTATTTTTTATTGACGATCGCGATCTCGAGAATTACACTTAAAAATATATATGAAGAAAATTCTTTTCATTTCATGTTACACGATAACGGTTTTTTTTTTTAAATATATAACACAGATGTTATTAAACAATTAAAGTCATACAACGATATCAATAAAGCGTGATTAGTAAATTTTATTTTAGGTAACCATGGAAACTGTCAAATTCATCTGTTTCAGAATATTTGTTCTGAATTCGAGTAACCAACTTGATAAAATACAACAAGGAGATTATTTTGTTTTAATATTCTATAATTAAAGTTAAGATGATTTTTTTTTTATTATTATATAGGGTCATCGAAATGTGGTGCTAGATTTGTTGTGTTTTATTAAAAAGAACCCAAAGAAACTATACATTAACTCGAATTGAACGATTTACAGAAAAACAAAACAAAAACGAATCTCGCAGAATACCTCTTGTGATGTTCGTTTATTCATATGTACATTTATTACGATATTTCTGAACGAGTCCAAAAACATAAAAAAAAATCTCGAATAAAATGAAAAATTATGAAAAGAACGAAAAGAGATGGAATAAGAAATATATGAATTTATGTGAATAATACAAGGTCATACATCCGAATGAGTGGATACGAAATGGAAGAAAATAATAGAATAAACACATTACAGGAACGGATGAAGATAGAATCGGTCAAATACAATAGCAAGGAAAAAAACACAAACGTAGAGAAAAGTTGTGGCCAGTAATGGAAATTATTTTCATTGAAATAAAATCGACATTTTTTTAAAAATAAATGCATTTTTCAATCAAAAAAAAAATCCCCAAAATTAACCGAACACTTTTTAAGATTTCATCCGATTAGATATTTTTGCAAAATCGGAAAACGAGAGAAAACTATATTTAAGAGCGATTGATTTCACGATCAACTTTTGTCACGTACAAATACAGATATAACCGGAGTTTTGAATCCGTCCACAAACGTGCGTTCCATCTATTGTTTCTGGACCCGTGCCAAAAAAAAAAAAAAAATGACTCAATATTCAATATTCGTATCAAGAAGTGTCCATTTCTGTTGAATCAACAGATCGGTAAACATCGCCATCGCCTCGAGCTAAGACGCTTTTAACGCTCTCGTGTTTAATTCGTAGTTCCTTCGAGCGACTCTTTGTAACGTTTTTTCAACGTTGTTTATTCCATCGAGTGTCCAACATAAACAATCGTCCGATTCGCGTATCTGTTTGATCTTAAACGTTACCAATTTTATCGAAAAACATTCAGTCGAAACATCTGAAGTCCGAATAACACACGGCACACTCAACACGGCCGACTGTTACGACGAGATGATCTAGTCATCCTCTTCGGATCAATTTAAACGGAATGCATTTGAATAGATAACGCGCGTCCATTTTGTGTTCTCTGTCTTTTAGACACTTCTTCGTGCATCCGCGTCGTTGGATTTGCAAGTCTGTCGCGGTGCCGCCAAGAAAATATTGAATGGGTGTCCTAATCAGTCGATCTATCGATTGATCTGCAGATTGATCAATCGAGTGTAACAGGAATAATAATTAATAATCGTACTGAAAAATCTGAACGTCAAAAAGGACCGAAAGGAAAACACGATCTGGTCAGTCAACGGAATTATGGACGTCGGACGAATGCATATTATTTTTTTTTTTTAAATACATAGCACGTGCTTGAAAAGGAAGGTGCATCGAACGGAATTAAATGCGAAATGCAAATTGGCGGGCGTTTATAAAAGGACGAGTACGTGCCGATGGAGACTCGAGATTAAATCATATATTTGTGTGTATATATATATATTGCAAGATACTTAGGTTTTTTGAAATTTTTCCCAGGTTACGTATTTCAAGGCTAACAAAAGAAAGTAAGAATAACTACGTAAGTCAAGCCAAAAAAAGGAACATCGAGGTTTACCTCTAAGAACGTTAAGAAAATCAGGAATTAAAGAACAAAATTAGAAGTTAGACCGACAACCGAAAACGCAAAAAAAAATTATATATATAATAAAAGCCTCTGTTAGCCCACTATCGTACTGAAGCCTCATAGAATGTTATTAGCTCTTCTAAAATGTTTCTCCAAAATTCTTCCATTGTTTCCTGTCTGCGGCTAATCTCACTCAACCCTCAACTTTACTATATTTCACAATTTCATTCCTTTATCTTTGATGAGGTCTCTTCCTTGCTCTCTTTTCATCTCTTGATCATCATTTGATAATGATTTTCATATATCTACAGAATTTTTCAATAAAAGCGTTGAATCTTTAAAATTAAATAAAAAGAGTTGTATGTACTGTATGACTAAAGTCTTTATTGCGAATTAAAGTAAATTCAATGCCATTATGTTTTAAAATTAACATCGTTCAAACGGCCTCCGCGGCTTCGTTTGCAGGAGTCGAACCGAGAGACCCAATTTTCGATGACTCTTCCACATAAATCGGGTCGGATTTCAGCAATGACTTGATTGATGTTGTTTTTCAGATCGTCAATTGTTGCTGGTTTATTGACAGAAACCAGAAAATTAACGTAGAACTCCCTCCCCCCCAACCCCGAAAAACCCGTGGCTTATTGAAAGTCGCTGTATTATCTTCTCTTTTTATGATATGTTCTGACCGAGCTATTTTGCACTTTTGTAATACTTCATCTTGATGTGTTTTGGTGATTTTTTTTTCTTCAACGGTCCTAGAGGTTCTAAGCAACTGATAACTCGGCGACTGTATTTTGTTTCGGCAAAAAGGAAAGATTTTTTTTTAGAAAACTAACCAAAAGTGTAATCGAAACTTTAAAAATGTTTGCCGGTCATTTGTTTTGTTATTCCTGAATTATCTTCTTTTGTTATTCATAGACTTCTTTTACACACCCTACGAAAACTGCACCGGTTATGCCTATTTCATTGATTTTTTTTTTTTGCCATGGAATTCCGCCCTTTGCTTCGTTAGTTGACCGACGAATTTGTTTCCATTTACCAATATAAACATAATACATTCGGCGAATGATCGATAAACTCCAGTTATGACGTAACCGAGTATTTTTTGTCCCGGTAATTTCTTACATCTTCGAGAAACAGTTTCAGTATAATGTCGTCGGTATTGTGCGTCAATGTGCGTGTGCGATTCGACAATCTGGCGACACTGGTGAAAAAATTCGGCGGCCACTTGAAATCTGACACGACGGTACGCGAATCGAGGATCGTCGTCGTCGTCGCCACACAGCAGGCTATGTAATCCAGGACCGTGCGTTCCGATCGGCCGGGAAAACGGCGACGAGTTATGGCATTAAAATGTCAAAGGTCGGCGTCGAAACGATGTTTTTCGGATTATCTCACTGTAACGCGACTCGAGTTTGAATCTTTTTTTTTTAAAAAAAAACCCGCACACCGGTCTTAATTATACAAATATGGTCGAATTGTTTGAATAACAGTATTTGTGCAAAAACAAAACATTTGACAGTACGCTAGGAAAGAAAACAGATTTTTTTTATAATTTAGCTCATTGATCTATTCATAAAGGTTTGTTGCTGACGAATCAGAGTAGAGCAAAAATTTCATACATAGTTTATCTTGTTCGAAAGAAACATACACGGTTAAAAATCGCATAAACGAAATAGGGGAAAAAATGTTAGGCATTCATTTTTCTCCAATTTCGACAGAGTTTTATATCATTGTAAAAAAGAATATTATACAGGATATAACTAGTGAATAAGCTTTCAATGAAGACTAACCAGACTGTGCATTTTTCTCAACTAAGTGTACGTATAGGGTTTTTCAATAAGCGCTTCAAAAGTTTGAATGTAAATAAAACAAAAAATATTTAATCAATTAGTTATTTATTTTTAAACATATTCGATGGCATCGATGATGGAACTCAATTTCACATAGTGCATTCGTTTAGTGCAATTTTTAGTCACTCTTTCACATAACTGTGGTCCAATTTCATGAATCACACGTTTATTTGTAATACTTCTGTCGTTTGTGGTTGGTCTATCAGCGTAAACCGATGATTTCACATAACCCCATAGAAAATATACTGTTTCGAATATGGATTATCGTTTGTTTGTACCGCCTAACGAATTTTTTAGATAACAAAAAATATCACATTCACAACGAGGCAAATTTTACAACAATAATCAGAACTAACTGGACGAGCGACCGAAAAACTTCTTTGAAATAAACAACAAGAAACTTCCGCGATAATGGAACAGTTGCAAACGAGTGTGTATGTGTGAGGCGGGGGGTATTAAACTGAAAATTAGTAAGTGGAAAATTTCGATTGTGTTATAAATAAAATTTATAGAAACGAATTCCCGTTTAAACAGTAACTAGGTGGCCTTACATAGGCTCATCCGAATGTAATGTTCAGATTTGTGTTTTATTAAAAAAGGAACATGCGTATAGAAATACCAATCTGAGCGTCACATTTGGACGACTCTGTACGTTATTCGAAAAAGAATATCTAGTGATACATGGAAAAAGAACAGAAACGTATCTAGTGATGTTTTAAACATGCACATTATCCAGATATCTGTGTCTTTTGTTTAAAGCGCGGACATTTTGTTCAATGCTCGAAAAACTTACTTTTACGGTTGCCACAACTGCCGATATCTGAAACAGAAACAAGATATATAAGACACTTGAAATGGAATCTGTATATACATACATATATACATATATATATATATATATATATATATATATCGATTATCGTGTCAGTCAAAGCAAAATTATACTATTACCAAATATTAATAAAAGAAATTAATTGTCTTATATATATATATATATATATCGATTATCGTGTCAGTCAAAGCAAACAACTAATACTTTAAGTGGTCTCCGACCTATATTTTTTGTATGGCGCGTACAGAGTGAGCGAAGAGTGTGAAGCGAGGGACCGAGGATCCGGTGTTAATGTTAAAGTTCGTCCGGGACGCGTTACTCAGAGCTATCTGACGCGTCGATCGCGGATCTCCGAGTCGACGACAGCGCATCGATCTCGAGAACGTGATGGATCGGCGTTTAACGACGAATTACATAACCTAATAAGTATACAGTCGAGTCGGACGATGTTTCGATTATCGCCACGGAGGCACGTGCACGTGTATGTACGTATCTAGAGATGATCGAAAATTGTACAGACATATCTCACACGAACGTACTGTTGTCCCAAAATCACGAGATACTGTCAAAGCGATCAATAAATTTTCATATTCGGTTTCTTTGTTGATGTGTATTTCGATGGCGATGCGATCGTTTATCACAGTGCTGTGTTATAAAATCTAGGACAAAAAAAAAATATAAGATCTAGTCACAAGCGTATGTTTGTTTTCTTCTTTTTTTTTCTTATTGACAGATTTTGCACAGCGATTCATATCTAAAACAATCGATAGCTTGTTTAGAGAAGAAAATGGTCGATCGTCTTTCAACTGTTGCGTTGCACGTATTCAAAGTTCGAAAATACAACGAACGTGAATGCAATAATCATTTCTAAAAATATCTGTCAAGTGTCGGCGATGATTTCACAAGTTTCGATTGAACGATTATTATTAACAGTTTCGAAGGTGAACGAGGTTACAATGAAGTACGGTCGAATTGAATAAAAACTACATACGATCAGAATGTTTGTTATCGTAAAAATTATACAAAACCGATGATATTAGAATCACTGCCCGGACAAATGTTCAATAAATATTATTCGTTGGTTTTTTATATTGTGGTTAATTCATTTTTTAACCGACAGATCGTTTTTTCCAATCAGAACATTCGATTCGAATATTCAGTATTAACCCTTATCTGCCGTATGTCATCTCTGACGTGACATTGCAACTTTGCTCTATCAGTCGTATGTCACGTACGAGGTGACAAGACTGAACAAGTAACAACGTCCTCATTGCTGAATGTTTTTACAGTTTAATTCTTACTCGATAGCAGACAAACTGTTCTGTCATATTTCAGTAATTATTTTACTTATAATATTTTATTCCTCCAAAAATGAATAAAAAAAATTATAGCAAAATGGAAAGTGACAGTGATAGATGTAGTGAAATATGTGAAAATTTTGAATATTCGGCAAGTGTTTTTAAGTCTTTCGATGAAGGAGACAGTGATACAAGTGTTGTATTTCAGTCAAGGAAAAAAATTGATCCCTATTCAATGTTCAAGTGAAGAGGAAAGCGAAATGGAAAGAGAAATTGTTCCTGATTGTGATGAAGATTGGATTGAAATCGACAGAGATGACGAGAAGACATTTAAAGTGTAAATATAAATATTTTTATGCACAAAACTATCTTTTTATATCAAGTAATCTTAGTTACTCTTCTCTTACAATAAGCACTCAAATATATCTCCGACTTTAGCGGAAAGTTAAGTACAAAATGCTAACGTCCGATAAGGATTAACTCATTGTTCATTTTTATTTATTTGTGTGCATTTTGATAGACATGTAAAAGAATCTCGATCGTTTTTAAAAAAAAAAAATAACAAAGAAACGATCGAAAAATTAAATCGTTTAACAGTTTTTGCGCGTCGGCCATTACTCAGATTGCTAAATTGGACGATCGATCGTCAACGAACGAAATTGATAAAATTAAATTACGGATTACGAGCACAATCGACCTGTTCGAATTACATCACGACCGACGAATTGACCTCGACGATGTCGGACGGGTCGCGACCCCTAGACTCGGCGATCTTCGCCGATCGGCAATCATCAATCATCGGCGGGCCGCCATTGTCACGCGCGCGAGTTTCTCTCTCGTCGTCAATCATCTACACGAACCTGTTGCCCCCGTGTTTCGTAATTAAAACAACCCGGTCGCGCGTTAATCATACTTAAATTCACGATCGGCCATGTTGCTCTCACAGCACGACATCGGAGAGTGCACTGAACGATGCTAGTTTGTCTCCGGAAAGTAGTTTTTCGTTAATAACAGCACGCGCGCGTCGTAATGATTTAATTGCAGCTAAAAATAGCTAATTAACACACACGAGCAGATGTTTATACACTTGCATATATATAACGGATCGTCCAAATGTGATGCATAAATTTGTATTTTATTAAGGGGGTATTCTAGTCTAGACATACGAATTTTAGGTGTTTTTTCGGGCGCTATAAAAAAACCCCAACAAATATTTTTACTATCCATTTTTTATCAGTTATTTGTTGACATTTTAAGAGTATAAACAAGTATTATTAAAAACAAAAAATTCAAAATTGAAAAAGGTACAGGCTGGCAAATTGGGGGCTTGAAAAAAAAGGTGTCTCCTAGTTGACGTAGTTCCAACCCTTCCGGTCATTTGAAACAAAAAATGTTTTGAAATTATTGAAAAAGAAGGTTGTAGTAGTATCCCCGCATAGGGAAATTAAAAAAAAATTTTTTTCGCAAAATGGCGGCAGTGTGAAAAAACAGTCATTTTTTGCCCTATTTTTTTCAACTTTCGGAATTTTTTAAAAATAGTAAAAAACAAAATTTTCAAAAAATCCTAGGCGGGGGCAATCACTGTTATATTGAGAAGCTCTGTACCAAATTTCAAGTAAATCGGTCCATTAGAACTTGAGGTATCGAAAAAAGTAGTTTCGAGAAAAACGCGTTTAAAGTTGATTCGTTCCGGCCTGACCGGATCGGTTGGCGCGTCACAAAAATAGCTACAACTCCGAAAATAATTCGAATTTAGAAAAATCCTCTTAAGGACATATTCTTAAAGGTCTAAACTTTGAAAATGTGCAAAAAATCGATTTTTTTTGTAAATTCTAAACTAAAATACCCCCTTAAAAAGAAACATGCGAATAGAATGGTATATAAAGGGAAACGTGTATAATTTCTTTTGTTTATTTTTAATAAAACGCAAATCTAGGTGTCACATTTGAATGACCCTATATTATTTACCTTGTTTCTACCTGAGATACGCGAATAAAATCGATCCTTACGTCTCATATTCAAAACTAATTTCATGAGAATGGAATAAAATATTTAGTTATTATACGTGTAGATTATTTTAATATGGAATAAGAACGTAAAACATCAAATACAGAACAGAAAGGCTCTGACGATGATGGCGTCGCCGTCGAAATGCATCAGCCGATATAATTATAAATAACAAGTGAACAATAAGTGATTATTGAACACTTTGAATTATTGTGGAGTCGGGGTTGAAATTCATTCGTGTAAACATCAAATACAGTAACGTAATGTTTGTAAACCACTATTGCAATTAATATATAATGAGATTTCAAATGTTAAAACAACATTCAGCACTCTAGACCTGTAGAGAGAACCGATTATCGTAATTGTACGAACCAGTCTACGATCAAGTATGCGAAATTTGTTTAACACGTATCCAACAACAACAACGCCGTTTCATTGTTTCCGAAACAAAACAAAATCCCGACTTCTCGAATAAGCCAATATAGCGCCGATTCAATAGCGCACGCCGTCGAATCGGCTCCGTGGACACCACCGGTGGCTGTTCGTTCGGCCGTTACCGTCGTTCGCGTCGCCATAATT
Organism: Neoneuromus ignobilis; assembly: GCA_029203775.1. Lineage (NCBI taxonomy): Eukaryota > Metazoa > Arthropoda > Insecta > Megaloptera > Corydalidae > Neoneuromus > Neoneuromus ignobilis. The sequence goes on along the minus strand of CP092088.1, from coordinate 61,725,832 downwards.
CATTAACTGCCGGCGTCGCGGCGCGCGCGACCGTTCGCACGGCCGGCCCTACCGCCGTTTCTATCATTAATCACCGACCGTAATAACAACGACGAGATTTACGAGTCTCCGGCGTGCACGTGCGTGTTGCCGGACCGTGCACGCGCGTCCCGTCCAAAAATTACGTATCAATTATCCGAGAAAATCGTGCACGCGACGCGGTCTTCGAAACGAATTCGGACCGAACGGTTCGCGTCGCACGGCGCCGTCGCCGTCGCTTCTTCGGTCGTTTTTCCGGTCGACGGCGTGTCCGAACGTTAACTTTGTCGACGAGGAAACACGTTTCCGGTCGAGAGACTTTAAGCGTAACGAGCGGCCTATTTATGCATTCCGAGAAGTTTTTTTCCGAGGAGACACGTCGACCTGTTGCATTTCGTATCAGATAAATTTCTAGACAATAACACGTCGTTTTTGTAACGTACATTTGAAGGTTATTAAAATTATTGAAATAATAATGAAAAAAACATACCAAAAAATCGCCATTGTGCAAGAAAATTATATACATGCATATATACATATATATGATATGATATTGATTTTTAACTTAAAGTATTCGACAAATATATTTATTCGAAATTAAATTATCAATGTAATAACTATTGTATTTAACTTTTAACAATATAAACAAATGTATAAATTCAAGAAATGATTCTATGAAGAAAAAACAATCAAGTTCTAACCTTTATAATAGTTGTTATTTTATTAATCATTATTTTAAGTTATCTGATCTATTACAAACTATTTTGTATTCACATTTTGAAAATAAAAGCGATCACTACTTTATTTCAAAATAATTAGCCATTTGACAATACATGGATAATAAACATTTATTTTAAAAAAACTGCACATTTTCAAACACTCGACAGCGTCTCTATACAAACAATGTAAAACAAACATATTATAAAGAAATGAGTATAGTCGACAAGATTCTAGAATATTCTACGTCACTCCCCACCAACCCCTCCATCGGACGATACTTTTCATGTATGAACATGCATGAACAGGTTTCAAAATTTTGAGTTTTTCCAAAATTTGAGTTTTTTAAAGTATCGAGTTTTCCAAATTTGGATTTTTTTAAAAATATTGAGTTTTTCCAAATTTTGAGTTTTTAAAAATATCGAGTTTTTCCAAATTTTGAGTTTTTAAAAATATCGAGTTTTTCCAAATTTTAAGTTTTTTAAAAATATTGAGTTATTAAAAATATCGAGTTTTTTAAAATATTGAGTTTTTTAAAATATCCAGTTTTTCCAAATTTTGAGTTTTTCCAAAATTTGAGTTTTTTAAAATATCGAGTTTTCCAAATTTGGATTTTTTAAAAATATAGTTTTTCCAAATTTTGAGTTTTTAAAAATAACGAGTTTTTTCAAATATTTGAGTTTTTCAAAATTTTGAATTTTTCAAAAAATGAGAAACAAAGTCTTCGTCGGTTAATAATTAGGTTCTGATTTTTTCAGTAAATAAATTTGTTCTGCATTGATTTGTTAAATTGTTTTAATGTTTCTGCTTGTTTATATTTGAACAAAAAAATATAAAGTTGGCGTTGCTCGATAATAAAGCTCTGATTTTTTATAAACAATCTTGTTCTGAATTGATTCGATCAAATTGTTTCGATTCTTTTGTTTGTTTACGTTTGAACAAAATGAAAGTCGACGTTGATTAATAATTAAACTCGTAATTTTTTATAATATTAATCGTCGATTAATATTAATATGAATTCGGCGTGTACGCAACATAGTGTGATCGTAAAGTTTCAATACTTTTAGTTTTAAAATCAGCATTGTGGATTTTAACAAGTCTTTCGATTATATTTGGAATTTTCTATTGAAAATTTCGATATTTTTAAATCTTTTCTCTTCTGATCACGGTAAACGGGTTTAAATATTCGAATTGTAATAAAATTGGATAGTAAATAAAAACCAAATAACAATCACCTGCCTCGATTGATCAGAAAAATCAAAGATAGCTATGATCATAATTTATTATATATATATATATATATATATATATATATATATATATATATATATATATTTACATGTATATGAGCGATAACGAAAGAACGAGATAAATAAAACCGTCCGACATAACCTAGATTATAAAAACGTGTCGTTCGCACACCTGCTAAAGAGCAAACCAGCCGTTTTTTCGTGCGAAGCGTTCGCGGCGCACCTAATACAATTTATCGTCGACATCCTGGCGCTACCCGTTTCCGGAGCAAGGAAAACGAGAACGAGGCGTCCTCTCGCTCAGACGGGAAGACATGCGGGCGGTCTTTGACGAAACAGTGGCGTCCTGTGTCCGTTTCATGTCAGACGAACAGCGCGTGAAAAAGGGGTGAGACGGTCGAGATGTACAGATAGTCTGTAATTGGAATACGGATCGATTTGGATAGAAGACGAAGCAACAGGATTTCTTTCGAAGCCCAAAAACGGCCTTCTCGCCTTTTTTTTGTTTAATTATTAAACGCGTACGAATTCGATTTGTAGTATGACAAATAATAATTTTTGTAAGAAATCAATATTCAGTTGGACGTTCAGTAAAACAAGTCGATTGAGAACAATTTTAGTTATATCAAAAATTAGAGTTTAATTATTAATCAACGTCGACTTTCATTTTGTTCAAACGTAAACAAACAAAAGAATCGAAACAATTTTATCAAATCAATTCAGAACAAGTTTGTTTATAAAAAAATCAGAGTTTAATTATCGAGCAACGCCAACTTCATATTTTTTTGTTCAAATATAAACAAGCAGAAACATTAAAACAATTTAACAGATCAATACAAAACAAATTTATTTACTGAAAAAATCAGAACCTAATTATTAACCGACGCCGACTTTGTTTCTCTCTTTTTTCGAAAAATTCAAAATTTTGAAAAACTCAAAATTTTGGAAAACTCAATATTTGGAAAACTCAATATTTGGAAAACTCAATATTTGGAAAACTCAATATTTAGAAAAACTCGATATTTTAAAAAACTCAATATTTGGAAAAACTTGATATTTTGAATAACTCAATATTTTAAAGAACTCAAAATTTGGAAAAACTCATTTTAAAAAACTCAAAATTTGGAAAAACACGATATTTTTAAAAACTCAAAATTTGGAAAAAGTCAATATTTTAAAAAACTCAAATTTTGGAAAAACTCGAAATTTTAAAACCTGTTCATGCATGTTCATACATGAAAAGTATCGTCCACTGAAGGAGTTGGTGGGGAGTGACGTAGAATATTCTAGAACCTTATCGACTACACTCATTTCTTTATAATATGTTTATTCTCACGCACGACAGTCCACGAAAATAATCCCAGCCCATAAATACCGAGTGGTACGAAATATGTCAGATGGAAAGTATGCGAACAGAGGGTCGAACGACGCGCCGTCGAACAAAAGAACGCCGAGTCCCTTCGTCATCCGACTGTACATAACAGGTACAAATTTTCGAACATAAATAAGGTTTAAGTGAATCGAATCGATGCCGGAGAGTACGGAGATTTATCGTACGTGGCAGTCGGTCGTCGTCCCGACACTGCTTCGATCCGGCACGAATCTCGATAGAAAGACATCAGACGGAATAAATCTCTTCGCAGTTTTACATACGGCGAGAGGGAGACGTGACGTAGTGAGTTAAGGAACATCTCAGTATAAGAATAACAGTTATTGTCGATAATCCACATGTGTAACTATTGCAATTGGCTGGCAAATGGTTAAAATGTCAACGGAACGTCCATTTAATTGCAGTAAACAAAGATAGTAAATTAAAACAAAAACAGTCGCATGTCTCGGTTAATTAGATAAATTACAGCTAGCTCGATACAAAAATCTGTATTTACTAAATAGCAATTAGCTGTTTTAAAAGCACACATAAATCATTAATATCTTTTTTTTACAAAAAATAAATACTTATTTCAAACTATTTAACAGATTACAAGTATAAATTCAACAAATCTTAGTCTCTATGAAAATATGAACCACAGAAAACTTTGATAACTCGATTTTTAAAAAAACAATCGAGGTTGGCTGTGACAGTAATTACAAGTATAGATTTGAAAAATTGCAGTTGGCTATTTTAGAAACATAAATCGAGAAAATTATTGATAAGGTTTTAAAAAAAAATAATAATTTCAAACGATTTGACAAATTACGAATCTCAACAAACGGGTTTGAAATTCAAATTGCAGCAAATTTGGATAATAAATAAAAATAAAATGACAATCGCCTATCTCGGTTGATCAGATGAATCAAAGCTATCTATGCCAGGCGATACAAAAATCAGTATGTATTTAATAAATCGTAGTTAGCTATTTTAAACGGACACATAGATCTCTAATACGATTTTTTTTAAAATAATTATTTCAAACAATTCCACAAATTACAAATATAAATTTAACAAAATCGTAATCTCTTGAAAATATGAATATTATTTTTTTTAAAAAAAAAAAATTAAAGTTGGCTGTGAAATTAATTACAAGTATGAATTGACCAAATCGCAATTAGCTATTTAAAAAACATAAATCGTAAAAATATTTAATAAGATTTTTTTTAAAAAAAAATGAACGATTCAATAAATTATGATCATAAATATAACAAATCATCGACAAAAAGTTATTTTAAAAACGTAAACCAAGGCAAACTTTGATAATATAAACAATTTTTAAAAAATCCATTTGTTTTAATCGATCTGAGAAATCGTGGTTGGCTGTGACAGTAATTACAAATATGGATTTGACAAATTTCAGTTAGATATTTTAGAAATAAATCGTGAAAATCTCTGATAAGATTTTTTTAAAAAAAAAATAAACGATTTGACAAATTATGACGATAAATATAACAAATTGTTAACAGTCTCAGAGTTCTTTTAAAAACATAAGTCATGATAATACGATCATTTTTTTTAAAAAAAAATCGTTCGTTTCAATCGATCTGAGAAATCGAGGTTGGCTGTGTCAGTAATTACAGATATGGGTTTGATAAATCGCAGTTACCTGTTTGGAAAACAAACCGTAGCAAACTTTGATAATATCGTTAAAAATTAACAAACGTTTATCCTTCTGTTGATTCAAAAAATCAACGCCAACTCTACTAATCAACAAAACAATCAAACAAAAGTATGTATAAAACTAAGTTCAACTGTTTTTCAAATAATAGACTACTTTGATCAATATAACTAACTAATCATGTACATTGTTACAAGAATTCTTTCAATATAACTAAATGAAACATCTAAAATGTTTTTTTTTTTAAAAAAAATATAGATACGAAATACCGACGACCGTTTCTGTAATTTTTCTAGTTGTTTCAATAAACCCTGTCGATTGTCTCGCGACCGTTCGTTCATTCACGAACTTAACCTTTCGCACGACGCCGATGCATTCTTATTCCTCCGCACGATCCGTACATTTTTTTCGTCGTGATCGAAACCGTGCGACGATTAGAACCGCGACGTCCTCCGAAACGTATCTATCGATCGGACGTTAAGTGCTCGACCGTCGTCACGTCGGACCGACCTCGAAACTCATTGTGTCGTTATCGCTCGAATCAATCATTCGCGCGCTTTTCAAGCTGAAACGATGCGCTACTTTTTTTTTGTTCGTTCTCGCGTCGCGTCGATAATAAAATCCCGAACGGCCGACACAATGCGTGTCGAGAAATTCATTTCGACGTTCGTCGAACAAAATCAATCCGATGAACCGGAGATACGTGTTCCGATAAAAGAAGAGCATCGCCGTGATGCAGTACATTGTTTGAAGAGATGGCGGTGTCGGAGGACGCGATCGGAATTTGTCTTCTATGCGAAGATCTGTTACGTACTGTTTTTTAAAAAAACAATGTTTATTTTGGTACAATTTTGAATTTGTTTTGTGTTGTCAGACGTTGAAAAAATTAAAGTCGGCTGTGTCCGTAATATTAATCGCAATTATCGCAGCAACCTTCGATAATGTAATTTTAAAAAAAAGTTTATCATCCGCCTGTCGATTCAACAAATCAACGCCAACTCTACTAATCGACGAAACAAATACAAGTACACATCCGAATTCAATAAATTCGCGGTTCGACGTTTAACTGTTTTCTCTACAACATTTGTTCATGTGTACGGACATATTTTTTTTAACAGCCGACTAATAAATATAAATTTCTGAACGATCATCGAGATGAATCACGGATCTGAAAAACGCACGCACATGCGAAGAAAACACACTGGACGAGTATTTCCTGTATGTAATATACAATATATAACAGACGGCCTTAAAAGACTCTATATAGAGTAGAGCGTATCGACGGGGGGGAAAAAAATGCATCCATCACATTATTGTGCGGTTGCCTCTTACAGGTAACAACTACTCGTATATTCAAGGTGATCTCGAATGCCGGGCTAACCAGATGGGTTGCCGGCACGTTACGACGACGAGGGGAGATCTGTGGGGGTTACCATCGCAGACTATTGACCATTATGGCGCCGAGAGTACTTTATGACTATACCAATTATTTATATACATATATATATATATATATATATATATATATATATATATATATAAAATATGTACTAATATTTATAAACAAATCACGTAAAAGTTAAAAAATAAACAAATGGAAACAGTAAAAAATATCTCGCTTGTCTAGAAATAAAAAACTACCGAGAAAGAAAAGGAAACAATAGAATTATATCTATGTGAAATAATTCAGGAACATTCGAGATGATATTTTTATATGTATTTTTGAGATCTCGGAATATATACATGCACATATATATATATATATATATATATATATATATATATATATATATATATATATATATATATATATATATAACAGGTTGCCGATTGCCAAAGATTATCATGAAAATATTAATTTCGGACGGTCATTATTAATTATTAACACTTTCTTCTTCTTTCGCTTGTTTGTCTAAAACGATGTTTGTTTTTTTAAAAAAAAAAAAATGAAACGAAATTTCAAGGGAATTCTATAATTATTATTAATTACTTTTCTATAAAATATATTTATATTGTGAATATATACATTTTATTATATATTAAATTTGTTATAGGCGATTACATAAATTACATGCAATTATTTTTTTTTTAAAAAAAACGTGCCGTTAATTAAAAACAATATATTTAATTATAAAAAATTTAATTTTTAAGAAGAATATAATTTAAACCTTGCCTTCCATTCAGTTTTTTTTTTTTTTTTGAAAATAAACAAACAAACAAAACAAAAAAGAGTTCAATGCACAATAAGAAAATCAAATAAATCTATAGAGTGCTAAGATTGTTATAGAATATTTTCATAGCATACTATGTAAATACTTTTTTAATATTGTACATAATATTATCATCAGCTTCTTTTTGTCAACCGATGTATGAAGGCTTCTTCAAAAACTTGATTATGTGTATGTATATATATATATATATATATATATATATATATATATATATATATATATATATATATATATATATATATATATATATATATATATATATATATATATATATATATATATATATATATATATATATATATATAATTTAATATAACAGGTTACCGATTACCAAAGACCGATTATCATGAAAATATTAATTTTGAACGGTCATTATTAACACTTTCGTCTTCTTTCACTTGTTTGTCTAAAACGATGTTTGTTTTTTTTAAAAAAAATGAAACGAAATCTCAAGAAAATTCTATAATTATTATTAATGATTTTTTATAAAATATATTTATATAATGAATATATTTTTTCTATTATATATTGAATTTGTTATAGGCAATTGCATACAATTGATTTTTTTTAAAAAAAGGAACCGTTGATTGAAAACAATATATTTAATTATTATAAAAATTTTAATTTTCAAGAAGAATATAATTTAATCCTTGTCTTCCATTCAGTTTTTTTTTTTTAAAAAAAAAATAAACAAACAAACAAAACAAAAAAAGAGTTCAATACACAATAAGAAAAGCAAATAAATCTATAGAGTGGATTGTTACAGAATATTTTCATGGCATACTATATAAGTACTTTTTTAATATTGTACATAATATTATCATCAGCTTCTTTTTGTCAACCGATCAATGAAGGCTTCTTCAAAAACTTTATTATGTATGTATGTATGTGTGTGTATATATATATATGGGATATAAGATTTCAGTTACGACTTCTATAACTTCTTTAATAACTGCCATAAGTGGTTATTCTTCTTTTTACTAACAAGGGTGAACGAGCGAACGAAGATTAAGTGCACTCCCGTGTCCTTGATGAAAGAAATTTCCCCTCGAGCCGGATGAACCGAACTAAATGATAAACACTACAGAAAAATAGATTTATGGGAAGTGATACAAAAAGGAAACATGTTCAATTCGTCTCTCTTCCGCTTTTCGGATTGAGTCCATCTAAAAAAAATATTTTAATCTTTATCTGTCACACTCCGCATTTCTTTCGAGGTGGTCAATACCTACTGTTCGTATTTTTCTCTTATATTTACACCACCGTCGATCGTCCATGTTCCTCTCAGCTATAACACAACGATACCTCGATCTTCCCATATGCTTCTTCGCTTTTGGGGATATATATTTATTCTACCGTATTGAATTTAGGCAATCTAACACTTCCGACTACACGGAATTTAATGTCATCTTCATACACTCTGTGTTTTTTCTACATTAGTATATCCAGATATTTAAAGTTATCAACTTGCACAACTGTTCCACTATTTGAAATGGAACATCGTTATTTTTAACTAAATATTCGATTTGTTGAATTAATGCTTAGAAACAGTTGCTTGTAATTTTTTGAGAATCTTTTTAATACCTGTTTAAACACTCTGTAAAATCAGTTCTAACACAAAAATTGTAATAACAATATCTAGAGCTCCTCAAGCCACTGTAATTGTTGCAGCTGATTAATAAATCAAAATATCTTTTTAAAAACTTTCAATTCGGTGTTATATACGAATCTTGTACGATTAACACGTGATCCAGGGCCGGATTTACCTCTCGACTCGACAGATTGAAATTTAAAACCTCAACATTTAAGAGACTTCCATCTCTAGTCGCAAGAGTGGGAAGGGTTCGACGGCCTCACAAGTGGAATAGTCCAGGACCTGTCTTTATTTAAATCCGACTCTGATATGGCCATTGACGAAATTAAACGTAAAAACAAGGATATCCATGTTTTTTTATAATTTTTTCCAATCTTCTACCACAATTTACACGTACATATTGATCGAGATAGCCGATAGTGTTTTCATATCATCGTATTGAATTTGTCATAGGTGACTAGACAAATAACGTGTATGTTTACCGATCACGTCTCCTAGTATTTGCCTATTAGCTAATTACATCGTCATTTTTCCTCATACCGTACCTCATAAAAAACAATACCGAGCTATTTTTACACCGATGTGTTTTATGATCGTTTATATATTTTTACGGAACTATAACTGAATTCGATTTCAAAACGTAGTCGGCGTCGATTAGTCTCCTGTGATAAATTCGGTTCAATGTCTTCTATTTGGTCTTTTTTTCGTTTTAACGATTTTCGTTTCGTTCTAAACGAATTCTCATCGACGCGTTACTCTGAAAATAAACCGACGTCGCGATCCATTTTTCCTCGACAGACGCGCTGCATAAATCATCGCTCGAGTGACCATTGTTGAGGACGCGGCGAGCGATTCATTATCGGCATGATTGATTGCATGTTTATTCATTATTCGTCCGCGACGGGATCGAACGAGAACGTGCACGTGCCGCCTACGACGAGGGTATGAGTCGAAGCCGTCCGTATCGACCGACCGACCTACAGACAGAGAGACATGCAGAAAGAAAGTGTACCCTCCTATCTGTTCGGAACGACGACGACGTCGGTACGTGTTCCGGCGTCGCGTTTGAGATGGTGTCGGAGATACGCTCTTGGGAACTGTGTCACCTGTTCGGAAAAGTCGCGCGAGAAACGGGAGAACGCGTCCTTGCGGCAATCTCGATTGAATCAAATCCGTGCACGGTACACGGCGTCGTCTGTACGTCGGAAATAGATTTCCATTGTGAACGTAAATGTGCGGCGTTCAAACTGTCGAACGAACGGTTCGTTCCATCTGTTACATTTACAGCATTTTCTTCGTGCGGCTGTTGTTAGCGACACTAGTTTCTAGTTTTCATATATACATATACATATAATTATATGTATATGTACATATGTATAAGTTTTATAGAATACACCGAATTGAAAGTTTTTAAAAAGATATTTTTATTTATTAATCAGCTGCAACTGATAACAGTTGTTTGAGGAGCTCTAGATGTTGTTATTACAATTTTTATATTAGAACTGATTTTACAAAGTGTTTTAATTAACAAAGAAATCTCTGGTTCCGATCGTTAAGTTATTTTTGTTTATTTCAACATTGATATGTTGCATTTTTATAGTTTTGTTCAGAATGGGCTTTTTCACACTAGTCAACATGCATACAGTATTCACGGCCCATTACCACTCGTCTCACACGCTCTTACCCGAGAACTAATTTTTTAGGTGGGGGAGTTTGCGATAAGAGGGTGTGAGACGAGCTGTAATGGGCGTGAATACTGTACGAATGTTGACTAGTGTGAATACCCCCAATAGCAGTATCTCCATCGAAATGTTCAACAACCTATTATTATTATTATGAATAAATAAATCCAAAAAAAAAGTTAATTAATATTTTCGAATATCTTGGAGCGTTGATAATTCATTTGTTCGGAAACAATCTCTAATGTCACTGTTATTATTTCATTATCATTCAATTGTTTACACGATCGTTTATTGTTTATTATTTCTGGTGTGGCTACGATCGTAAAAGGATTAAAATCTCTCGTTTTTACAATACAATATAGCGTGAACATCGAAGTGTGCGTCGTCGAATAAAATCGCCAATAAATGAATATCGAACATGTGTGTATGTGCGTGTAAAAAAAATCTCGTGGACGTTCGTGCAAAACCACGTACATTCCCTACGACAGTCTTCGTCTGTGCAGTGCGAGAGCGCGACGAAACCGTCGGTCCGTGCTCCACGCCGATCTTTTTAACCGAGCACAAATCGGAGAAAACCTGTTGTCCGTGAACGAACGGCGGCGTACGACACAACAACAACACCGCCACCGCCGCAGACAACAACAACACAACAACAATATCTTCGGTCTGAACGTGACCTAACGATAGAAAGGATCTCACGCACCACGACGACGACGACGCGCGGCTTCTCTCTCGCGCTCGTCGCGCGCGCGATAACGTCGTACGTTTCGCACGCCGTCTCTTGTCTTTTTCGCCTCGCATAGCCGACTTCTCGAACAAGTTATCCGCGTCCACATAAACACATTCAAACACACACACACAGACGCCCGTACAGAATCTATGAGATCATCGTTCGAAATTTCGTGTTTGTCGAAACTGACTTATTTATTCTAAACGAAAAATTATGTCATCCGTGTGCCGCGTTTCATTGTACGAACATCGAGATTTGTTCGATTTCGAGGATCGTGCGACGTTCGGACGCATCTCGGCCGAAAATTATTTTCGCGGTGGATTCAGTTTACCGGCCGAACTGAAATACGTTTCGGAGAACGGAGGAATTCGACGAAATTTCATGTTTCGAAGTATGTCAGTGGTTATTCGAACGAAACGGCTTTATTTAAAACGCTAATTATAATACAGCGATGGACAAAAGTGAAGGCATTGTAGGAGATTTTTAGGAAAGAAGTGCTGATTTACTATAACGGCTTTGAAATAAATTGAAGAGAAGAAAAAAAAAACAAAAATATCAGAACGAAAGATAATTAACAAGTAGCTCTTTGGGATCGTATGTCAGTACAATTAAAATTTGTTTTCTCCGAAAAATCTATCTTTTTTCCATTTTTTATCAATTTTAATATCATAAAATTCGAAAGTTTTAAAAATCGTCATTAATCAATATTTTTTACCAGAAATCGATTATTTGAGTAGAAAATAGTTATTTTATAGTGAAAATAACAGTCGGTATTAAAGAATATAATTTTTATAATCGAAAATCGATTTTTTTATTTTTTTCAATTTTTCTCAAAATCTAAAAATACTAAAAAAAATAATTGCTGTTATTAAAAATGGTTGCTTTGGGTTTAAATAATATCTCTTGATCCTGAGTATATAATTTAGATGAAAAATAGAAATTCAGTTCATAAAAAACGCTTCAAAAAATGAAAATTGTGAAATTTTGATTTAAGCTCTAAATAATTGATTAAATAATAGTTTTCTGTTAATAAAATTCGTTCTATGTTTAGAAATATGATTTTAATCATCAATTTACTTGATTTTACACTCAATCTTTAATTTCTGATGCAAAAAAATAATTTTCGAAGAAATTGATTTTTTACTAAATTTTACATACTATAGGTCGTCGTTTTTTGAGGTCAAAAAATTGAAAATTTTAAAAATCATTATTAATCAGTATTTTTTACTAGAAATCGATTATTTTAGTAAAAAATAGTGATTTTCCAGTGAAAATAATAACAATCGTTTAAAAATATTATTTTTGTAATCGAAAATCGATTTTTCATTTTTTTCCATATTTTCTCAAAATTCAAAAATACTAAAAAAAAATTAATTACTATTGTTAAAAATTTATAATTTGGATTTAAATTGCATCTTCCGATCCCGAGTAAATAATTGAACTGAAAAAATAGCAATTTGCTACGTAATAAGTTTTCAAAAAAATGAAAATAGTGAATTTTTGATTTAAGCTGTAAATAATTGAGTAAATACGAGTTTTCTGTCAATAAAATTCGTTCTATGTTTAGAAATATGATTTTAATCATCAATATACATTATTTTACATTCAATTTTTAATTTCTGATGGAAAAAAATAATTTTCAAAGAAATTAATTTTTTACTAAATTTTACATACTATAGGTCGTCGTTTTTTGTGGTCAAAAAATTGAAAATTTTAAAAACCATTATTATTCATTATTTTTTAATAGATATCGATTATTTTAGTAAAAAATAGTTATTTTCCAGTAAAAATAACAGCAGTAATTCAAAAATATTATTTTTATAGTCGAAAATTGATTTTTTTAGTTTTTCTGTCCTGTCTCAAAATTCAAAAATATTAAAAAAAAAATAATTATCATTATTAAAAATGTATGATTTGGAGTAAAATTATATCTTTCGAGCCAAAGTATGTAATTTAGGTGAAAAAATAAAAATTCGTTTCATAAGAATCTCTTAAAAAATAGAAATAGTGAAATTTTGATTCAAACTCGAAATAATCGACTGAAGAAAAGTTTTCTGTTAATAGAATTCGTTCTATGTTTAATACAAATTAATACGATTTATTTCTGACAAATTCCTCGATTTCAGTTATTCTCATTGAAAATAGGCCATTCCACACTAGTCAACATGCATACAGTATTCACGACCCATTACCGCTCGTCTCGCACGCTCTTTCCTGAAAACTATTTTTTTCAGGTGGGAGAGTTTGTCGATAAGAGGGTGTGAGACGAGCGGTAATAGGCGTGAATACTGTATGCACGTTGACTAGTGTGAAAAAGCCCAATACATGCAAAGCTCTTATTCTTAAATAAATCAGTGCACTCGCTGTCCAGTCTTAATTATCACTAATAATTTAATGACATTTCATATCAAAACTCTCTACTGTTTTTTTTATCACGGCCTACTGACAAGTTTTTCCATTTTGATTACAATCCCATAATATTATAATCGTATATTTTTTCTATTTTCTCAAAGATTAGTGATTTTACTGATTTAAAACCTGCACCGATCGATTGGTCACCAAAAATACATAAGAAACAATTCCTTACAGAGTCCAATATTTTACTAGTAACTAGTTCGACTGTTAAAACGAAATTTCAATGTATTTGTCAATGGCTCAGATACAAAATTATCACCTTTTACAAATATATACATTTATATATATATATATATATATATATATATATATATATATATATATAAATGTGTCTATGTATGTATGTATATAAATTATATTCAAATGTAAAAAATAATATATTCGAACACTGATATGCATCACGTCTCTCGTTTTGTCTATCACAACAATATCATCTCTGTCTCGACCTTCTGTGTCTCATCTCGACTATTTATGGAATCACAATCGATTTTGTATCCAATTACACAAAAACATACATACAAACACACACACACACACATACACACACACGTCCGTATGCATTCTGTTTGTTATTGGAAAAGAGTAGTGTACACGTATGAAACCACTTCGTACATTCCATTATGGTATTCGCGTACAGGTTTTTAAATACACATGCACACACATGCACAACAGATTCGTTTTCGATACTTGTCGGTGACACAAAAAAAAAATACAACTCGTAACAAAATCCAGGATTAATTTATTAACGTTCGACGCGGAAATGTATTCGACATTTTCCGAACTTTCGGTGAACACTTCGAATCGTATTTTGTGACGAGAAGAGAGACATCGCTTTGAAAACGAATAGATGGAACCGTCGTAACATGACAACTGAAAGAGGGTCCTTCCGCGGAGTACCTACACGAAAACAGCATAAAAAATACAAACGCGCACGCAGGTGTTCGTCGACGAATGTCGGTCCGTTTTTCCTTTTAATATGCACTGCTGTCGGTCGTGGCAATGTTGTTTCGAATCGCCAGGTGAGAATGCAGGTGTTAATGTGAATGTTTTCATTACCGAATCAGTACGGTCGCACGGTACGTGCGTGCGTGCGAGTGTGGGTATAACTGCAGAGTTCGATTTATTTATTTATTTTACCGCTGACTAATTAGTATTCCAAACATCGATTATACATTAAATACTATACATGTGCACATGTAATAGAGACAAAGAGACAAAACACATTTATATTTATATACATACATATAAATATATATATATATATATATATATATATATATATATATATATATATATATATATATATATATATATATATATATATATATATATATATATATACATATTATGTTATATATATATATTATATATATATATATACATATATTGTATATATATATATATAATATATTTATATTATTATATATATTTATATATAAATATATTCTTATATTTATTTTCAATTAAATAATTTGTTTTATTTAACGACTGACTTAATTTCATCAATAAATAGCTTGTATTACTATGTGTGAAACGGAACATAGCCGTCTCAGTCTTTATACATCATACATTGTATATATATATATATATATATATATATATATATATTAATATATATATATATATATATAACACTTACATGGAGACCATTAAATTGCATACAATAATTTATTGATATAATACAATGTAGTTAAATTAAAAAACATATATATTTAATTGAAAATAAATATAAAATTCCTTATATTTATTTTCAATTAAATAATTTGTTTTAATTTAACGACTTCCTTGAATTTCATCAATAAATAGCTTGTGTTACCCATGTGTGCCATGACTTATGTGCGTCAGTGTGTATACATTTCAAACATTGTTTATAAATAATAAACAAAAGAACACGGCCACCTATATCTTTAACGTATAATATTATAGAATGTTTTATACATCAAATCCCTTAAGGGGTGAGAGTGAGAGAGAACTAACGTGCTCACGGGAGACCATTAATTACAACGATTAACAATTAATTCAAACAATATATTTATTGTAATATCATAATAAACAATTAACTTCAAACACATACGATCACTTTTGTCCGATTGAATTTTTATTAATTTTGTTGTTATTATTTCAACAATACGTTTTATTTTCGTACTAAAATCATTCTCGAGCCGAGAAATATTCAATAAATTGATCGTCTCGTTCGACCAGAGTTTTCTCTCATACAAAAACGTTACAATATGGGAATGTACGACGACTTTTGTGACCGACTGTATGCACATACGCTCGATGATGTCTTTTCTGTTGAAAATGAATCGTCGATGATGCATCTTGTGTGTTGTACTCGACCGCACAATAGGTCATTACACATCGTCGTGTGTCATCGTCATTTAAAATTTAAACAAATGTACACAGCGTGTATGAGATTTCGACCGCAAAATATCCGGCGAAAGGAGATTATTTAGACAAGCGAAACGTTACGACACACACACACATACATGCCCATAAAAGTACATCCATTTACATATATACACATTCGTGTGTGTGTATATATATATATATATATATATATATATATATATATATATATATATATATATATATATATATATATACTCACTCCTTACTATAAATAAATCATTTATCTGTACGAATGCATGCATACGAGCATATATTTAGAACCGGTGATGCATGCATCGCGAATGATGATGTCATATTAGAATGGCGAGGTGAGATAACCTTCTCCGGAATAAAAAATTAGCTCAAGAGAAACTTGATATGTAAATTTTAAGATTTCGTATGAAATTTCGTATTTATGTACATGCATACCTACGAGAATACAAAATACAATGTTTTTAAATACTCGTACACGTTTTATGTTTAAATGGACTATTCAAAGATAAATTCATATTAAAAGTAATAGGTAAAAAGAAAGTGTTTCGTTCCACACCTGACGTCCCGATGTAGGTTTTATTAATTTGTAGTTGAGGAACATAAAAACGAAAAAAAATCTACTGCCTCGACTCTACAAATACCAGATATCTATTTGTCATGTCCCAAGAACACACGAGAATAATTTGTCGTACAAAAAAAGCAACGTGATTTTTTACTGATTTTTTTTCCTATATATGTGCTTTTATGCGTCACAATTCACATCCATATTGCTCTCATTTGATATTTATCGTTTCTGAAAAATTAATTAGCCACAGTACCAAACTGGAACGGGCAAATGAATCGAGTTACCATAAATTTCCGTATTGTTTTTATTTTAACTTAGGTAACTGTGGAAACAACTGAAACAAATACAGACAGGTTTATCGTAGATTGCTATATAATAAATATTTTTCGAAATGTGTGGAAAATGTTTTTAGACTGGAAAACAAATAAAACGTTTTTGTATCCATTGAAATATACTGAAGTATTTTTTTTCACGATTTTTATACTTTTAATGAAATGTTTTGTCTCGTTTTTATTCTTTATATATATATATATATATATATATATATATATATAAATATATATATATATATATAGAGAGAGAGAGAGAGAGAGAGAAAGCGAGAGAGAGAGAGTCATCCAAATGTAACGCCTAGATTCGTATTTTATTAAAAAAACAAAACAAACTATACACATGTTTCTTTTTAATAAAAACACAAAAATCTAGGCGTCACATTTGGATGATCCTATATATCCTTAATATGAACTGTACTTAAAAAATTTTTTTAAAAAAAGTATACGTTTTATTTTTAACAAGACAACGATCTCAAGCAGACACCATACAGGAATGACTTTTTTACAATGCACCCCGGCGCTTGAAAACGCCTCCCCAATTCCCGGATCTCGATCTCATCGAATATTTGTACGTTGAAATGAACTACAGAGTCAGGAAATGCGATGTGAAAAATAAAAAGCAGTCGAAACGTATGTTAATCGATGAGTGAGTAGAAAATCACGCCAGGATTTTTTTTTTAAAAAAATGTAGAAACAATGAAAGTGCGATTATTAATAATGGAAGCCGGATAAGTTTTTAAAACATGAAAATCGTCATTTCTTGCATACGTTTCTGTATAATTAAATACAAATGTACGAAGAGCTTTTCCCATATTACATTTTCACATATTTTGAAAATATTTATTATATAGCAATCTATGACAAATATTTGTTTCAATTGTTTAAATTGTTTCCACAGTTACCTAAGTTGAAATAAAAACAATACGGAAATTTATGGTAACTCGATTAATTTTTAAAATAAATAAATTAACATTAAAAATAGACAGCTTGATCGATATATATATATATATATATATATATATATATATATATATATATATATATATATATATATATATATATATAATATATATATATATAACATTATGTGACCTACATTTATGTTTTATTAAAAAGAAACAAAAGAAACTATATACATGCTCCCTTACACATCCCCTATACACATGTTTCTTTTTAATAAAACAAATCTAAACATCATATTTGAATGAGCTATTTTATATATATATATATATATATATATATATATATATATATATTTGTATATAAACAACTATATATTAAATAACACTAACATTAATTGCCATAGCTAACTACAATCTTGTAAACAAGTAATTCTATATAAAATACGAGTCACAGGCGACTCAGATACCAACAACGCATTTTTTCTAGTTACAATGACACAATTCATCTAGTTAGTTATTTGAAGAACAATTGAGTCACACCAGTCGATTTTGTTTATTTATCCGTTCTGTATAAATTTCAATATTATTAAAACATGGCGTTATTAAAACAAAAACAATTACGTCACGTGATTTTAACATAAAATGTAATAACAGACGGACGAACGGACGGACGCACCGAACGAAAACGATACGTGTCAGAAATGAATAAAAACGCAAAAAGGTGTATCTAATTAAATATACGGACGCGGCTGTTCCGGGAGGACGATTCTCCCGACGCGCTCGAATTATAAACAAAAAAAAAAAAACACTCGGATCGATACAATGTATGTAATTACTTGTTTGTTCGATCGATCAAATTGATGAGCACCACTTGACACTCGTCGGGATGATAGGCGCGTGCTTGTTCGAAAAGTGAATTTCAATGGCAATTATTGTATGATTCTAAAGACTACGACGTCGTTCGGTTCGTTTAATTTCCGATACTTCCGAAGCCGTACGAGAAGAGATCGAAGATCTGCACGACGCGAAGTTTGTGTGTGTGTTTTTTCTAAGGGAAAAAGCAAATCCGTACTGTTTCGAAATGAAATATATCGAGGAGAAGCCGGACTAAAATTAGCATCCGTCGAGGAAATGAACGAAACCGGTTCGGTCGGACACGATTTCGAGTCGTGTATTGTTAACGATGCAGCGTAATCACCGGAGCGAACCGGGCGTAGCACCGAGTCTGCACGTACTGTGTTAAACAGAAAGTAGTTAGTAGCTCGTCATACTTTCATGGGATACGAGACAAAATGGAATTTGAAGCTGAAGACACAATCTGATTTAGTGTTGAAGAAAAATGTCGTTCGAGATTTAAAACAAACTGGAATTTGGAGCTAAAGATGAGTGAAATCCGGGGTTAAAGACACAATGAATTTTGGGGTTAAATACAAAATGGAATTCGGGGCCGAAGATAAAATGAAATTTAGACCAAAGACAAAATGGACTTTTTAGCCGAAGACACGATGGAATTTGGAGTCAAAACAAAATTGCATTTGAGATCGAAGACAAAATGGAATTTGGCACCTAAAAACAATGTAAAATTTAGATAAAAGGCACAATTGAATTTGGGGTCCAAAAAAAAATATTTGGTGTTGAAGACAAAATAAAATTTGTAACTGAAAGTAAAATGGAATTTTAGAACAAAAACATTATATAATTTGAAGTAAAAGATAAAATTAAATTTAGGATCGAAAATAAAATGGAATTTGAGACCAAAGACAGATTAATTTAAGGTCGAAAACAAAATTGAATTCAGGACTGAAGACAAAATGGAATTTGGAGAAAAACAAAATAGAATATGGAGTGAAAAAATTAAAATGGAATATGAGGTAAAAAACAAAATGAAATATGGAGTCAGAAAAAAAATTGAATTTTGGGCAAAAAAGAAAGTGGAATTTAGATTATTTTATCGTTTTTGATACAAATTATTAACAAATCACTTAAATTTTCTTGTTCGAAGGAATTCCTAATATAATTTTCAATTCTTTTGAACACAGATAACGCGACTATTCATTATAGGAATCAATATTTTTTTTAAATCATTTCCACGCTGTGAAAAATTAAAAACTAGACCTCGAATTGCTTCTTACATTAGAGAAGGTATAACCGAACATGATGCAACGACCCTGCGGTCAGTTGTTAGAGTATGCCTTGCGGTAATTACTCTTACTGCACAAATACCTGATAGACGCATGGGTAGGGGGGGGGCGGGTAGAGAAGGTATACAAAATACGCTTTCGTTTTCAATCTCTTGAAAGTGACTCTGAATTGAACAAGACCCTCCCTAAACACATGTCATTTTGCCTAGAGGGTGACGCGCCACTCTGTATTCTCTCCGACAGAGGTCGTATTCGAATTACGCAACAAGTAGACGGGCGTGCACGGCGACGTGGCGCTTCACGGACACGAATTCGTCTCAGACATGTTAATAAAGAGGCCGTGTGTAATGAACACCGCGAACGGTCGTCGACAGAACGGGATTCCTTGACAGACGAGGCGCGACGTCGTCGGACAGACGTCACGGCCGACGGAGCGTACGCAAGAGACAGACGACGACGATGACGATTGGAAATTGCATCCGAAGGTCGTTTGTTCAACGCACGTGCATTCATCGACTGGTGAAAAAAATGTATAAACTGAAACGATACGATTCGATGACCTTGTGTCGATAACGAATCTCGATCGCCGGCCGCCGATTCGATCGAATCGATATTCCAAAAGTGAAATATCCAAGAAGAGTCGAGGATAGGAAAATTAAGAAAAAGAAATATTTGTTCTGCAATCGTATTACTCCCAAAAACACAAAGAAGTCAGTTAAGGATAAGGTGACAGATCAGTCACGACAGCATCGATGAATTCAATTTCGAGCACGGCGGGAGGGGGAGAAATATATATCGAACAAGACAGCTGAGATTTTTGAATTGGAGCTTCTCTGGTCCAACGTCGTGCAACAGGCCCGCTTCATAGGACCTGGCAAATGCTCCACCAAGAGATGAACACCTAACCGAGAAACAACCAAATCATTCGAGCAACTAGAGTCACTACCTCAAACGAGACAAAAACTCTAAACAACTGACCGGAAGGTCGTTGCTACTGTTTGGGAGATTTTTGAATCAGTGACAAATCAGCAACTAGGAAGATTATTGAGGGTGTTTTAAATTTTTCCTACGAGAAAAAAAACAACGCAGCAAAAGAAAAAATAATTATAAGAAGAAAATAACCGATCAAAGGGTTTATAGCGCTAGGTACGGCGAAAAACTAAAAGAAAGAAGATCCTTAACGAAGATTAGCATAAAACTTAAAAACTTTTAAAAAAAAATGTTTTTTGAATTTTTTTCCCGGATTACTCGAACTGAAGATTCACAGAACAGACAGAAACAAATTTGAAAAAACGTATTTCATTGAAAATGAAAATTAGTTCAATTAATAGAAAAACAAAGAAAAACGAAGATCAGCTACGCATGTCAAAACATTTGACTAAAATGAAAAAATCCTTGATGGTATGGCCTACTATACACTAACAAAATAAAAGAGAAAAAACAAAGAACAACATGGATCAAAATTCGACTGGAAAAAATAAATTTGTTAACGGCAAGGCCTACTATAAACTAACAAAAAAAACAAAGTTCAAAATGGATCACAATTCGACTAAAAAAAAAGAAAATTGTTGACGGCATGGCTACTAAGATCCGTACGAATAAATCGAATAAACAATGAGGATTATTGAATTTTTTTTTTTTGTTTTTTTTTCGACCAAATATTGTAGAATCGAGATGAGTAATTATGTATATTCAGATACAAAAAAGCATCTATTTTTTCCATTCCACGCAAATAAATACTCACTCCAAAGGGATATTAAAAAAAGTATTCAATAGTTATTTATTGTTCACTTTATTTGTTTATAAGCTGATGTGCATTTCGACGGCAATGCCATCGTATTCAGAACTGTTCATTATAAAATTATTTTTTTTAAAAAAATACAAGTTTTCAAACTAGTAATTCAAAAAAAGTTTATAATTTTAAAAAAATTCTTAATAAAATGAAAAATGACTAATAGACATTTTATTATAACTAATTTTTTTTTCAACTTTCTTTATTATAACCGACTAGTATTTTTTTAAAAAACAAAAAGAGAATTCTATACTGAATACTCCGGCATCTTCCGACGACCATTCTTTATTCAAATCAAGTATAAACAATACGAAGATATATATATATATATATATTTAAATGTGTATTGTAAGAAAGATAGCAAGAGGGACGTACGATCACGCGGTGAATTAATTTCCATATCTCGAACAATACTCCATCGCGAGTTCGAGGTTACAGCCTTTAACCTCACTTGACCTATATACGAATATTCAACAGTCGAGCCACTCTAGATCCGCAGAACATTATCGATATCAAAAAAAAAAATAAAAATAATGATCGACTCACCGTAGTAAATTCGAACGATCGAAAAAACCAAAAACGAAATCCGTCGTCCGATGCACCGGCAATCACACTGAACAAGTCGAAACCAGATGGAGAGAAAAACACGAGAGTATTTATAACGAGAGAGACGCGCGAAAAAAAACGTGACAGTCACTTAAAACAAAACCACTAATGCGTTCGGAAAACAAGCGCGGTTCTGTTCGTATCCGAAAATAACGAAGTCCGAAAACGCGACGAGACAGACACACCTGTCGATTCGCGTGCTCGAAAGTTCGTTTTTTACGTTTTATTTTATTTCGGCGTTTTACGATTCGTTCGTACGCGGATACGAACACGCACCGCCCGGGTACGGGACTACGAAGTCTCGTTCGCGGCTATCGGAAAACGTAAAACGATCGAGACGGCACACTGTCACTGCTCGTCGGCGTGTTTCCGATCGTGGAATAGCGCACTAGATCAAGAAGTCACTTACGATTCGATATATGCGTTCCTTCGTTGTTTGTTTTTTTTTCTTTGTTCGTTTCAACGTCGCGCACAAATGTCACAGCACCGACGATCGGACGATACTCAGACAGTTTCGAGACTCGCACGGACGCTCCTCCGTACCTCTGTTTGACTGGCAACGTCTTCTGACAGACTGGTCGTGCGCGTTTTTCTCTACAGTTCGGTAGTTCGGTTCGCCTGTTGCGACCGACCGGTCTAGCGGCGCGCACACACGCACAAACACATTCACTTCGGAACGTAATACACAAGCATACGACTGTGTGAGACCACATCGCACGTTATGTGACAGAGATGGGATGCGTAGGCAAATAAAACGAACGATATTGGCGAACACGGTTCTATAATGTCAATCCGTTAATTGTCAGTTCAAAAAAACACACGACGAATCGATACTTTTTGTAATTTATTAACACGTATTTATTTATTTAATTTATTTTTTGTTTTAATAATCGAATAGAATGAAGTGAACGATCACTTGAATCAAACATCGAACTTATGTCAATTAATACACTAAAATAATTCAATACGTACAAACGTAAGGGCAACAACAGGTTCCAAATTACAATATCTATATATTCAATTACAGATGTATAGTAAAAGAAATATCGATGAAATTGTTGTAATTTATCGAGGTTCCGTGGAATAACATTTAACAAAGGTTTAATATATAATATATTTTACAATTAGAACTACACACATTTAGATTAATATTAGGTTGGCAAATATCTCCCTTCCGCCTTCTGGTCTTTTGAATTTCGCAGCTATGTACAAAAAAAAAAAAGCGGAAGGGAGATACTTGCCAACCTAATATATATATACAATATTATTTACATATACTAATAACCGATACAAGACTAATACAATACTAGTCCAGTCCCGACTGACTTGTCCAATACTCGTCCAGCCCTAACTACTACTGCACTAGATTCAAGATTCAAGAAAATTTATTGTTTTAAATCATTTTTACAATTATAGTTTGTACATATAAAATTGGTTATAGTGAGCTGTTCTATGAATTATAATATAGCTGTGTAATGAATTATTAGTAACTAGCTTAATTGTCTATCTTTGTTATTGTTAATGTATTAAGTTTAGGAAAAATTTGCAAAAAAACCTATGAGTTGAAGAAACTACTGCACTATATATACAGATCACTTATATAATGACTTATGCATACAACGACTTACATAACAGTAACAGTAATCTGTCTCTCTTATTGTAGTAGCATGGATTTATATTCTAACAGAAATATAATAGGGTAGTTTAATAAAATCGAATAGTACAGGATAGTAAAGAACTAAATGTATGTCTAAACACAAATTATGGCTCTTAGAGCAGAAGAGGAAAAGTTAAAAATATAGTAAAAAAAACCCATCGATGAACTAGAGAAATTATTGATTGAGAACAAAATATTCAGGAAAAACCTTTGAGTAGATGGAACAGAGATATAAAAAAATCGTCGATGTGAAAACAAAGAAAAAGTCACAGAATCATTCAAAATGGACAATGTTGTGAAAGTGAATAAAAAGAGTTTATTGCTATTACTGGTATATATATATATATATATATATATATATATATATATATATATATATATATATATATATATATATATATAATCATAAATACTTTTATAAACTCACAGCTGGATGAAAGTCGTATTGAATATTACAGACTCTTTTTAAATTTTTAAGACTTTTTTGTATCTATCACTAATCTCATCCAACCTTCTTAAGGGAGTAAATCCTGAATAAAAATCATCATCAACTCACATGTTCAGCGTGGTGTATGACTGAATACTAGTGAATGTTAACATGCATTGATACTTTTGCTCAGCAATGGGACTGATGTAAGCTGATATGATTTTATATATATATATATATAGAGAGAGAGAGAGAGAAAGAGAGAGAGAGAGAGAGACCAAATGAGACTAAAAGATGTGACCTTCAACCTTAATTTACATCTTTCATTCTCATTTGGGTCTCTCTCTCTCTCTCTCTCTCTCTCTCTCTATATAGATATATATATATATATATATATATAAGGTAGTAAAAATGTACAATTTTGAAAAATCCAAAATTTTAAAAAATCCAAAATTTTGAAAAATCCAAAGTTTTGAAAAATCCATATATATATATATATAGAGAGAGAGAGAGAGAGAGAAGGGCCCAAATGAGACTAAAATAAATGACCTTCAACCTTGATTTACGTCTTTCATTCTTATTTGGGCCTCTCTCTCTCTCTCTCTCTCTCTCTCTATATATATATATATATATATATATATATATATATATATATATATATATCTATAGCATATCTATATATATATAATATATATGTTATAATGCCCGCGGGCGCCATATTATACGCCCGCCACTATTCGACAGATCACAAACACTAATTAAAAATATAAATTATATATAAATTGAATATTTATATAATTGAAGAAATAAAAACACTTATAAACGATAAAAATGAAAATTATGTTGAACTAACTGAGTCTTGCTGACTGGTGGATTTGGGTTTTTTTTGCATACACCATGGAAAAATTGAATTCTTTCAATTTGGAGTTGCAGGAAGAATAGCTGAAATGATCTAAATTCATTTAAAGCGAAATTGGCTTTGTTGATATCATCTGCAGATCAAGTCTCTTGTGCATTTCCCACATATGAAGAAAAAATTAGGTAACAATGAATTAAATCATTATTTATTGAGACCCTTCGAGTGCTTCAAAAACAGTTTGAAGAAAGATTTCTGCAGTTTACGAATATCGAGCCAATTGTCTCTTTCTGTATCAATCCTTTTACTTGATGTAATGGAACTCTCTCAAAAAGATCTTGTTCAGGGGAAAGCAGAGAACTAGAGTTAGAAATTTTGACCTTAAGAATGATATTTTGCTAAAATGTGATTAGGTTCCCGTTTTAAAAAAAGCGGCATATAAAATTCAACGTATTTATACAAATCATTGTTTTCAAACATGAATTTAATAAAATCGATATAGATCTCGACTCACCGATGAGCATCTTTATAATTGTTTGCTAACAGGATTATCGTCATACTCTCCTAATTATATGAAATGCAATATCACACTAGATTATATATTTTTAATCATGTTTTTTTAAATGATTTCTTTACGTTTTGTATGTACGTTTCTTTGTGTGTATGTGATTTGCACAATAATTTTATTATTTTATTATTTGTTTATTATTTTTATCCTTGGTCAATTATAATTATATATAAAAAATAATTTGATAATGCGCTCTAGGGTATAAAAAGGTTGGGAACCCCTGATCTAGAGTGTTAGATATTTTTCAGATTGGATTCTCAACTGACCGGATCATTCGTCAAATTTCGAATATTGATATCAAGTTGTTGATTCTCGAAGACAATATTAACTTGGACTAATTTTAGAAAAATCGTCAATTGTAGAAGATTTGTGATTAATTAACGCTTTATTCTCGCATCTCTCATTGACCATTTTTACTGATTACGATTTAGTGATAATCATTAGTCATATTTTTTAACTGAGTTTTACCAATCTCTGCGGTTATTTTTATTGTTTTCAATTGTTGTAAAATTCTAAGACACTTACTCGACTTATTAGATAATTCAAAAAATTACTAAATCAATACAGGGTGTTTTAAACGAGACTTAAGGTTAATAAAGGATAATAAATGATAGTTGGCAAGTAATTTATGACGAAATCCTTTAGTATTATTTAAGCCACGGTATTATAAATCAATACATTTTAATATAAAGATAGAATATTTTTAATCGTTTCAAATATTTATGTTGAAATGAAATATTTCTCGAGAAATACTAATGTTATCTCGACTCGTATGCATATTTAACAATAGATAGAGTAGAAACCCCGATCGATTATATGTTAATAATTAAAGTTTTATCGTTATATGATTGTACGACGATAAACAAACGTCGTGAAAAGTCTTTTTTTCCAGATCGATTTAATATTTGAAATGCAGTCGTTAGTAAATAAGTGTACGGAGGAGAGGAAAAACAACATACGAGAAAAAAACGTTTTATAATTCAGGAAACGACAGTCATCGAACACGTCGACCGCATCGAAAACGTTAACAAGCATTTGTAGCGATTCGGAAAAAAGTTGCCGAAACAAAAGAACCGTACGCGTACGTACACATACATTTGTTTTTGCACGACGGGCAGTCGAGTAGGCGATGCGATGTCGGCCGATACGTCTTCCGTTGTGGAAAAGAACGGCGCGCACGCGTGCCGATAAAAAAAAGAAAAACGAACCCGAGACGCAACAATAAACAGTCGAACGTTACAACTATGTTCCGTTTCCGTCCGTTCTCACGGCCGACTATAATTCACGTGTACGACGCCGCCGTCCGTCCGTCGCCCTACGAAGTGCATTAAAATTGAAAACTCACGGTCCGTGCTCGATTGTGCACTGCGCGCTCTGCATTACCGACTCGCGTTCGTTTCTCGCGCCCATGCATAGTTAACATTCTTCCATATTTCTTCGCGAGGATCTACAGTTGTACGAAATTGGCTCGAATATAAACGAAATTTTTTTTTTGATGGATTTAGTACCCGGACGAGATAAAGCTGAGAATCGCAAGATTCGTACTCCGAGCTTGTCGACCCGACGGCCTTGCATTCAATTTTGATGCTTGTTAACTCTGGCCAATCTCAGCTTATTCGCGATGCACGAGTCGGGAACTCTGCGTCTGGAATCCGTTCACTGTAACAAACGCTTAGTATAAATTTTATTTATTAGACGCTAGAAACGTTCCATGTACTACTTTTCAATTTAGTCTACTGCAATTTAATTCTTTTCAACTTAATCTTATTTTGGTCGTCACTGAGCAATTTTTTCGTCTCTCAAAAATTCCTTCAGTAATCCAAACAAGTGATAAACTGGAAAAACTCAAATTTGGGTTATATGATGGATAATACAGAACATTCCATCAGAGTTGATAAAAGTCTTCGTCGTTAAAGCAGCAATACGAGAATGAGTATTATTCCGAGAGAAATGATTTAAATCGTGCCCATTCTTCGTTTAGAGTAGATTGTTGGCTTCGATTTTTCATCCAACTACTACGCATTGATATTTTTTCGCCTTGTGAGAAAATTCAAATAAATGATAATTTTCGAATTCTATATCACGTACGTTCAAAACTTGGAATATTGGATCTACGAGAAAGTTCTGTTTGGGTTTTGGTATTTAGGAAATTTACACGTTTCACTCAGATATATCACTTGTAATTTTAAAATAAGATAGTATAAATATAACATTCTGATGTCGATCATGTTGGCTTTGATATAAAAGCGAATAAAACGAACGATAAATAATCATGTCTTCTATGAAAATAAAATGACGATCGAGTTACTGTAACAATGGAATAATTGTCAACGAAAAAAAGAAAATCGGCTGTCTAGATTACATTCGGATAATTTTGTATGGTCTAAATCAGGCCCGTGCAACTTGCGGATCCTTTGACATTTTTGTGAAGCCCGCAAATAAACGATAATTTTTAAACTCTATATCACGGCGGCTATGATCTTTCCTACTAACAAAATTGTTTCGGCTTTCCTTAGAGAAGAAAACTTGCCATGTTTAGACTATATGACTGTTTTTTCGATTCAGGAGTATATTGCTGGGGCCAGGTCTTGTCACAAATCACAATAGAGTCCAAAAATTCATCTCGTTCTTTTTGAAAACGTCGAAAAGTCGAGTAACTGTTGCTAAACGCCTTTCTGTGTGTTCAGAAAGGCTTTGAGAGTGGAGCCCATCTCACCTACACTTCCTTGTACATTAATTCCATGTTCAATATTTCCCCAAAGTTCCAAATACTAAATGCCGACTCGTGTAATAGATGATTAACCTAAATAATCTCTTCGATTTTCAAAATTTCGTAAAGTTTAATAGAATTTCTCGGTTATCAAGTATGATGTTCAGTTTTAACTCAGCATCTTCCTTCCCGAAATGATTTTTCTCAATCATACACTCTTGCTTGTAGAAAAATGTTCATTCCCAGACTATGCTCGAAGTGAAATGTCAAAAAGTTGCGAAATTTCCTAACGACTCGTCGAACAATTTTTGTTCAAACATCGCAACAGCAACTGACTGACGAGATGATCGAGGCTCGGATCGCTACTGTTTGCAAGCTTGAACATGATCGGACACGTCACGGGACGGGAGACGGACCTAAATTCCCGTTCGTGTTTGAACGCGGCTCGTGTATTAAAAAAGATACGAACGAAGAGCACGCATAAATATCGTTTTATCACTTTTTCCCGGTAACGATTCCCGTGTCACTCGATACATATCAAACGGTCGTCGTTTTCTTTTGTTTCTTTTTTCACGTGCGAGGGGACGAACGCGAACCAGCGCCTCCTAGATTATTCATAGAGCGGCCGATGCAGCCGGCGTATCGCAAAGGTAACGAACGGCATCCGTGCGAGTGTGTTATGGCAATGACCTTTCGCAAATGAACGAAACGACGATACAGAAGGGTACGAACTGGCGTGCGTTCGTACGTACGTACGTACGTCTTACGAACGAGGGAAAAAATGTACAGTTTCGTGTGGTCGGGGTGCGGGTGCAGTGACGGCGGGCGATTAGACGGATTATCTTTAAAAAAACGTTTTTGTTTTTTTACAAAAAAAATCTACCGTTCGACACGAAAGAATTTTATTCGATTCTATGCATTTCGACATAAGATGACCTAGACGGAATTGAAGAGTTTAGATATACATTTACTTGCTTACTATCGTTTGTTATTCTTTACTATTGTGGCGGCTATGAATTTTGTAGCAATCGACAACGAGTGTTTTGTTCTTCTTGTCGACAACGATTATTATACTCGAGTGTCCAGTTAATTTATTTGTTGATTGTTATAAATATTATTTGATTAGCAAATATAAAAATATAAGAATTGTGCTGTAAACCACGAGACGTATTCCGGCTGCTCTATCGAAAACAAAATGGAGAATTCGATTCTCCAAACTATCTTTCATTTAGGCCAGGTCTGTACAACCATTTAAATGAAAAGGCCGATTACAAGTTTTGTGAAAATTTAGCGGGCCGTACTACTTTCTATCGAGGGCAGGGGATAAGATATTCCTAGATGTGGTAGGTTCAAAGATATTTCGAATAATTAAATGCAAATTCGTTAACCTTGAGATTTGTAATTTTGTCATAAAAAAATGAACAGAAAATATTTTTTCGGTAGAAACATTGCGCAAAAACGTCATTATAAATTTGAAAAAAATATTGTATGTCTAAATAAATTATCTTGCTTTTATTTATTTTTTTTAATATTCAATTCACGAGCTTCACAAAAATGTCCAAGGATCCGCAGGTTGCACGGGCCTGATTTAGACCATACTAAATTATCCGAATGTAATCTAGACAGCCGATTTTCTTTTTTTAGTTGACAATTATTCCATTGTTACAGTAACTCGATCGTCATTTTATTTTCATAGAAGACATGATTATTTATCGTTCGTTTCATTCGCTGTTATATCAAAGGCCACATGATCGACATCCGAACGTTATATTCATAATATCTTATTTTAAAATTACAAGTGATATATCTGAGTGAAACGTGTAAATTTCCTAAATACCAAAACCCAAACAGAACTTTCTCGTAGATCCAATATTCCAAGTTCTGAACGTACGATCGATTCCTTGTAATTTACATACGTATTTCCCGCGACGATAATTCCCAATACACGTACGAGTACGGCCCGACGTCGTTTTCGTACGTCACTGGATGAAAACGGCACACGGACGTCGATTGTCGAGGAGTCAGTCACCGTACACATTCGTTACGGAGCGCATTAAAAATAAATACCGCGAGTCGGTGGAAAATTGTGTTCGGATCGTTGTCGGTCGTACGTGCCACACCTGACGTGCAGTACCGTACGTTATGGACGAACGGACGGATGGATGGGAGGACGAGGTCGTACGTCAGACTTGCATAAGAATGCAAACGTATGTATGTACATAGAGGCGGGTTCTTGCACGAACGAGCGCACGTATGTCGTACGGTTGATGTTTTTTTTTCCCCACGAGGAAAACACGAATATGAAGAGTACGCGTGATGTAGGAAACAGTTAAACTTTCCACGAAGTATCTCGGTACAAGACATGTTCAGGTCGTCGAATACAACCGAAAGAATGACTCGAAATCATTCCTGATAATTTATAAAATGAACGTTTTGATCTGACAATTGAAAACAAAACACGTTCGAAAGCACACGTAGATTTTTTGCTTTTAAAACAAATTTAATCAGATTTTTCCTCTCTCACTCTCTCTTTATATATATATATATATATATATTGTTCGAGCATTGATCGATTAACCTCGATTCAAACACGTGATAATCTAATCAGACGTTTTCCGACAGTACACCGCTATCCGTACGCGGTTACACCGTCACTCTAATCATCCCGTGCGTGCGAATAGTCGAGGGTGCAAACACATCGACCACACGACCACCGCCATCACCGCCTACATCTTCATGTACATGTTTTTATGTAACGTTTTTAATAGAATAATCGGAGGCACGCGATCGCGCGGAAGGCACCGGCGCGCACGGAACGACGACATACGAAATCCAATACTGAAAATTGTTGCGAAAAAGCTCGCACAATATCGGTGTTGCATAAAATCCAATACGTGAAACTTAAAGAATGATAAATAAGTAGATCGAGGTCGGCTACGCCTATCGATATAAAACAATAATTACTAATAAACAAATCAACAGTCGGTTGTTTTTAGAATTCGAATCGTAGCCAACTTCGAATAATATTTGAAAAAATAACAATCGCTTACTCAGATCGATTAGCAAATCAAGGCGCACTGCGACGATTAATCACGCATACGAATTGAATAAATCACAGTCGGCCGATTCTGACAATACGTAAAATCATAGCCGACCATTTAGATCGATTGTTTTAACAGAATTAACAAATCATAGCCGACCACGGTTGTTCGATTGATCGAAATCGTAGTTACTTATGCAGATCATACTGACAACGGGCCTTTCCACACTAGTCAACATGCATACAGTATTCAGAGCCTATTACCACTAATTTTTTTAAGGTGAGGGAGTTTCGCGATAAGAGGGTGTAAGACGAGCGGTAATGGGCGTGAATACTGTATGCATGCTGACTAGTGTGGAAAGGATCAATCGCACCACCGTCCAATGTTTCGACATGAAATCGTTCTGTTTGTTTTGGAACTGGGACGAATTCACTTTCACATAAATGAACTCTCACCCTCGATACTGTAAGGTATTAAAAACTGTTCGATAATGCTCGTTTGTTTTACAATTGTGGCGAGTACACTTTAATACAAATTAATTACCAATTCCAATGACCACAGTATGCTATGAAATGTTCAATAATCACTTATTGTTCACTTTATTGTTTATCACGACGATTGACTAATGCGCATTTCGATGGCGATACCGTCATCGTAATACACATTAGTTCATCGTCGTTTTTAAACAATAAAATAAACAATAAGTGATTAATGAACATATTATATTATACCAACATATTGTGGTGTCGAAGATGATAATCATTTGTGGTCAATAATTACTTACTCATTTAGTTTATTGTTACTATAAACAAATTAAGTGAACAATAATTAATTATTGAACACTGTTTAATACTTTGTGATGTTGGAAGAGATAATTCGTTTGTGTGAAAGATAAAATACTTTTTCTCGAGTTTGATGTTTTCTTAGTCATCGTCATTAACTCCATAGCCTTCGTAAGTGTTCTGACTTTAACAAAGTGACTTTAATAAAGATTTAAATAAAACACCTGCTTTAATGAGCAAATTAACATCTATTTTTAATAACGAATGAATATATATCGTACATATAGGGCCATCCAAATGTGACGCCTAGATTTATGTTTTATTAAAAAACAACAAACGAAAGTATATACATGTTTCTCTATACACCAATCTATATACATGTTTTTTTAATGAAACACAAAACTAGGTGTCACATTTAGATAACATATATATATATATATATATATATATATATATATATATATATATATATATATATATATATATGTATGTATGTATGTATACAGTGTCTATAAATAAAATGTCTAATTAGAGTACAATAATTGTTATCCATGCTACAAAATAATAATAATACATAAATATTTATAACAATTCTTCATTTAAGTCTGTATAACATCCGGTGTACTAAGAGTGTACATGGTCTCCGGATCGACAGAAATATCGTCGTAAGGATTGGGTGAATGGAACTGCGGATCGGTGTCGGTAATAGATGCAGGTCGCAACAGCCATTTTCCATTATTTCTAGTCCAATCCTTGTGGATGGCCCGTGCTACTTCGATACTATCCCCTTTTGACAATAAATACATAATTATTTATTTATTTTTCAGTTCATTCATTCATGCATATATATATATATATATATATATATATATATATATACACGAGGGTCGTTTAATAAGTATGGTAAAAAAGTAAGAAAAACTAAATTGAAAAATGTAATTAAATTAAACAATAAATAAATTTACCACACTTATCAAACGACTTTCGTATATAAAAAGTAATTTAATTCATTATTTTTTATTTCCATGCTTCTAGAAAAATTAAAAAAATTATTATCCTATCTAATTAATTAATCTTATTTTTCAATTATTTTCATGTAAACAAAAAAATGTAACAAAAGCCTACTACGTTAACTGTCTTGCATTTATTTTTTCTGTTTATGTAACTAAAATAAGTAGGCTTTTTAATCAAATTTTTCCGAATGTGAATTTCATAACATGAAACTCAAAGCCTACCTCGTTAATTACCTTTCCTTTGAACTTTTTTCTGTCTATGTACCTAAAATATACAAGTGTTTTTTTTTTAATTCAAGTTTTTCCGAGTATGCATTTTATCTATGGATATATTTCATAAACGCTTATAAAAATAAAATATTTTCAGTTATTATTTTACAATTATTCACATCATATTCAGGGGTCGGTGATAATAAAACTCCTATTATTATTGGCAAATTTGCTGTTTTCTACCGGCACGTAGTCGATGCGGTTAGCGGTATTTAGTATGTAGTTTTTGGGGGAAAAAATATACTTTTCCGATTCTATGTACAGATAAGCGAGTTTTCCATCACCGACATGGGAAAAAATCTCGTTCGTGTCGTTCGCGTGTACATCGTCTGATAATCTGACAGACGTACGTGTTTCGTGAGATGTCCGGAACGTCGACAGGAAAAAAGCACACACACGGAATGTCATCGCGTCTAATAATACGTATGCGTCAGCCGGTAACAACATTTCGAATTACATATTCCGTATCAATCGAGTGAACGAACCGTGCGTCGTGTATATTTATCTTCGTCGACCTACATTTTAGCGGATTGGCAAACGATGGCGCCGCGGTCGTTTTTTCGCAACGAACACCGACGAACCGCGATTCTTCCATATACCGAATCGCACGTTCTCGCACGATATCGCTCGGGACCTCGACCGCGACGACCCCGTACCGCGGACGCACATGTCGCGGCGTCGGCACGCCGATCCTCACACACGACACACCTCGGCGCACGAAAGGGGCGCGTTCGAGCGGGTGGGTACGGCACGTAACGACGAACGGCCGCGTGGTAATTTTTTATGGCCCATCCCTGACGCTAAAATGGGACAATTACGGGAGAGCGACGTGCGTCGCGAGAGACCTGTCATCGCACGCGATCGTCACTTTGTTCGCACGGCGATCGTCGTTTGTTTCGCCGAGAACGGAACGGGCGATGGTGGTGGGTGGGGAGGAGTCGATCGGCGGATACGACGTGCGAGAACGGAACGAGATTAGTCATTTCCTTATTTTACAAATATATATATTTTTATAAAAATCGAGGAAATAATTCACGATCGGCGTACAAACAGATGAAGTTATCAACTTTTAAAATCTATAATTCCTGCCGAGGTTAAATTTGGAAATTGGACACGGAGACAACAAAATCGGAGAAAAAGTATGAAAAGAAGATAGAAGAAAAAATAAAATAATAAAAAATAGGCAAGAGGACAACAAACATCATCAGATATGAACATAAGATAGCTCCAGCATAGGGTGACTGATCATACGGTACAGTAGGGATGATTGTATAGAGCCAACGATAGGAACAGGAAGAAGGGGAGGAGAAAAGGAGAGAAGTCTACCAATTCAAAGACAAGAAAAATCCTTACTAGAAGACTGGCATTGGCGAAGAGGTCAAAGCTCTACAAAAACAATAAGTAATAAAAGTAGTAATGATGATCAGTAATCATTACCCTTGTTAGGGCGTTAGGGACAATCGATCTTGTCGATGAATACTCTAAGCACAAGCGGCCCCGTCTGCTTGATTCACTTGAGGATTCATCGTAAAGATCTATGCTACACTTTACACACTTGTCCAGAAGACTTGAGTTCAACCTGGACATACGAATGCAACGGTTCTGGTGGAACACTCTGTCCCACCAGGATCCGAGACAGGCTCAATAGTGCACCCCCCCCCCTTACCCATGCGTCTTTCAGGTATTTGTGCAGTAAGAGTAATTACCGCAAGGCATACTCTAACAACTGACCGCAGGGTCGTTGCATCATGTGGAGTAATCATTAACGCGGAACACAGAGGAGCGAGCAACTTCAAAAACTAGTTAAAAATCAAAAAAACGAGCAAACTACAAGATGACCAACGCACTTCTGGTACTTTTAATCACCATCATATCCGTATAAGTATTAGTAGTTAATATAGAATAATCCAAACGAGATTGAAGAATAGCAAACGATAGTAAGGAGGTAAATGTACGTGTAAACCCTTTAGTCTCATTTGTGCAACTCCATATTAATAAATAAATAACAATGAAAATTGCCCAAATTCGGTTATGTTTACCTCGCGCTATCGCAGGAAACTCGCTCCGATCGAACGTGAACGGTTTCTCGACTTCGGCGAACACTTTCGAAACGGTCTCGCGTTCGTTGAACGTCTTACCGGTCTCCAAAGACGCGTTCATAGCCGCGACGAACATCTTCCAACGAGGTTTGAACACGTGCGAAACCATGCCTATCGTACGCACACACGAAGAGACAAAGAATGACGGATAAGAACAGATATAAAGGGAGTGAGAGATACGAGATCGGCGACGGCTTTACCTGACCACTGCTTGTTCGCGTAGTCGAGGATCTGGCCATCGGGACCCCACAGCGTTATTTGATTCCTCGCGTTGTACTCGTACTGTTCTCGTTCCTTGAACAGAACCATTATAATTAGTGTTCCATCGAGTGATCGATTATGTTGACATATAAATGAACTAACATTCCAACACTAAGAGATTGAAAAAGTGTTCAATATACCTTGTCGTTGACTGCGAGCGCTTTGGCAGAGTTCAACCATTTGCCTAAAAGAAATCCTTCATCTGTTGCTAAAATCTTCTCCATGTCATCGAAGATCTTCATGAAAATGGTCGAACAATCTCTACAAAAAAATTATATATATATATATATAATTGTGTGTGTGTGAGTTATATGGAACACATAACCCGTTATCAACACAAGTCATACAGAACACATCATACATTGTCAACACGTGCCAACTGTTAGACAATAACTCCCTTGTGAGTACCGAGATGTAAATAAAGCTATAAAAATGTAACATAATCCATTTTGAAGTAAATAAAAAGAATTTAATGACCAAAACCAGAGGTATCTTTGTTAACCCTTTAACTGTTTAATTTTGTCTTAATTATTTTCCAGCGAACAATACTCGACATAAACAGAGTAAAATGTTTTGCCTATAAAAGTAGGCAATTATGATTAAAAATCAAAAATTGCGTGTTGGTTTTTTAGAAAATACATATTTTTATTTATAAATATATATTTTATAATATATATTTTTAGAAAATATACAAGCTATTGAGTATTAAAATAAATAAGGTTGCCAGACTAAGAATATTCTAAAATGTACATTTTTAAAAGATCTTTATTTACCCTTTTTCAGGAAAAAAATTACAGTTGATTCGTTTAATAATAATACGAATGCGATTTTTTTATCTTCACGACGAGTATACTCGACATTATGCGAAAAACCTGAGAGTATATTCGACATTTGTTAATTAAAACACTCTGTAAAATCAGTTCTAATATAAAAATTGTAATAACAACATTTAGAGCTCCTCAAGCTACTGTAATAAGTTGCAGCTGATTGATAAATAAAAAATATCTTTTTAAAAACTGTAAACTCGGTGTATTCAATAAAAATTGTTTGTGTGTGTGTGTAAAAGACCAAGGAAGAAATCCTCAAATAGTTGATATGAGGATTCAAAAGATTTTAATGAAAACATAAAAAATAAAAAGATCCTCTGAACTAGAAACGAGTTTATAAGGGAACTAGTAATTGATTTACAGAGAGTTGTAAACGATGATGATGGCAACGATATAAGATTACCTGAAAGTAGCCAAATCTTTGCTCCTGAATGCAGACACCATTTTCGCATAGTACTCGTCGCCCAACAGCTGCAGTACCTGTCTGGTCACGTCGACCAGATCGTGTCTGAAGTTGAGACTCGTCGCCATACCGTCGGAAGCGAGCACCATGTGATCCCAAGCGGCGATCAAATCGACAGGATCGTACCAAAGCTGGAAACCGACACGAATTGATCGGAAAACGTCGAGAGGAAACGCGAATCGTCACTCACCACCGATCGTATGTTGAGTCTCGGCGATCTGTTGATCACGTATTTACCTCTCATCCTCTGCGATCCGGTGAAATTGTAAACGGATTTCTGGATGGAAATAAATTCGGTGGTTAGTTTTGGGTTGGCCGAAAAGTAAATCGGATCAAAACTAGAGCAATGGATCTTTAACATTAAACAGTCAATGGTAGCACTAGTAAAAATGATTAATAGAGGAACCATTTTCCACAAACAGATAAGGTGACCGACTTTTTCCAATGAGAAGGAGGACATAAATAAATTAAAGAAAGAAATATTGGAAATGAAAAAAATATTCCTTGCAACAATAACTAAACAGAAAGCATTATAATATAGTAAATAGATAACGCAGGCGTATTATGATTAATTATTATTTAAATATAAATATTTTTCGATCGAATGAATATTTTTTGTTAATGTGTCATTTTCTAACAAAATATTAGAAATACCCGTACAAGAACTATTTTCCATATTGAATTTCACAGCTAGAGAATCAACATTCAGTCTTGATTTGTCAGTTGTCCAAAAATCATTAGCAATTGAAAATACCCTTTCGACTGCTGCGTCAGTGCCAGGGCAGCACGATGTAAATTGGACTAGAAGAAGTAAATTTTCATATGGCATATGTGCATTTTTGAAATGGTCGAATATTTCCACCCAACTTTTATCAACTTCGACATGTTCATTTTCCCACTCGACCGATTT
This sequence comes from Neoneuromus ignobilis, assembly GCA_029203775.1. Lineage (NCBI taxonomy): Eukaryota > Metazoa > Arthropoda > Insecta > Megaloptera > Corydalidae > Neoneuromus > Neoneuromus ignobilis. The sequence continues at coordinate 61,687,538 of CP092088.1, read as the reverse complement.
TTCAGAATTTCAATAAATATTCAGTTTTCTAATTTCTTCGAATAGACAATTGTCTATTTTAATGTCTGGTAGTTCTGTGGATAAAAACTGAACACAAGATTCAATATCTTTCCAATCACCTGAGACGAAGTCAAAAAGCACCAAATTTTTGTTATTAAATATTTAAAGATTTACAAATTAGCTTTTACATATCGAAAAAGAGAACATCTAGGAGGACATTTTTCGAGGGAGGACAGAACTTCTAAAAGGAGGACGGTTGATCACCTTAAAATAAATCGTCCAGTAACAGATTCTATAAAAATGTGTAGTAATCACTCAACGTTTCTTTATTTTCGTGGAAAACGAGTAACCTTCTACCAAGACAACAGGATACCGCAAGCACCTTCGCAGACTTGACAAAAATCGAGGAAGCTGGATTGGAATGTTCTCGTCCATCGTCCATATTTATCCATATATTATTATATCTTCAGATTACTATTTGTTTTGATATTTGCACAACTCCCTCGGCGATAAGAACTTTAATTCTCTGAACGCTTACAAAAACGAATCTGTCAAATGGGAAATTCTGGAAAGATGGACTTTTATAAATCTGTCCGCGAAATGGCTGAAAGTTATGAATCAGACTACTCTTTGTTTTGATCTTTGCATGGTAAGAACTTTGATTCTCTGAACGTTTGCAAAACGCATCTATCGAATGGAAAGTTCTGGAAGGATGGAATTGTATAAATCTGTCCGCAAATTGACATAAAGTCATGGATTAAAATTTTCCATAAGTTATTTAATACAATTTCCTATATTTAAAACAAATGACTGCTATTTCTTACTGAAAATCAAATTGCCCAAAAATTACTTTTCGGTCAATCCAGTACTCGACTCACCGCTAAAAAATCGAAAACAGCATGGACGTTCTCGTCACTTTTCCCGTATCTTCTATCGCTGAACGCGTGCAACCAATCGGTCAGATTGACCGGTTTGTCCCTCCATCCCGTTTCCAACATAAATTCGTACATCACGTAGTTCTGGAAGATTCCTTCGGGCGTGAGACCGATTCCCACCATCGTGCTGTTTTCCATTGATCTCGCGTTAAACACCTCCTGAGAAATATTCGATTCGGACGAGTGTTCGACAAATATCAAATTCGAGTACCTTGTTGATTATGTCGATGGATCCGAAAAGACCTAGAGTACCGCCGAAGTTGTGAAGCATGCACCAGACGAACGGCTGTCCGAAGTACGACTTGAAGCGTTTATATTTCGGAAACTGCTCCGATTGTAGATCCAGAACGAGCATACGGCCCTGGGAAGGAAAAAGTTCGTATGATTTTTTTCCCACTAAAGATTATTCCACACATGCGGACGAGTCTAATCTGATATGCAACGCGTTTCGGTTTTATAATTCATAAAAAAACACGATCGATCGAAGATTCCATGCATGCGAAAAAGTGCGCACTTACGATCGGCACCGCTTTCAGAAACGCTCCGGTTCTCGCGCGCGTCCAGAACGGAAAATCGTGCACGAACAGCCAGTTCTGGAATACCCTAGACAGAAAAACAGATGATACGAACGAAAAAGATCAACTTACGACCGGTACGGCGGTCAGGAACGTTCTCGTCCTAGCGGACGTCCAGAAGATGTGGTCGTTGATGAACATCCAGTTCTGTAAGAGCCTGACATAGCTGATATTAACAAACGTGACGTTCGTACGGAAACGAGCACACGTACCAGATCGAGGCCGGATCGAGTCCGTTCATCGTGTTGAAGATCGATGACGACACGTTCCTCAGGTACGATTTGCTGCTGATCGTCGGCGTCATCTCGTTGAACGGATCGCAACTGTACATGTGGTTCGTGCCGAATTCAGATATGTACTGGAAGAAAAATCAATTAACGCGTCACGTCGTCACGTCCTAGCGAGCGGTTTTCTTCGAAAGGTTGTGAAATATGTTGGTCGAGCTGTCAAAAGATCTAAATTCATCAATCGACGACAATTAATTGATCGAGAGCACTCTGATAACACATTAACTCGACATAGTGAGCCTTGATTGTTACACTAATCATAAGAGACGACGAATATTATCGCTAGGTTTACGGGACGCGTCATTTTGACGCATTTCGAATTTCACGAGGGAATTTACAGAAACCGTTTACGTTTTTCTTCTACCACTTATACTGACTTTTATCCATTTAACGAGAGAAATATAATGGCGAAATTAATTTTCTTCAAAACTTTCTAATTTAGAAATTATGTGGTATACCTATCTCTACATACGCGTCAATTTGACGCGATCATAAAATAAGCATTGATGCTAGTCGGAAAACCCTGATAGAGAAAAGGCAATTTGATATGCTCGGAAAGCATATGAAGCAGTCACTGAAATAAAATCAATCGAGTAAACTATGATCTCATATTAACTCATCATAGTAAGCTTTGATTGTTATACTAATCATAATAGGCGATGAATATTATAAAAATGACTATCGATAAACAAAAATTGTTTTGTTTTTATTAATAAAATAAATCAATTTTTGATCAGTTATTAGCGATCGTCGTCATAGAGATTACAAACAGATGCGTTTGGTTTCATTTTTTTTTTTTTAAGAAAAAAATGTATAAATACCTCAGTCATATACATCCTTCCGATCCGTTCGAACAGCGCATCGGTCGGATCGATCATGTACGGACAACAGTACTTGTCCTCGAAGTTGTTCCATTTTGCCAACAAGGTCATCGTGCTGTTCGGAAAAATTCTGAAAACAGATCGAAAATGAAACGGATCGAGAGTTACATTCGAGGACCGATTACCTCTTTAACGCGCGCGGAACGTGACCAGCGAACGCTGGAACGACAGGTACCATGCCGAAATCTCTCATCCTGTCGAGGATCCTATGCTGAAGATTCAACGTGAAATCGTGCCAACCGTCGTTCAACGGCCCGGCCCAACCGCGCAGGTTTCCCATCCGAGCCCTTCAGTAAATAAAATATATATTTTAAAAAAAAATCAGACCGTTTTCTAAAATGTTCTTTTCGGAGAAATGTGCTCGTGTACTGACCATGCGAAAAAAGCCGGTCCTGCGAAATGTTCATCTATTTCCTGTCTGGTGAAATTCAATCGGTCGTATACTCTCGACCAGATGGCTTCTTGAGCCGTGAACGCGAGAGGAAGATTGATCCCGTCGAATGCCATCCAATCGATGTGCGGTTCCCATTCTTTCCACGTCCACCATGCGAAGCTGTAACTCGACGTGCACACGTTCTGGTAATAACGAAACCTGAAATTCAGACGATCGTCTCTTAGAAATCTGAGAGAATGTTATAAAATTCAGTCACATTTGGACCGCTCCGTAAAACAAAACGGTAGATGTACCACTTAATCATGTATCAGATGAATTCTAGCAAAATATCAATCTCCGCAACTTAATCAGGATTTAAAAAAGCTTTAGGAAAAAAATCCTTTACCATCATCCCCATAATGAGTTCGATATACCACCTCCATAGGATGGAATCAATCGTTTATTAGCAAATTTTTTTTTTTTTCAAAAACAGATATAAGGAATTTTTGTACCTGTCTTTTGATCGAACTGTCTCGTTGATATTCGGAAGCGTCGTCGGTAGACGAAGCTGTTGATGATCCCACGAAATGTGGCATCGACAATAATATTTCAAGTAATAATGAAAACCGGACGCGGCCGCGACTCCGCTGCTCGCTTCGATCGACACGTTTCCATTTTCAGACTTAACAATCTACGACAGGAAAAACAAATTTCAACTCCCTGTTCTAAAAACGGATGATTGTCGAAACATAAAAGCATTGCAGATAAAAGAAGGATAAAAACACATTTACAAAAGAACCACCGTTTCAACAGGACAAGGTTGTTGTATATGAAATGGCGGATTTAATAAGAAACTCAAAACATCCATGTTTTTGTCTTTTTTTACAGTTTGCTTATACTCAACACTGGAACAGAAATGATTTCATAAAAAACCCATAACTCATGGTTCTCGAATTAACTACGTTTGATAAAATGGACCTGCACTTATAACGGTCCAGCTAAATAAGAATATTTTTTGGTTGCAAGGCCACTCGATCCGATAATACGGATTAAACACCCACGCCTACTACCGGCAGCTTTAATCATGAAAATCGCAGCCAACTTAATTACACACTCGAATTCGCCACGTTATATGCAACAATTCAATAATAATGGATTCGATAATTACTCCCTATCTACTCTTCGTTGCTCGTGCTCATTTCAATGATGAAATCTATCGGCTTTATAAAATACGTCATTGTTTTTGATTTTTGTGCTACGGTTGTGTTATGAAATCTTCATCGAAACACGAATAAATAACAAATAAAACAGTGAATGATTATCGTCCATCTTATATGATTTCTCTATGAAAACGTGACCGAAATACTCACCCGAAAGACATCTTTGTGGTCGTCGGTCAAATTGAAACGGACGCGAATATTAAATAAATCGGCATAGTCGGGCACCAAGCGTCGAATGGCGTCCTTCGCGGTCTTCTCTTGTGTCTCTTCACTCGTTTTCGCACGAATGTGACTGAAGTCGAATGAACGACCTACGACTAAACATTCAGACCTATTTTATACAATCGGTCAGTTTATATTGAAGTAAGTACAAAACAATCGGAACAAATTGTTCATTTGGATCGATTATGGTAAGGTGACCGACCGTCCTCCTTTTGGAAGTTCGGTCCTTCCTCGAAAAGTGTCCTACTTTTCGATATATAAAAGCTAATTTGTAAATCTCTAAATATTTGATAACAAAAATTTCGTGCTTTTTGATTTCGTCTCAGGTGCATCGGAAAGATATTGAATCTTGTGTTCAGTTTTTATCCAGAGAACTACCAGACATTAAAATAGACAATTGTCTATTCGAAGAAATTAGAAAACTGAATATTTATTGAAATTCAGAAAAATCGGCCGAGTGGGAAAATGAACATGTTGAAGTTGATAAAAGATGGGTGGAAATATTCGACCATTTCAAAAATGCACATATGCCGTATGAAAATTTACTTCTTCTAGTCCAATTTACATCGTGCTGCCCTGGCACTAACGCAGCAGTCGAAAGGGTCAAGACTGAATGTCGATTCTCTAGCTGCAGCACTCGCTGTGAAATTCAATATGGAAAATAGTTCTTGCACGGGTATTTCTAATATTTTGTTAGAAAATGACACATTGACAAAAAATATTCATATTTAAATAGTAATTAATCATAGTACGCCCGCGTTATCTATTTACTATTTTATAATGCTTTCTGTTTACGAGTAACGTAAACTATTTTCCAATTAAATCGAATAAAACAGAATTCAATTTCAAACGTACCTGCATTAAACACCAGAGCGAATAGAAGCGAACGACACAACAGATTCTCTGAAGACATACCGGTAGCGTTTCGTGCACTATTCTCATTACAACTAAATTGCCGAGTTAAGTGTCGAACGTCTTTTATTATACAATAAGAATGAAACACTTATCCCGGCAGATAACGACGCTCTGTTATCAACGAGTCGATGCATCGCAGGAATATGATTCACGAGTCTCGAAATGGATGCAGTGGACATTTACATGCGTGCGAACGAACTTTGTTAAACAGAACAATAAGCGTTTGTTTACTCGACACGTACTCGATCGCGTTCGATTGTGTTTCAAGTATTTGTCAACGAGTTTGTTTATTAATAAACGTATTTCTATAAACGAGTTGAAATAATTACTAGAATAAGAAACCGAGAAGATAACAAACACAAGCAGAAAGCGAACAACAAAAAAGATACATATCAATTGAAAGGCAGTAGTTTTAGAAACGATAAATAAACTGAAGGACCATCGTCAGACTAACTTATACAACAACGCAGTAATAAATTTACTGAACAAAAATAATCGGTACATGAGTAACGGAAGTACATTATCGTGTACCGTTTGTTTTGGAATTGGAGCGAATTTACTTTAACACAGGTCCGTGAAACGTTTTAAACGAAAGGGCCAATTACAAATTAAAAAATACAATACGGCGAGTGATCAGTGACCCACGCGTTCAATGACGAACAACGGTTCAAAGTCTTCGACAATCCCTCTCGGTGACAAAACTCTTAGCGCCTAGAGCCGCTGTAAACAATGTTTTGTAAATAGGTTAAGCTAGCTAATAAGCCATTTACAACTAAGTCAGTATAATTAATTAAGATAGTCGAGTTAGCATAAGTTAAAATAGTTGAAAAATTCACATTAAAACAGGTTTTTTGACATTTTTCCTGTACTGTTACAAAATCTCACCAACACACATCGAAAATAATACTCGACCATAAGCACATTATCATAAGATAGGCAGCTTAACTAACCCCGAAAATATTAGGTTGGCAAGTATCTCCCTTCCGCCTTCTGGTCTTTTGAATTTCGCAGCTATGTACAAAAAAAAAAAAAAAAAAAGCGGAAGGGAGATACTTGCCAACCTAATATCATGTAAACTTCATGTAATTTTTAGACAAAATATTTTTTTTCGGATTCCGACAAGTTAAAAAAAAAATCAAAAAAAAATCTTAGCGGGTCGCGCTACTTTCTATCAAGGGCTGGCGGGGATACGAGTGTTCCCTAGGTGCGGTAGATCCGGATACATTTCGAATAATTAAACATAAACGAGATTCGTAATTTTATTATGGAAAAAATGAACAAAAAACATTTCTTCTCCAAAAACATTACACAAAAACGTCATTATTAAACACTTATATAATTCTAGGAAACTGTTGCTTGTCGAGAGAGACGTTGTCGAATAAATTTGACACAAACATCACATATCTGAATGAATTATCTCAGTTTATTTTACCTTAATTTTTTCAATATTCAATTCTGTGCGTTGCACGGGCCTGTGGCCTATTTGGATAAATCAAAGTGTGCTGTCGATTCTAGAGCTCTGCGATCGGCGTTATTAGAAATATCAGCTCGTGGCTATGGACACTCGATCCTAATACGATATCAATTTCGTGTACAATAACTAGTATCGTAGTGGGCTAGGTTAAATGTTTTATCACTCGATGTATATTTATTTATCGTACTTTGTAGTCGACTGCGACGTCAGCAAACATGTTTTGTTTTTCTGTTATTGTTTATTTTCACTTAAAATTAAGTAGTTTATTATTGTTAACATTTGCATACACATACGGTGAGTCGAAGTGAAACTCGTACAGAGTTATGTTTCCAATAATTGTACACATATATTTTAATATAATTACAATTTTCTTTATTCAGGTTATTTTTATTATATTTGAAAATTTCAATCGTAAATAAATACTTCTACTCCAGAAAAAGTAACCGTTTCTGAAAAATGAACAAAAAATACATCAAAATAAAACTCATACAACGAATTACTCTCGTTTGAAAATTGCTGTGTTAAGAAAGTATACTCTTCAAATATGTGTTCGGTCACTTCGGTTACAAAAAAAAACCTGTTGTTAAGTCGTTTGTAGTCATTTTGTAAAAATTATCAGTTGAATTTTCACTTTGAGTAGACAAAGAGGACGATCATCGAGCGAAAGCTAATGATTTTTCATTGCAAAAATGGAAAAACTCTACGGAAAATTGGGAAAATAGTTAATAGAAGCCACGCTACAGTGCAATCTGTAATAAAAAAAAATTAAAAACGGTCAAAGTGTCGACAATAAAGTCAGAAAGAGTCTCCGCAAGATTTTTAATGGCCATGACGAGCGTCGGATTCTACGAAAAATTAAAGAAAATTCGAAAATCAGCGCGCCCAAATCGACTTTAAAAGTTAAAAAGTATCTAAAGAAAAAAACAAACCCCCAAACAATTCGCAATATACTAAATAAAAATGGGTTTCATGCTCGTATTGCCAAGAAGAAACCTTTCATAAACTAGCTAATCGCAACAAAAGGTTAAGCTTCGTTCGGGAACATGTTAATAAGAGTTTTGATTATTACAAAGATGTTTTATTTACGGACGAAAGTAAATATAATTTATATATTAGGTTGGCAAGTATCTCCCTTCCACCTTCTGGTCTTTTGAATTTCGCAGCTATGTACAAAAAAAAAAGCGGAAGGGAGATACTTGCCAACCTAATATAATTAATGTATGGCAGAAACCAAATACAGAAATATGTTTAAAACACTTACGTCCTACAGTCAAACATGAAAGCGGTCATGCTATGGTATGGTGGTGTATGTCTGCGAGAGGGGTTGGAAATTTAATTTTATAGATGGCATTATGAAGTAAAATGTTTATATTGATCTATTAAGAAAAAATTTTAAAGCCAGTGCTCAAAAACTTGGGATTTTACAAACGTTTAATTTTTATCAGGACAACGACCCCAAGCACGAAGCTTATAAAACACGTAATCGGTTGTTACATAACTGCCCCAAAGTACTGGAAACACCACCACAATCACCTGATATGAGTGTGATTGAAAATCTATGAAATCACTTAGAAGTTGCCATTAGAACACACACTATTAGTAATAAAAATTATTTAAAAAAGGGGTGTTAAAATAATGGAAAAATTATTTAAATCCATCCTGAATCGTTTAAAGGCTATAAAAATTAATAAAAACTACTCTACTAAGTACTAAAATAATTCAATTCATTGTAAATTTTAATTTAATAAATAATTTGTTAGTTGTACGAGTTTCATTTTGATATGTTTTTGAATGGATTTTTCACAATTCGTACTTTTCTTTGGTCTTTAAGTATTATTTTATGATTTATTTATTTTTTATGATAAAAATATCCTTAATAAACAATTTAAGTCGAATATAGAAGAGATTTTTTTTAATAAAGGTATAATTTTTAATACATTTTAATTTAATAAATAATTTGTTAGTTCTATGAGTTTCATTTTGATGTATTTTTTGTTCATTTTTCAGAAATTGTTACTTTTTCTGGAGTGAAAGTATTAATTTACGATTGAAATTTTCAAATATAATAAAAATAACCTTGATAAAGAAGTTAAGTAAAAAAAATATGAAAATTGTTATTATATTAGGTTGGCAAATATCTCCCTTCCGCCTTCTGGTCTTTTGAATTTCGCAGCTATGTACAAAAAAAAAAAAAAAAAAAGCGGAAGGGAAATACTTGCCAACCTAATATTAAAATATTTGTGTAAAATTATTGAAAACATAACTCTGTACGAGTTTCACACTTTGACCTATTGTATATATTTTTTTATTTAAAATAATAATAAGAAAATCAGCAAATAAACAGCTATGACAAAGCTCTAGGGAGCTAAACATCAATCATAAAACCGTTTTGAATCATTTGCATAAAAGACTGGATACGCAAAGGCACTCGATGTACACCGACTTGATATCTAAACAAAAACCTGTAAACTTGCATACCACATAATGACGACATGCATATACACGGCACACTGGATATCCTATACAAATTATCCCATCGGACGCATACTCGATCTCGAAGGATAAGGGATAAGGACGAAAAGACAAAAAATACACACATCGTCGTACGCAATGTACCTTTTTTTATTAATCTCGATATATAATAATAATAATGGTAGTATTATTAATAATAATAATAATAATTGTAGCAATAATAATAATGTTGTATATATATAAAATTGTAAACATATTAAAAATGATAAAAAATTGTCATCGTTAAAGTAGTGAGAAACAACAACACCGATAGCACCATTTTGTGAAAAGATTTCGTCATCCTGTTATTATTATTTTTTTTATATAATATATATATATTTAATAATTTATCATTGTCGTTATTTGTTTTTTTTTTCAGTTATACGTTTATCACTCTATTGGGTATTAAATATGTATATTTCTTATGTATATAGAGTATAAATATAAATATCAGTATCATTTATTTGAAAAAATAATTATCGTTACGATTTTTTTGTTTTTTGGCAATTTGAACATTGTTTCGTTTTTATATTTATTTCTTTTTCTTTTTCAAAACAAACAAAAAAAAAAAACAAGTGAAACGAAATCAATAACGCGTCCGTTTGTGCATACGCGAGTGTATATAAAATAGCGTTTATTTATATTATATATAGAGTGGAACGGAACTGTCGAACGAACGTACTGATTAAAAAAACACGTATGAGAAATTTACCGGGTACCTCTTCTTAAATGCTTAGACTGATATCGTCGCCGAACGACTGGTTTGAAAGCTACCGAAGGAATCGATTGGAAATTCGCGCACACCCTGTACAATTCGCAAAGCGGAGGCTCGAGTAAGCGGCTGCGAAGGGAAGACGGTCGATTCGGTCGAAACAAAAATATTCGACGCAGATATCTAGATATCAGGTTGAATCAGAAATAAGTGCCGATCGAGGTAGCTCGGCCGACCTGATCCGACTGTTAGGGAATCATCTCGCGGGCTCAATTCGACAGGAAGGATCGAGTTTGGAATTGAAACGTGTTTTAGAACCCATTAAGGAGAACGTTATTCGGAAAAAATAACTGATCAATACGGATCAGCGACTTCAACCGAACTCAAAACCAGTTCCAAATTAAAATTTTGTATGGGAGATTGTTAAGGAACCGTATAACTCGAATTGCAACACAATAACGAGTTATATGGTTCCTTAATAATCCCCCATACAACATTTTAATTTGGAACGTGTTTTGAGTTCGGTTGAAGTCGCTGATCCATATTGATGTTATTTTTTCCGAATAACGTTCTCCTTAATGAGTTCTAAAACACGTTCCAGTTTAGCTACTGCAAATAGTTCAACAGTTAGAACAGTTTTGGTCAAATTTGAAAAAAAAAACATCTTGCAATTTAAACAGAAAAAAAGGTCACTTACTACAAGACAATTCAAGACCGCTAACAGCAAAGGTTATCTAGAAAAAAAAAATTGGAACTCGGCTAGTCCATTCTTCCCCAACCACTGAACCCATCGGACTTAGTACTAGCAGATTATGATCTTTTCGGAGAGTTGCAGAACGTTCTGAACGGACAATACTTCCCAAACTATGAGCGGATTCAGGAGTTTTTTTTTATTCAGAATCTTATGCAAGTAGGGAATTGAAAAGTTGCCTGAAAAATGACAACAAGTTAATTGTAATAAATGCATTTTATATTTAAAAACTAGAACATATCTATGACTCAACCTAATAGAATTCGAGTTTGGAGCAAAAAAATCAAAATAGATATATTCGGTACAAAAAATACCAACGAGTAAATGCAAAAAATGTGTGAATTGGCAAAACGTCAATCTGACCTCGGGACCGTCTTCCAGATTTCGCACGGAAACAATAGCAAAAAGGGCAACAATTTTCTTTCGTAATACTATTTGAATAAAATCTGTCTCTTTCTCAGCTCGAACGATTTCATCTATCTATTATGAGATTCGATCACATAGATGCGATAGAAAAGGACCTGAAAGTTTCGCCTCTCTCGCAACTCGACCGGAGAGAATTCGTTCCGTTCGATAATATCGATCGTCTGTCGGAGTCGGTTCGGTACTGTGACCGATCTAAACGTCACGGGAATTTATAAAAATGTCCGACGATCCTAGACAGATCGACGAATCGGAATTTTACAACGCCGAGATACGAGAACAGATGCAAGGCGGTTGGAATACGCGATAACGAAAAAGCAGCAGCCGGCGGAAGGAAGATCATCGAACATTTTTCAAACGAGATATCGTAGTGTCGCCTCGTTATCGACTATCGACAAAGAATGTAATTATCCTTGAAAGTAAATTCGGTTTTTCAATAATTTTCTTACAAATATACAAAGGCAAATTTTAATTCAAATCGAAATCCATATTAAGCTTACATCATTTATCGATTGTACGAACAAAAAAATTAATATTCTGGTCACTGACCTGACGTATGAAAAATAAATACGATCCCCAAGGACCGGAAACAAAAAAACAAATGAAATGAGAAACAAAACAGAACAAACAAACAACATGAAAGATTACCAGCCTACTTGCTTGTCGACATTCAAACTGATTCACGGTCGGAATATATAGCTTCGGAGATTAGTGAACGTTCATTAGAATCAATAAAAGTTCATGAACGTCCCTGTTTTATTTTGGATATCGTTCGATTCGTGATCTACGAATCGCGAGGCGAAACCTTCAGGCCCGAATTGAACGAAATCGACGAGAGATAATTAAAAAAAAAAAAAAAAAACAATGACATCGTTTGAAACGATATATCGATAACAGATCATTTGTACGAACGACACAAAAATACCAGAGATTAAACGATTACGTTTACACAACAATCGGATACCGTACACCGACCGATCAACGAACATGAAACGAGTAAATTGTATAGGAGTAGCCCGAACGAGATTAAAAGTTCAGACACACATTTACATATTTACTCGTATATCTTTCAATCTCATTTAAGTCATCTTATTTATATATATATATATATATATATATATAATGCCCTGTTTTTCCGATTCGTATCCACAAACGCAACTATGACGTCAGTAATAAGACCATATACGTTAATATATGGTATACACACACTTTACACACACACACATTGGAATATGCCTGACGACGTTGCATAATGCCCATGCAATGAATCGAAACAAGAGACAAGACGTCTTATCTTTTTCTAAAATCATTTCTGATATCGAATAAAAATAATGGAGGCACGTATGCGTGGATTATCGTTCAAAAAAACTCCTCCAAACATTCGCAATGGTTGTGACCTTGATACCTTTTTTTAAAAAAATTTTTTTCGATATCGGTAATGATTGATCGGCCGATCTGACAGGCGATAAAAATCGGTCAATTTAGCAGATGATAAAAATCAACGGATTTGGCAGACGATAAAATCCGTCCAATTCGACAAACCGTAAAAACTAGTCGGCCGTTGAATGTCGACCGATCTGGGAAGCAATAAAAATCGGCTCATTCGACTAACGATTGGCCAATTTGTCGGAAGATAAAAATCAGTCAATTTAACAAGCGATAATGGATTTGTTTTGACAGGCGATACGAATCGATTGATTTAAGAGGTGTTAAAAATCAATCACAATCGGTCAGATGATAAAAATCAATCGATTTAACAGATGAGAAAACTCGATTAATTTGACAGGTAATAAAAATAGGCTGATTTTGACAGGTGATAAAAATCGCTCTCAAATTGCTAGATGACAAAAATCAATCGATTTAACAAGTTGATAAAAATTGACTGATTTTGATAGCCAATAAAAAACGACAAAAATCAATCGATTTGTCGAGCTATATAACTGACATCGGACGATTTAACGGGTGATAAAAATAGGTCGATTCGTCAGGTGATCTGATCTGTTTAACAAGTGCTAAAATTCAACTTATTTAACACACGATAGAAATCAGCCAGTAATTACCGCACCTTTCAGAATCGGTCCCTTTTGACCTGGAGTTTCCGGAATCGGTACGAATTTATTTACAAATCTCTGTTCGACCTGAGTAAAAATTTTCGGTTTTTGAAACCGTTTTAAAAAACACAACACCCGTCCTCAACAATAAAAACATATTCGAATAAAACATACGTCGGTTCATTAAAATAAACGCCCGTCGGACGTTTGCTTCCGACGAGCTATGGAAATATACGGTCATTTTTTTTTTTTTAGAAAAAAAAGGAGAAAAATATCTTTAAAAGCTAAACACGGATCAGACACAAACGATTGTCCATCGCAGTACGGACACGAGCACCGTCCTGGATTTCGTTCGTGTTTTTGCTTAACTGTAGTGTCCTATAGATAAAACGGTAACTTGGTCCATGACATTTTGCTTGTATATCGATTTTTTCTCTCTCTCGATCGAATCGTACGCGTCGAACGATTTTTTACATTGCCGAATATTCTCAAAAAAAAATGAAATGAATGCATGAAACAATTTCAAAAAAACAATACCCTGTCGTAGAATTTAAAACAATAAAGCCGAGCTTACTCGGATGCATGTAAATACACGTTTACTCGGATGTTTTTGATTGTTTTCGACCGTTCGTCAACATCGGCCTACTTATAAACAAAACTGAATGAAAACAAATAGAAGCCTGTGTATACGGAACAAACAAATGCCATCCGGACGTTCGGGATACGTTTCGATCGAGACTTCGACAGGATCGTCTGTGGCAGCGGGGAGGTACGCGTACGCGTCTTCGTGCCGTCACTACACTTCCTCGATGTGCGATATGTCCGGGTACCTGTTCCTCAACGTGTTCATTTCGATGTCGGTGTCGATCGGCAGCTTCTTGTCGTTCCTGAACGAGTCGCTCCGCGACGGATCTGTAAAACGAAGCGACCGATCGGCAACGATCTCACACGTACGACTGTCGCCGTCGTATACCTTTCGACCGCATCATCTCCTTGTCGATGATGATCTCGTTCGTCAGGTACGCTTCGCGTTTGATCTGGTCCCTGAGTTTGAGCGACTTGTCCGGTATCGCCCACTGGACGACCGTGATGACGAACCCGACGACGTTCTGGAACACGACGACGAACAGCAACCGAGCCGCCAAAATGTGCCAGTATATCAACGGCCTCTTGTACGGTCTCTCGTGCCACGGCGGATTCCTGTACTCGGAATATCTGTAACGGAAGCGGTCGTTCTCGTCACTCGCGCGTCGCTCGACGGGCGGGCGGTCCGATCGCGCGCTCACCTGCACAGCGACACGTTCCTCGACGGCGACACGGGCGCGGCGCTCACTTGGAAATCGCTCGTGTCGAAGTACGCGAGCGTGTGGTTCAGGTAGCCGTCGTCGTTGTGGAACGGGTTCACGACGAGCATGTACACGAGTCGCGGTATGAAGTTCGACGAGAACGCGATGATGAACGCGTTCGTGATGACGGCGATGCGGCCGATCGTGCCGAGGATCGGTTGCCAGACGCCGATGTCTCTGACGCGGCACGGGACCGGCCGACGATAGAACTTGATGAACTTCTTGGCGTCGAGACGCATCTCGAACACGTTGTTCACGAGAGCGAACAGCGGAGCGAGCGGGAACGCCGCGACGAAGATCGTAATGAAACCGTACTGGAGCACTGGAACGGACGAACGATACGTCGAAGAGTTAAAATCGGGTTCTAAGCGTCTCATATAAACGAACAAAAACAGCGAATACCGTGACAACGTCGTGTGAGACTCGTGGTGAGGAAACCGGGCCCGAAATGATTATTACGTGTGAAAGTCCACACTTAATTTTCAAAAAATCACCCCTAATTTTAAAAAAAGCACCCTTAATTTTCAAAAAACACCCTTAATTTTTCAAAACATCATCCCTGATTTAAAAATATTCATAATTTTTAAAATAACCAACTAATTTTTCATAAACCACCCCTAATTTTCAAAATCCGCAACTAATTTTCAAAAAATAACCCCTAATTCTTCTTCTTCAAAAAAAAAAACACTTTTAATTTTTCAAAACCACCTCTAATTTTCAAAACACTGCCTGTATTTTGATCAGGTTATTCAAACATTTTTTGAAAATATAAACAAATGTCCATAACGTCTACATTTATTAATCAATCTTAATGAGTTTTGGAACGGACATAGCCAGTGTAATGCCCAAGGTAGTTCTCATGTCATGTTTCCACATAATACAAAATATTACAAACCGTAAGTGCACGGCAGAATAATTCAATAAATTAACATATAAAATAATTAACAGCAGATTATCATTGTTAATAAAGTTCATAAATAGCATTCAATAGTCTGTCATGGAAAAGTGCAATTCGGGAATAGGAGCGACCGATCCCCTTGGGGCGGGCCTGCTCGCTGATGATTAAGGAACTTAAATCGTAAGGCAAGGGGTAAAGAAAACAATTTCTCATCTATATTCGAACCGTTCTAGTAACGATCACACGTCGATATCCCTAGATATTTATTTTTTTTTAAAAAAACCGTTTTTCTGATCTATCGTCGTTTATTCAACAACCAAAAACCAAACACACATGTACCCATTTCGAGATAGTCTTCGAACAGACCGCGTTGGCCCCAGTCCAACAGCTTAAAATCTTCCGTCCACTGATTGCAGCAGATCAGATCGGACTCCTCCTCCTCGGCGAAGCCGGTCTTGATACGGAACGTGTTGTACCACTTCATCAGAAAAGGCACGATCATCTCCATCGCGCCGTTCAGCGCCTGGTTTCCGATCATCACGATCGCGAGCTGGACGCACAGTTCCATCAGACATCCGCCGGGACTGCACTGCGAACGAACGGAACGCACGGGTTATCGAGAGAGACCGTACCCCGATCTCGACTCGCTCACCTCCTCCTGCCTGTACCCGAATATCCGGTTGTACTTGGCCGGATACCCGACGAACTTCCCTTTCAAGAACGCCAGATAGAATATGCACGAGTAGTAATTGACGAACTGGAACATGTACGTCTTGAGCGTCAGGCTGTCGTCGAACTCCGTCTGAGTCCGCTGCAGCTCCATCTCGGTCAGGTAGACCGCGAGCCGGTCGTAGATCGTGTTCAACACCATGATGCAGATCAGATTGATGATCGCCGCGACGATCGGCACGGTGATCAGCTTGACGCGGTACACGTCCGAGTCGACCTCGCTGTGTATGTTGCGCGACGTCAGCTGCGACATGCGGAATACGACGACGCCGAACACGGCCGCGACGGCGAGCAGCACCCAGAACAGCGCGATCGAGAAGCTCAGCACGACCGACGGGAACTTGATCTTCCAGAACGGGACGACCGGCTCGAGCACGCGCGTCACCACGTTGACCTTCTGCTTCTTGGCGTGCGTGAGCCGCGCGAGGTACTCGGGCCGCGGGTGCTCGGCCTGCGAATCGAACCCGGTCATGCCCCAGCGGTGAGTTATCTCGGCGCTGTACCTGCACGATAAAATAAAAACGATAGATCGTCCTCGTCCGACGGCGAATCCCGGGGCGGCCGGCTCACCGTTTCCAGAGTTCGAGATACAGCGCCGCCCAGAACGACATGAAGATCGCGAACGCGACCGTGAACGAGTTGTCGAAGAGGTAGTTGATGCGAGAGTGCGTGCACGCGTCGGTCAGACTCCAATAGTCGCAGTACGTGTCGCACAGAGGGCACATCGTCACGTTCAGCTCCGGATCGCAGATGTCGTTGCTGAACTTGTTGCTCGAGAGGGTCGCGAGGCCGTAGAAGAAGCAGACGAGGCCGACGATCGAGGCCGGAATCAACATGTGCGTGTAGAAGCCGAGCCACGCGAAATACAACGCGTACCGTACGCCGAAATAGTCCTTGATGCAGTCGATCGGCTGGTATTTGATCCATTTGCTCACCTGCGCCCATTCCGTGTAGAGCAGAGAACGCATGCAGCCCTTTTTCGCGATGTCGCCCTGCGGAGGAAACGGAATTATTAGTTTTTCTAGAAAAACCAGGTCGATGTTATGACCGCTTTTTCACGAGTCTGTATGTTTTTGTGCCGAGGTCATCGTTCGTGACCGTGAGCTGTTCGATGATATCGCGTCACGCTTCGCATGATTTCGTCCGATTTCGAAAATTCCACAAAAACAGTTACAGCGTGAAACGTGATACTCACGTCGTGCAACGGATAAGCGGCTTTGTAGACGCCGGCGGAAAGTAGCCGATCGATTCCGATGTCGAACTGCGCGTGAGGATCATCGTTGAACCTCTGTCGCTGCAAGATGAAATGGACGACCATCGTACGGACTGCCGTCGTGAAAAAGTTCTCGGACTCGACATCGAACCTGCACATCGAGAGAAAATGAAGTCGCTGGATGTCGGTCGGACGACAGGATCACTCACAGATAGTTCTTGTCGCGCGAGTATTCGGCCGTCAGTCTGTACTTCTCTTTTGGAAAAACGTTCTGGTCGAGACGGACCTTCAGGCAGTCGGGCAACTTGCTGAACAACGATCGTATGTCGAACGACGGGTCTAGAATGTACTCCTGGCCTTCGAGCTACGAGAACGAGAGAACACGGGTTCGATTTATTTTATTAATCCGAGATTATTCTTTAATAGCAAGAGGATCTTTTAGATCTGTTTGATTTATGTGACAATAGATGTTATGTGTATATGAACATATGAAAATATACAATTTTAGCCTTAAAATTTAAAACTAGTTTACATCTGGTAGCACATAATGAAAAGATACAAAGAAAAAAATCGTATAAAAATTAATTAAAAATTCGGTCGAATAAAAAACTAACTCCTAGTGATAAACGATGGATAAATCGTAAAATCAAAGAAAATTCTCGAATTTCAGGTCACAAGATCGTCACAAGATCGTCACAAATATTAACCCTTATCGGTCGTATGTCACCTCTGACGTGACATTACAACTTTGCTATATCTGTCGTATGTCACGTGCGAGGTGACAAGACTGAATAAGTAACAACGTCCTCATTACTGTATGTTTTTGCAGTTTAATTCTTACTCGATAGCAGACAACACATTCTGTCATATTTCAACAATTATTTTACTTATATTATAATATTTTATTCCTCCAAAAATGAATAAAGAAAACTATAGCAATATGGAAAGTGACAGTGATAGATGTAGTGAAATATGTGAAAATTTTAAATATTCGACAAATGATTTTAATTCTTGTGATGAAGGAGACAATGATACAAGTGTTATATTTCAGTCAAGGAAAAAATTGATCCCTATTCAATATTCAAGTGAAGAGGAAAGCAAAGTGGAAAGAGAAATTGTTCCTGATTGTGATGAAGATTGGATTGAAATCGACAGAGATGACGAGAAGACATTTAAAGTGTAAATATAAATATTTTTATGCACAAAACTATCTTTTTATATCAAATAACTTAGTTACTCTTCTCTTACAATAAGCACTCAAATATATCTCCGACCTAGCGGAAAGTTAAATGCCAAATGCTAACGTCCGATAAGGGTTAATAGGAGTAATTCATTCATTACAATCTGTAAATTTCAATTAAGTTTCAATTCCAATATCAGAAATACATCGATCCCACGCTTGCGAGAGATGTTCAAACGTTGAAGACGTCCTCTCTTCCGTAAAAAGCTAGATCAACATCCGAACGTACTGACCTTTTTGATCGGCATCCGCAGCTTGAGGATCTCGCTGTATCTGGTCAAGACCTCGAACGGCGCGTGTATCTTGACGAAATGCAAATGCTGCGTCTCCTCGCTCTCGAGCAGCAGCCCTTCGTCGACGAGGTGTCGTTCGAACGTCTTCCGCTTCTTGTCGTGGCCTTCGTTCGCCGGTAACGGCGTGTAGGCGAGCACGAAGTCGACGCATTTCTCGCCGTCGCGGAATCGGTTCCACGCCTGTCGGAGAGCAGAAAAAGAGACGGCGTTCGTGAACGCTCCGACAATCGTGAACGAGACGGAGGAAAGAATCACGGATTATTATCGAATAGGACTGAACGAGATCTCGAGGCGATACCGAACGGACCGAGTGTCGATCGCGGTGCAACGATCCGAATACCGAACGTAAAATCCCGTGACTCGTGTGTCGCGAGAGCCACACAACGGCGAGAGTGGTCATAACTAACGAGCGTTGAAATTGAACACGAGGTCGTCGGATCGACGAGCTCGAGGTACGGATCTTGCAAGTTGCAACCTCACGTCGACCGGATGGAAACGAATCCGGATATTTTTATCGATCGGGATGTGGGAGGGAGAGGCCAGACATTCTATACAATAAGATGCGTCGATCGATATACATTTCCTTATTTCTGCTCGAACCGACAAGAGTATTTATAATGGGAGCAAGCGTAGCAGACAAATTTTTTTTCATTAGAATCTTTCCAATTTTACAACAACGAATGATTTTTTTTTATTTGTGAAAATATAAAAAACCGATTAAAAATATTTTTTATTTTTGGGCTATTCGAAAAATTCGTACGGATTTCCAGAAGATGATATTGAAACACATATTTGAAATTAAGAAATTTTATATATATATATATATATATATATATATATATATATATATATATATATATATATATATTCCCAAATGTAACGTTTTAATTATTTAACAAAGTTCAAGTAAATTGGTCATATTTTATTTACTATCTGTGATTTTAAAAATGGCTACGAACAAGAGAACGACTCGCATTTCGAATCACACAATCTATGAAAAAAAAGAGATCGAGTCAACAGTTTAACAAGCGTTGAACAAAGATGACTACAAACAAATGATTATATTGATACGAATATAATTCGATCGAGAATGCTTTGAACTTTATTATGTTTAACCGCATGAAATGTCAAATTTGTGATTATTGACTTTTGCACAAGCGAAAAAGGATTTTTCACAGTTTTATTCCTGTTTCGTCATTGTTTATTATAAAAAGGTCGCTTCACTTGTTTCACTGCTGTGAGTACTCACTTGATATTTCGACCAGTCTTTAATTTTTTTGTTAATTCTTAAAAATGTGTCATCTGTGATATAAAAGTGAACTTTTTTTTTGTACGAATTTAAATCGGGGCATAGTGCAACAGAAGCAGAAACAAACATCAATTCAGTATTCAAAAAAGGAACCGTTAATCAACGAACCGTATGAAGATGGTTTCAGAAATGCCAAACTGACAATGATCCACGCGGAAGACGATCTAAAACCGCTTTAAATAATGACAGATCGAAAAAAAATATTGAAGATAATCCCGGAAAACTTGCTTAACAGTTAGCGAGTTTCATCCATGACAGTTTTCTGTCATTTGGCTGTAATAGAAAAGGTAGAAAACTAGACAAATGAACGCCACATGAATTAACGGAAGGTCAGAAACAGCGGAAGTTCATAGCTGGTTGTTCAGAGCAATAATGGCCCATTTTTGGACAGTAGCATCGCATGTAGTGAAAAATAAATACTGTACGATCATAGGATAGAGTCTGGACAGTGGTTAAAGTCCGACAAAACGCCAAAACATTTCCCGAAATCATCGCTGGGAATTAACAGCGCTGGGTTATGAAATTTGACAGCATCCTCCATTATCACAAATTGATTTTCATCTTTTCTTTCAAACATCTTGATCTCTTTCTTCGAAATAAAACATTTACAAATCAAGTAGCTATGGTTGACGCATTTACACATTTGTTTCTTCTGAAGACGCGGAGTTTTATGAGAGAGAGAGAGAGAGAAGAGAGAGAAAAAGAGAGCGAAAAATAGAGAGAAAGAGAGAGTAAAAGAGAGAGAGAGATCTATAGTTTAGTATCACATTAGAAAAAACCCTTAATGTGAATGAGTGCCATATTTCGATTAAATAAAATATTTTTTCTTTACAATAACGTACTTTCATTTCAAACATTCGAATTTCGGACATTTCATGTATTACAACTTAATAATTAAAAGATAAAACATACACTCATTTCACTTTCGTCAGGATTTTCTGAACGGCACGACCTTCAACTGTTTGGAACATTGCAAAAACTACGCCGAGAAGATTCCAACCGAAAGAAATGGGACTCTCGAAAGGCCGGAATCGTGAAAATCACATCCTAATTCGCTTTTAAAATCACTACGAACTTTTCGAACAACCCAGCTTGTTTTTGTTTTGATGCCATTGTCGTAAACAAATAGCGAACGACTTCGCTTATCTTCCAAACGAACAACGCGTCCGTGCACGACCTTTTTCACATTTGATAACTAACGACCGATTTAATACTCGAATCGAAAACACATGCGACGATAAAAATACATAACAATGTATAAAAATAACCCGCGCTTCGACTGTTTCGCAAAAGACATCCAGTTACCTTCTCGCAGAGAGTGTGCGTGCACTTCTTCGTCATATTCGCCGGTTGAAATTCCGACGATACGGAATGAACGATTCCCTCGAATTGATTTTAAAATGCGGCTCGAGAAGTCAGTGATAGGGAGAAAACCGCATTCGATAACCGAACACAAAGACGGGCACGACCGGACGGACGTACGAAACACGACTCTTTCAATCCGGCGCGCGTGTGCTCGAGTAGGCGACATAAACAAAAATATGTAACAGCGCAGACGTCGTAAACGTCAGCAACGCACACTAAATTAAGATATTGTCAGACGTACACAGATCGGATGAAATTCATTCACAACAAATATGACTGACGGTTATGACTACATCAAAATCAATTAAAATGACTGACGATCGTGACTAGATCAACATCAATGTTATTAACGATTGTGACTAGATCAACATCAATTAAAATAATTAACGATTACGATTAGATAAAAAAAAATCAATTAAAATAATTGACGAGCATGACTAGATCAAAATAAATTAAAATGACTGACGATTGTGACTAGATCAAAGTCAATTAAAACAACTGACTATTGTGACTAGATCAACATCAATTAAAATAATTAACGATTACGATTAGATAAAAATCAATTAAAATAACTGACGATCATGACTAGATCAAAATAAATTAAAACAACTGACGATTATGACTAGATCAAAGTCAATTAAAATGACTAACAATTAAAGTTTAGTTTTAATCACGATCCTCTGCGACTGGCGATTAATCTAAAATTAGTCACACGATTAACGACCGACGACTAAATCAATCATTCGTACGAAATGATTGAATTGGTCGATTAGTTTTAATTAGTCATACATAAATCAATCAATTAGTCATATATAAATAAAGTACCCGTTTTTTTTATTTTTTTGCAAATTTTCTTTAAATAATTTCCCGAATAGGGATTTTTCTGCAAATAAGTAACAAATCGATGGTTTACAAAAAGAATCTAAGATGAAATTGAATGTAATATCCGTTTAGGGTTTGGAATATACACGCGAGGATTGGAAGAGTACAAATTAATGATCGTAATGTTCAGATTTCCTTCTCGAACTTCACGTCACTTATGGGGTGGTCATGCTCGGTCAGAAGGTTGGAAAATTCGATTTTTTGATTTTGACATTTTTTGTAAGTATAGGGTCATCCAAATGTGACGCCTAGATTGGTGTTTTATTAAAATGAAACAAAAGAAACTGTACACATGTTTCTTTCGGAAAACCGATCGTTCAAGGACTACATAATTTAACGTATCTTCAACCTTTGATTTCATACGATCCAAATCTCAGAACTAGTGGTCACCGCAAACGGTCTTTTTTCAAAAAACCTACGGGAGAATGGATATTTCTTTTTTTTCAGTATTTTTTATTGAAAAAAATTTGCATTTTTTTTTTAAACATACGTTTTTTGATACCCGAAAATTTGTTAAGAAATGTGTTATAAGTTCTTGACAAAAATCACAAAAGTCAAGGGTTTTTCGACGTCCCGACTGAACATGACTCCTTAAAGCAAACAGTAACTAATGATTAATAATCTAAGATTAGTTATTATGTTATTATGACTAATGACTAACATATAGTCAATACTGAAATTAATCCGTGGAAACAAACTAAAAATGATTATTCATCATTTGTTTTCACATTCTTCAAATACTTATGCAAAACATCATCGAACGAACAATTGTTTCTAAGCGAAACGTCATTGACGTTGATCAAGTTCTCTGACCACTAGATTTCAAATATTTTTATTTACAGATAAGAAACAAAAGTAATTACTGTTTGTTTACAGTCTTTGTTTCCATATATACTATTATGTATATATATATATATATATATATATATATATATATATATATATATATATATACATATATACATACAGAATGGTAACTTCGTATCCGTATCATAGGAAAATATATTGAAATTTCGTTTGAATAATCGAACTAATCAGCCAAATATTGGGGACTATGATATATTGTTTTTTACGACAAGTCGATTGGTACAGATTTCAAGTCAGTACGGTCACTAATATTTGAGAAAATAGAAAAATTATAAGATTTTTCTATTGTAGGATTATCAATAATATTTATACACTTATCAGTAAGCAATGCTAAAAAATAGTTGAAAGTGAGATAGGAAATGATGTCATTTAATCGCTAGTAATAATTAAGTGCACAATGTACTAATCTATTTTCTAATTAGAGCTTTGCACATACTTTCAATATAAATAATTCAAATTGTGGAATTTGTCACCGATGAATTTGATTGATTTGTATTAAGAAAATTCATTGGTAATTTTTTAATCCCTAACCTTTATATTTTCCTATTTTCTCAAATATGAATGATCGTGTTGACTTTAAACCTGTACCGATTGATTTGTCATAAAAAATACACAAGAAACAATACCTCATAGATCTTAATATTTTATTGGTAACGAATTCGATCGTTAAAACGAAATTTCAATATATTTTCTCATGATACGGATACGAAATTACCATTCTTTATATACATATATAATATACACATAATCTTGGCCAAAAACATAAGGCATTATTATTTATGCAATCGTCTGGTAGACTTTTTCATCGACTTTGTATTATCTCAGACAGACTTATTGGGGGTATTCACACTAGTCAACATTCATACAGTATTCACGCGCATTACCGCTCGTCTCAAACCCTCTTATCAACAAATTCCCCACCTAAAAAAATTAGTTTTAGGGTAAGAGCGTCTGAGACGAGCGGTAATGGGCCGTGAATACTGTATGAATGTTGACTAGTGTGAATACCCCCAATGGGCCTTTCCACACTAGTCAACATGCATACAGTATTCATAGCCCATTATTACCACTCGTCTCAGACGTTCTTACCCTAAAACTAATTTTTTTAGGTGGGGAATTTGTTGATAAGAGGGTTTGAGACGAGCGGTAATGCGCGTGAATACTGTATGAATGTTGACTAGTGTGGAAAGGCCAAATCACTCTAATGAGATTTCGTCGATGACTAATCGTACTGAACTCGTTATTCAAATTTTTGAATCATTCGTTTTCACACGAATGCGAATGAATCATACCTTTTTTCATGTACGATAGGTAGTACGAAGGTCGATCAGAAAGTTTCTAGAACGAACCGAAAGATAATGTCGTAAGAGCGGACCATTGTGTTATAACTGAATTTATGTTGGACTTCAACATTTTCATCAAGATCGAGTATGCTTCATTGACGTATCTGTCAACTCAAATCGTCATTCAATTGTTCCAAAACATTGATACTTCACGTCGATGGCATGGAATTCACAGCCGTCTATGCGAAAAAATCGAAATATTATCATAATAAGATGGCGTTGATTAATGACAAACTGCTATAATGTAACTGCATTAAGATCAAGTACGCTTCGTAGAACGTCATATGTATATTTATTTATTTTTTTTGTGTTTTGTTTGGTTTAAATATGCTATTAAATATACGGATCGTACGTTCTTTGCAAAACGAATAAATTCCGTTATCCGATCGGAATTTATTGACGTTATGTGAATATTTACAAATACAATTGTCACTTTTTTCAATTTTTTCTTAATCAGTGACGTTGCATATGCAAAAAAAAAAGAATTACAAATTGGAATCGACTTAAAATAAAAAATACGATTGTCAATTTTTTTTCTATTTTCTTCTAGACAACGAAGTTACACGTGCAAAAAAAATTATGACGATCTGGAATCGCTTTATAATGAAAAAACGTAACTCAGAAAATAAGAGTGTCAACTTTTTTCTATTTTTTCCTAAACAACGACGTTAATTTTTTCCTAAACACATACAAATGATGCTGAAGGGTTTATATATACATTTATTTCCTTACTATCGTTCGTGCTCATTTGAATCACCCTATATATATATATATATATATATATATATATATATATATATATATATATATATATATATATATATATATATATATATTCCGAAATGTAACGTTTCAATTGTTTGAAACAAGTTTCAGCAAATTCATCGGGTTTTGTATACTGTGTGTGATTTTAAAAATGGCTACGGATGAGAGAATAACTCGCATTTTAACTCATGTCTATAAAAAAAAAAGATCGAGTCAACAGTTTATGACGCATTGAACAAAGACGACTATAGGTAAATGCTTAGATATACAAATATAATTTGATCGAGAACGCTTTGAATTTCATTATACGACGATGTAGTGTTATTGTCACGGCTAACTGAGAATATGTTTGATCGAAAAATGTTGAATTTTTCACAATTTTTATTCTTTTTAGATCGAAAAATATTTTTTAAAAAGTAAACGTGACAGAAAATATTTATCCAAAAAAATGAATTATAAATTGGAATCGGCTTGTAATAAAAAATATGATTATCATTTTTTTCCTAAACAACGACAAAAACTGAAAAATACATTTACTCGTTATAAAATACACCCGATTTAAATAAATTATTACCGTTTTTATTCTTTTTCCAAACAATAAAAACGATGAGCATTTTATTTTGCATTTTTGGCATATATTGGAGAAAATCGTGCAGTACTCAAACAGTTAATCCAAGCCGTCCGAAGTGGTGTATTTTCGTACTCCGTGATTTTATTAATTATATTAGTTATATTTTAATTCTTCATATTCAATTAAAACCCGGGGCATAAAAATACCGTACTACGGATCCTAATCGCATGCTCGGAACTGATATAGATATTTCGGTTCGTTCTCCGATTATCTCGGCCGATATTCGAATCGGTATCGACGAGAGATCCGTCAGTCGTGGCTCAAAATCACAAACGTTAATCGTGTGGATTTCTAGATAAGGGAGTTGTATTTCATTTCACAATCGGAGCAACGTCGGTGCCGACTCGAGGTGACCGTCAACGGATTCGATATCGAGTTGAACCATAAATCAGTTCCAATTCAAGAAGAGAAAATACGGTCACCGCGAATCGCACTCCGCGCTCCTACCGACAAGCGACATCCGTACGAGATGCATACGGAAGAGAGAAAGAGGGAAAAAAACGAGAGAGTACGTGTGTAAGAGAGAGAGAGAGAGAGAGAAACGCACAAACGCAAACCGACGCGCGGCTAGCGGACGGGTCCTGGATATCGGACCGCGTCCGTACCGCCGCACGGGACCTCAACCGGCCGCATGCAGTCGTTAGATGTTAGCCGAGAAGGGGGAAGAAGCCGCCGCCCGAAACCACCTGTAGGAGTTGAGAAGCGCGTGCCGCGATCGCACGTTGGCGCCAGCGACGACCGTTTTCGATTAATACGCAGGAGCGAGTGTAAGGTTAGATGTGTGTGTGTGTGTGTGTGTACGAACGAACTGATCAGTAGGTAAGTAGATGAGAAGTGTTAGGTTATACCGCATGAAATAAAAGAAAAAATAAACATTAACCGTAACAACCACGTATTGCAACACACGGTTGTGACAAACGTGAGAGACAACACATAGGTGAGGTTATTTATGTTTCTAACGAGTTTCCTAACATAGAACCAAAAATAACATGTGGTTGCGTGGATCAGTCTGTGACCCGCGGCTCATAGGTTCGCCATCACTGACCTACATGAATCAACAGAAATGGACTTCATGATATTACTTCATGATAACGCCCGATTAGACCTTTCCACACTAGTCAACATGCATACAGTATTCACGACCCATTACCACTCGTCTCACACCCCCTTTCCAGAAAACTAATTTTTTTAGGTGGGGGATTTTGGTGATAAGAGGATGTGAGATGAGAGATAATGGGTGTGAATACTGTATGCATGTTGACTAGTGTGGAAAGGCCCATTGCATACATCTCTAATCACTGTACAGAAATGAACAGAGCCGAGTTATGAAATGTGACGACATCCTACATTACGATCGACTGATTTTCATTTGTTCTTTCAAACATCTCGATCTCTTTCTTCGAAATAAAACATTTATAGATCAAGTAGCCATAGTTGATGCATTTAGATATTTTGTTTCTTCGAAAAACGCGGAGTTTTATAAGAGCGGCGGGGGGGGGGGATGAATCTATATTTTAGTATCAGGTTGGCAAAAAAAAAACAAACTCTTAATGTGAATGACGCATATTTCAATTAAATAAAGTATTTTTTCTCACAATATCGTGTTTTCGTTTCGTCGTTCAAATTCGAACATTTCATGTGGTACAACCCAACAGACAGATCTTCGAGTGAGTAAGCGTTATGTTTATCGTATGTAACTTGTAGTATCGAAGGTTAAATATGTGTGTGTGTGTGTATGTGTATCCTGCGACCGTGCGCGTGTGTGTGTGTGCCAGCTAGTATAATATTAACATGTTACCCTATCTCTCCACTGCGCATAAGATATAATAAGGTGGCCAGAAACCTTTGAGAGCTTGCCGCGATGCAGTGGCGATTCATTGGCCATTGTCAATAGTTCGAGATCTTCGGCCGAATGGTAGATCGTGTTCCTCGATAATCCGATGCTGTTGCGGTCGCGACGGACGGACGACGCGCCCGAGTTGATCGATATCGTGTCGTAGAATATGTTGTCCGCATCCTCTTCCATGGTACGCGGTACGACGTGCGCTCTACGTTACAGCTGCAACGAAACGGACTCGTTAAGGCGTCTGCGGACGACGTGCGTACAGAAAAAAAAGACGGAATCGACAGTTTACGATACATTGAACAAAGATAGGTAAATGATTAGATTTTATACACGAGTTGATTTAAATTTTATTATACGACGATCTAGTGTTATCGTCACGGCCAACTGAACACGTTTTAACGAAAAATTTCGAACGATACCAAATTTATCAAAAATCTTATAATATTTTTAAACGCATACAAATGAGGCTGAAGGGTTTAGATATACATTTATTTCCTTACTATCGTTCGTGCTCGTTTGGGTCACCCTATATATATATTCCGAAATATAACATTTCAATTGTTTGAAACAAGTTTGAGTAAATTCGTCGGGTTTTGTTTACTGTGTGTGATTTTAAAAATGGCTAAGGATGAGAGAATGACTCGCATTTCAACTCATGTCGTCTATAAAAAAAAAGATCGAGTCAATAGTTTATAACGCATTGAACAAAGATGACTATAGGTAAATGCTTAGATATACAAATATAATTTGATCGAGAACGCTTTGAATTTCATTATACGACGATGTAGTGTTATTGTCACAGCCAACTGAGAATATGTTTGATCGAAAAATGTTGAATTTTTCACAATTTTTATTCTTTTTAGATCGAAAAATATTTTTAAAAAAATAAACGCAACAGAAAATATTTTTATTATTTAGCTATTCAAAAATTTCGTTACGGATTTCCAAAAGATGGTATCGAAACTCACGTTTAAGATTATGAGATTTTATAGAAAGAGTTTAGATATACATTTACTTTTTATTATCATTCAAGTTACTGTACATATAATCCGAAATGTAAAATTTTAATCGTTTGAAACAAAGTTTGAGTAAATTCGTCGGGTTTTATTTACTGTGTGTGATTTTAAAAATGGCTACGGACAGGAGAACAGCATGTGTTTCGAATCGTATCTTTTATAACAAAAAAAAAAGATCGAGTTGACTGTTTATAACGCGTTGAACAAAGATGACTATAAATAAATAACATTTACAAATATGATTCGATCAAGAGCGCTTTGAATTTTCTAATACGACGATCTAGTGTTATTGTCACGGCCGACTGAATACACTGAACGATACGAAATTTTCAAAATCTTTCAATGTTCGAACGAATGACGAATCGAACGGATTTCCAAAACCACGCTTAGCCCTCCGTTGACGAATTTCGTCCGTAACAAAATACGTACGCGCGGTCTCATCGATACCCGCACCGTGCGACAGTACGACAAGTCCCTTCTTTCGCGTCCGTCGTACTCGGATCGAGCATCACACGTTTCTTCTCAACACTGATGGTTTTATAATGGGGCATCTTAACGAAAACGATTTTTTTCCTCGCGATTGTTCTGTTGATTTTTCTCGATTCGCTTTTTTCCACGCGTCGTTTCGAAACGTCAGGTGTTTGAACTGTGATATTCAGGTCGATGTCTTCTCGTCCTTCGAACGTACTTTGAACGATGCGTGCGATGCGTCGAACGTTTTTATTTATTTGTTTATTTTGTTTCGTCGAAACAATTACACGTGAAACAAAACACGCGTTGCTTTGTGATTTTTTAAATTCAATTCATTAATATTATAATTAAATTCAATAGGCCCATTCGCACTAGTCGACATTCATAAAGTATTCACGTTCATTACCGCTCGTCTCGCACCCTCTTATCACCAAACTCTCCCATTTGAAAAAATTAGTTTTCGGGTAAGAGCGTGTGAGACGAATGGTAATGGACCGTGAATACTGTATACATGTTGACTAGTGTGAAAAGGCCCAATATGTATTCAATTAATCTCAAACGGACCTCATAAACCGTTAAAAAAATTTAAACACTCTGACAAGCAAGAAATAATAAATACCAACAAGTGACACAAATCTATGATAAAAACCATGTTGTAAAAAACATTGAATAACATCTATCCACTTAAATGTGATAAACTTTTCAGATAAAGGCAAGCAAACAGATAAAAGACACGTATTACATTTGAGGACTATATGACGAAACAAAAAGAACGGGTCAACTCCCAGTTAGAGAAGGATTGAAGAAAGGTACAAGAACACAAATTAGCATATAGAAACAGGTCAAACAGTTAGTCTCGTTTGAACAAGAAGGCTCTGACGATGATGGCATCGCCATCGAAATGCGCATCAGCCGACTTAGTTATAAACTATGAGTGATTATTCAACACTTTATAACTATTGTGGCGTTGGGGATAAAAATTAATTTGTGTTCAAGTGAATACACAGTTCCAAAACAAACAATAATCATGTCTTAACTTAGATTGAATTTTTTAAGATCAATAAAATTTGTTCTTTCTTATATTTTGATTTTTTTTTTTAAAAAAATAAGAAATAACTTTCGGCCCACTCTGTACTATAAAATAGTATGTTTTTTGTCTATGCTCGGGGGGGGGGGTATTTACATCACAGTTTCAAACAATAATTATGTTTTAACTTAGATTGAATTTTAAGATCAATAAAAAAAATTTTCCTAATTTTGATTTTTTTAAAAATAGGAAATAACTTTTGGCCCACTCTGTATTATACAATAATACGTTTTTTGCCTATGTGAGGGGGGAGTTCCTCCACAGTTTCAAACACTAATCATGTTTTAACTTAAGATTGAATTTTTTAAGATCAATAAAATTTGTTATTTCCTATATTTTTATTTAAAAAAACAAACAAACATAGGAAATAACTTTTGACTCCTCTGTATTATAAAATAGTATGTTTTTTGTCTATGCGCGTGGGGGGAGGGAGGTATTTACTCCACGGTTTCAAACAATAATTATGTTTTAACTTAGATTGAATTTTTAAGATCAATAAAAATTTTTTTTCCTAATTTTGTTTTTTTTTAAAAAAAATAGGAAATAACTCGGTCCATTCTGTATTATAAAATAGTATGTTTTATGTCTATGTCGGGGGGGGGGGGTGTTCCTCCACAGTTTCAAACACTAATCATGTTTTAACTTAGATTGAATTTTTTAAGATCAATAAAATTTGTCATTTCCTATATTTTTATTTAAAAAAACAAACAAACATAGGAAACAACTTTTGACCCCTCTGTATTATAAAATAGTATGTTTTCTGTCTGTTGTGCGGCGAGAGGAGAGGGGGTAGTCCAATGAGTGATTTATGTCGAAATCCGATCTTGTGTCAGAAACGATCTGATCGACAACCCGACCCTACGATCAAAAACAAAACCGTCTCATCGGTTGCATCACAACCTTCGACCAGATAACGGTATCCTCCTCTCTTACGTACGACACGTGACGTGTGTTCGCTACCGCCGACAAAACGCTCGACGATCTACATGCATGCATAACCTCAACCGCCACCCCTGCACACGATGACATGCAACACTTTCACGTACGATGATGTCATCGCGACTTTTATATACGACGACATGACACAAGTTCTTATAAATAAACGGTGAATGAATCGCGGACATCGTCGACATTCGAGTAGCGACTATCCGGCCGAGTTTATTTATATTTTAAGGCTCGTTTGTCCGTCCGAACGTACCGGATGCCGTCCACGAACAATGTTTTTACACATCTGCACCGCGTTCGATTCCGATCGGTGTCGCCGACGGGCCGTTTCACGTACTGTCCGTGACACGGAAACCTCTCGACACGTTTCTAAACGATGATTAACGTACGAACACATGTCAGAGAGTACGAGAAACGACCGTGACAGCATCGCACGCCATCGCCTCCTAAGAAGACCGTCTCGCACACGGCCGTTTTCGACAACGGCCGTGAACGAACCCGGCCCGATCACACACGATAACAAACAACGTCCGTACGTGCTAATTACCTAAACTGCATAGAGTCGATCCGACGACGACGTCGACAGACCGGCCATGTTTCGTGCACACTGCCCGCACTGCGATCGATGACAACAATCGAATGCACCACCGTGCGTTTGTCGTTCGTTTACTCGGACGAATGCGGACCAAGATCTCGTCTATTTTCTTTTACATCGAATCCGTGTTACACTTCCTCGAATCTGTTCGTTTTCGTACGAACCACACTCGACGACGATAATCCCGCGAGATGAACTGAACGACACGGCATGTTTCGACTCTTTCGACAGAACGGCCGGAATGGTGGGGAGCGGCCGTACCGGCGAATGCTCGTTTCTTATCCAACGCACGCACGGACGCATACGTTCGTTTTTATTCCCACGACACGTTTTCCACTGGACATGTGTTTCGTTCAATGACGTTTGTACAATTTGTTTCAATGCTATGTACAGTGTATGCATGTATGAATACATATATATAGGGTGTGTGCCTCGTCAGGAATTCCCAACGCGAGTATTTGTCCCTAGGCCAGCGATGGCGAACCATTTGAATTCGGCGTGTCAAAATTTTGAAACACGCTAACCTAACTCCGGCGCCGTGTCACATATAGAAATATTCATAATAAAAAAAAGATTTATATTTATTTTATATATTTAAATGCCGTTTAACAAAGAAAAATCAACCAAAAAAAAATATGTATAAAATGAACAAAAACAGAAAAACAATGTACATTTAGGAAAAAATAATAATAAAAACAATGATAATCAAATGGTACGAAAACTAGAAATCAGTGACCTCTTTGGTGCTGAAGTTTGTCTGCTAAATTCTTCGATTGCAGATTCATATTTGGTGCACTTCAAGGCCAAGAAAGAGCCACTAACTTCATATTGGTATTTGTGTCTGGGGATATTAAAGTATCCCGTCTGCCGCCATATATTAGGTTGGCAAATATCTCCCTTCCGCCTTCTGGTCTTTTGAATTTCGCAGCTATGTACAAAAAAAAAAAAAAAAAGCGGAAGGAAGATACTTGCCAACCTAATATCTTCAAATGATTTTTTCTAGGGCATTTTGCTTAATGTTTAGGCTTCTGATTCTGATCTGGAAAAAATTTCAAAAAATCCAGATATCTATCTTCAAAAGTGGAGATGAAAAAGGATTAAGAAGAAGAAGAAAATACAGAATCCCCCCCCCACGGGTCGATATTTACTCCTCGACCCACGCTATCGCTCGGCTTTGTTTGCTTTTTAGCTGACCTTCTCGCTTTAATTTCCATATCTTCACTGAAAATGTACGGTTGCGTAGAGACATTTCTTCGTCGGTGTTTTCCTACCCGACTACAAGTGGGTACTCCTTTCGCTCTCCCGAGGCTGTTAACAAGAGGGTTGTCGTGGGGCTTCCTCATATAAAATCTCCATCCCGTCATATTAATAAAATCAGCCATCGTATCAATTTCAGCCTTTTTGTGCGATCTAGAAGAAGTGTAACTTCTCTCTCGATCTAGGGCCACCTTTAATGCTTCATTCTGGGTAGTCTGAAGAGACTTAATGTGCGTGACGTACGTGTTCCTCCAAATCGGAGCTGCGAACGTCATAATCGGTCGTATCGCTGCTTTATAAAGTATGCGCTTATTCTCTTCACTAACTCCGCTCTTTTTAGCCATTAGGCTGTAAATTATTTTTTTTATTTGATTTTTTCTTAAGATTTGGATGTTGTACGCCTTCTGGTGATTTTGTGCCTCTATTCTCTGGCATACTTGGGGACTACGTCCCTATTCTTGCCATGTATCTTCTTATGGTTTGTTCTAGGTTTTCTCATATTTGTTAATCCTCTTTCGCGATTTGGGAAAAATTACAAAAAACCCAAATATATACCTTTATATGTGAAATATGGAGGCTGGAGAATTGGAGAACCTCTCCCTCCCCCTAGGTTGAGCCGTTCGCGACGGCCGCGTTGTTCTTTAGAGACAATAGGAGAATACGATTCTCCAAATATGTTTCTGACTTCGCACTGCATATGCGAGTCAACTGTTGTATCCAAGATGAATACACTCACTGTTGAAATCTCAAATTCGTTTTTTTACAAGTTTTTAAAATACGAAAAAACTCAATTTGGATATCCTACATATATCACCTAGGGCCATATCAATTTTTCGTAGATAAACTTCGGGAAAAAATCATCAGGAACGCATATTCATAATCGCTCACTTAAAAAAGAGATACGTTTTAATATAAATGAATTTTCACCCCCAACTGCACAGTATCAAAAGAAAAATTACCCGAAAGAACCAATGGCAATTGTGTATATTGCCGAATATAATGGTTATAAAAAAATGTAGTGACAAATTCAGTTAGAAAAAATAAAAACAAATTCAAGTTAAAAACATATTGTGGCGTTGGGAGTGAAAATTCATTTATGTTAAATGCTTTTTTCAGTTATGTTTTTCCGAATATAACATTTGTAACATGAATCACAAAGCCTACTACGTTACCACCATATCTTTGAACTTTTTCTGTCAGTGTACCTAAAATAAGTAGGCTGTTTTATTTAAATTTTTCCGCATGTGAATATGTATATACGAATATATAAATATTAACAAAAATAAAGTATATTAATGTAAAAGTTGTTTCACAACTGAAGTGCCCACGAATAACCGTATTATTTTTATTAATTTGCATAGATAAAAGTCTCTTTTTAATTTAAGGTTTCACTTAAAGATAAAACTGAATAAACAAGAGAACAAATGTAAACAAACAATAAAACATCGCGAGGATCGCTCAGCTCGATAAGAAGGCTTATCATTGCAAATTGCGCTTGTAATTTGTTTGTTTATTATTGAAAAATAGTTTCAAAAAGCGATAACCAGCAATCTACAAACACCCGTTATCGATTTGTTTGACGTTCATTCCGTGTGTCAATATTGTCACAAATAGTAATCTATTGAATTTTATCGAGTCTGTGGCTTATGTAATCGATGAGTAAACAAACAATGTAGATAAAATATAAATCGATTATATAATTAACTGCAAGTTATCGTCAAGTGCCGAAATAAAAATGTCATTGATTATTGGCAAAATGGTATATCTGGTTCGATCGGGTATAAAGGTCGTTGGCAGTTCACGACATTATTTTTTTTTTTCAAAAACTATGACACGTTTTTCAACAAACGCTCGGGTATCTAAAAACGTATATTCGAAAGAAGTTTGTATATTTTTTTCGATAAAAAATATTTAAAAACAAGAGTTATGGCCATTCTCCCGTAATTCATCTGAAAAAAGAACATTTACGGTGACCACTGCTGCAGATATTTTTTTTTATATTTATTTATTTTTTATTATATTTTATATGTTTATTTATTATTTATTTTATATTTATTTTATTTTATTTTATATATTTATATATATATATATTTATTATTTTGATCGTATGAAATCAAAAAATGAAGATTTATTATACACATTACATTATGTTGTCCTTGAACGATCACTTTTTCGAAATATTGATTTGGAATAAAATGACGTACATTTAAATTTAAAATTTCAATTTCAGATGAAAAAAATCATTCGTTTTTAGTCAACAAAAACAAAACTATGCAACGGATAAAAATCCTTCCTTCGAAGACTAGTTTTTGTATCTATGATAAGCCTGTAAAATTTTTGAGAAATTTGGTCACCGGTTTTGAAAATGTGATTTTCAAATTTCAAAATTAGTTTACTCGAGTATTTGTAAAAAAACTAATATTCCTAACCTCCTCCATTTGAAATTCAAGGAATATTCTCCAAATAATATATACGGTTTTCCAATAAAAATGTCAGAACTTTGATAACTGATGATAGCCATGTTTGATATTTTTTTAAGCCCATTTTGATATTTCATCTCTATACAGTTTGACAAATTATCATGAAACGTTTAACACTTCGACGACGCTTGGAAATTGTAAAAATTTCAACAGATGTATTGAAACAAGAGTTTAATGACTCCATTATTTCACTAAATGGACCCATCATCGATTAGCCACCAGAATCAAATGATCTAACTCGATTGGTTTATTTTCTGTAGGGTTATGTGAAATCGTTGGTTTATGCTGATAAACCACAAACAACACAAACATTAAAAATAAACATTGAATGAAATTGGACCGTAATTATGTGAAAGAGTGACTACAAATTGGACTAAACGAATGCACTATGTCAAGCAAAGTCGTGGTGGTTGTATGAGTGAAATTGTCTTCCATCATTAATGCCATAAAATTTATTTAAAAATAAAAATAAGTAACCAATCAATTAACTACTTTCTGGTTTATTTCCATTTAAAGTTCTGAAACGCTTATTGGAAACCCCCTATACTAAAAGAAAATTCCAAAATCCAAAAATCGAATTTTTCGGTCTTCTGACTGAACACGACCCCTTAAAATTTCTGATCGACATTGATTTGGATGGTAATTCGTTATAGTTGGCGTATTTATCGTGTCCCAATAATAGGACCGTTTCGCGCTGTTTGGTCAGCGAAGCTCCAAGCCACCTACGATCAGCGAATATAAATCAATCGATGCATTCTAGATCCGCTACTGATCTGTAAGGAAGAACGTTACGACACTTAAATGGATTTTGGGGCAGGTCGTAGAAACGGTCTTTCGAATCGACCAGGCGAAACAAATAAAACCACAACATCGAAATTGTAACGAACATGTTTACAATGGCTGTCTTTTATTCATTTGTTTATTTTGTCGTTCTTTTGTTTTATGATCCATAAATGTATAATAGCGTGCTTTGCACGTCCATTTTTCTCCTACATATTTCTCTCGTCGTCGTCGTTGTCGTCGTTCGATTTCACGCAGTGTCTGATCGGCGGCGGTAACGGCTTCATGACCGGCGTCGTCGGCGTGTTGTCCCAATACCCTGGAAACCGATCCCCGCTCGACATGTTGCACTGCATGCCGAGCGGCGCCTCGTGGTACAGCTCGGACAACACTTGCGACCGTAACGGCGTCCATTCGACGCTCCTGTAGTTGTCCGACACGCCTTTAGTGGGACTCGTCGGCTGACGTTCCCATCTGAAACGAAACGCACGAGCTGATATCGCGACCAAAACGGACATCGTCCGGCCGAATCTCCTCCGTACTCGTGCAAGAATCTGAAGTAACTTTGTAGCGCTTCGTCGCTGATGGCGCTCTTGCACACCTCGAGCGGCGATGCCGGGTAGTAGTGTATGTAGTTGACGCACATCTCGTCGGTGATTGCGAATCCGCCGAGAGTCACGTTCGTTTTGTAATCGGTCTTGTAGCCGCAGGTCGTCAGAAGAGCGTCGCCCTATGAACGAGATACAACAGAAAGCGAACGAAATGTAAATAGAAATAATATACGATACTTGACGAAATTATTAGACCCACTGCTTAAAAATGTTATTTTATGATGATAAAATATAAGGTCATCCAAATGTGATGCATAGATTTGTGTTTTATTAAAAAGAAACATGTGTATAGGATGGTTTATGGGGAAACATGTGTATGGTTTCTTTTGTTTCTATTTAATAAAACATAAATCTATGCATCACATTTGGATGACCTTATATTTTCAATCTAGTAGTTCATATTTTCAATAACTACGTTCTGATGTTTCCTACCGACTCAGATATCTAGATCATATTAAATAGTGTTTATAAATTGTAGATCCAGTGCACACACACACACACACACACACACACACACACACATATATATATATATATATATATATATATATATATATATATATATACAAAATTACCGGTAAAACTTTAACTGGTCGTTTCAACCTCCTGATCTCTTGAAAATGTGAACTGTAATGATTATCACGATTCAATTCGGGCAACTCCATTCCGTCACGGATGTGGCGCGTATGGACGCGCACGCCAGTGAGATGCGTGTGTAGTTGTGATCCGAAGATCGTGATTCCGTCGACAGGCAGTCCCTGAAATGGAACAACGTGCAGCATGATCGTTGATAAAACGATATTCGGACAGTTACCACGGCAGTACATTCGGTGACACAGTATCCGGTCAATGAAAACTCGACATGACCTGGAGGAATCGCCATCTTGTCCGTGTATTCGAGTCCGAGTTCGATCACGCCGGCGTCGTATCGTCGTAACTGGGCCGTGATGTGCAAACGAACGCCAGAACTGTCGACCCAATCTAACAAATATAGGTTTGTGTGAAAGAGAAAGAAAATATCGATATATATATATATATATATATATATATATATATATATATATATATATATATATATGTGATGTCATAGTAGGCATTGATTAAATGTAATTAGAATTGTTAATTTCACTTTTATGAATAGTAAGCGTTGAACAAATGTATATTATGTTTTATTTATTAATTGTTATATTTCATTGCTTACTAGATCATTTATATATATATATATATATATATATATATATATATATATATATATATATATATATATATATATAGGAGAAAATATAATAAAATACATCAACCTTATGAATGAATTAAATATATAAAAAAATCCAGTCAGATATCATAGTTTGCTCTGTTTGGAGGTATTCACACTAGTCAACATTCATACAGTATTCACAGCCCATTACCGCTCGTCTCACACCCTCTTAAAAAATTAGTTTTCGGATAAGAGCGTATGAGACAGTGGTAATGGGCTGTTTGTTGACTGTTTCTGTTTACCAAACATTGTTATACACATATGTATTTAAAATGGCCGATTTTCCAATGAAACTTCAAACATCTGTAACTGTTTTAAAAATAATTTCCATTAATCAAAATTAAACACATAAGACATAATATTTTATACAGATCCCAACGAGATACAAGTAAATTCATGCCAGTTGTGTACAAATCCGAATTGTAACATCTGAGAAATTCTTCAAAAGCGTTTTTGACTGTTGCTTAGTTTTAATTTCTTCTCGCCGAAAAAATGATCAACGTTCATATCTCCTAATCGACATTTTTTAAATTATTATCGTAGGTCTCGTTCACTTATTTGTGTCAGCTCCACATACTCTGTCGATATCGCTGATTGTCTCCACTGGGTTGGATCCAAGTTTAGACTCGTAAATAAAAGTAAACGTTTTTGGTTAATTTACACGTTTTTTGAATTTTTTGACTATCCCAGCTTGCAATGAAATTTATAATCAGAATAATTTTATAATTCTGATAAACTACAATACCAAACACAATTTGCACTTGCTCAGAATCAGAATCAGAAAAAAATTATTTTGTCTAATAATTACATGAAGTTTAAATGATATTTTCGGGATTAATTAGGCTGCCTATCTTACGATAATGTGCCTACGGTTCAGTATTCTTTTCGATATGTGTTAGTGAGATTTTGTAACGATCGCACTTGCACTTCCTGCTAGCGGTTTTTCTTATAAAAATCGTAGCCAACTTTTCACTACACTCCGAAATTCGCCATTTTACAGACAACCAGCAAACAATACAATCTAGTTTTTGTTTTATCCATCGCCGCCTTAATAAACAATTAACAACCGATCGTAGTAGCATCGTCGTAGCGGCTGCATTCGTGCACGATCGACTCACCTGCTTTCATGTCCGGATTGTTGTAATGGATCTCGAGCATCACGTACGGATTGAAATCCGGTCCTCCGATCGGCATGCCGGCATCCTGGACAAACGATCGCGTTTACTTACACCGAGATCCGGAAACGCGTTCCGACACCGACTCACTTCCGGGTACGTGAACGGCGTCGCTCCCATCGCCCACGCGGATATCACGCGTTTGCACACGTGCGTCGCGTTCGGACGTGCCGGATCGATGCACGGACCGCTATAGTCGGGAATTTTCTCGTCGACGGGCGCGACGCAATGGAACACTTCCATGTGATGGACGAGCCCTTCGTTGCCTTTCTGGATGATCGCCTCGAACTGAAACCGGACGATCGGACAGAATCGAACACCGTGACGGGTCCCGATCGAAGTACCTGCACGACGTGATGTTTCTCTCGTAAGTTCGAAGGCAAGCGATGGATCTTGCACCAGTACGTGGTGTCGGCGTCCGGCACTCTGACGGCTTCGTTGAGGACGTCGAACGGCCACGAATGTCGCGGCGGCGTCAGGTCGACGTCGACGTTCTTGAGCAGCTGCACTCGTACCATACCGGAATTCGGTCTCGGGACGTTCAAGACGTTCAGGCCGGAAAGACGGTACAGCGGACCGGTCCCGTGCGCCCATACGACGTGCGTGGTGCCTTCCTGTCGAACGGAAACGATTCTCGGAATTCGATAACGAGTTTACGAAAGAGTTCGTCGTCCGAGGAACGAATAAATTACCTCGACGATGTAGTCGTCGTCGTCGCACGTGTCGAACTGCCGTACGAAAGCGAACTTGACGGTTCCACGATGCCGAGTGACCTTGAAATCCGTGCAGTCTTGTTTGTTGTCCAGTTTGAGAATTCCGTCGACGTCCGTCCACGTGTCCTGAGAACAACAAACGAACGGTCCGAATGTAAACGAGAGTTTCGTTCCTTTTTCCTGCCCTAATCAACCTATAGCTCTTTGGATAAATGTTAACAAGTCCGGACTTGTTTAAGCTTGCAAAACGTATCGATCCACGCCTTCGCTACCTCATCGCTGAGATGTCCGAACAAGAAATGTAGATTATTACGTTTTGCACTCGTTTGTTTGTGTTTGTTCGTCGGCTTCGAATGTTTTCTATTCGTTCGAACAGCACACTCGATACGTTACCTCGAAATGTACAGCTCCTTTCCAATCGGTCCACAGTACGCAATAGTCCGCCGGCGACATATCTCCG
Source organism: Neoneuromus ignobilis (assembly GCA_029203775.1). Taxonomy (NCBI): domain Eukaryota; kingdom Metazoa; phylum Arthropoda; class Insecta; order Megaloptera; family Corydalidae; genus Neoneuromus; species Neoneuromus ignobilis. The sequence goes on along the minus strand of CP092088.1, from coordinate 61,646,633 downwards.
AAATCCGAAAACCCGAACGCGAACCAATCGGACCGCATCTCCGGAAAATGCACTTCGAACATGACGTTCGAGTGCGCGTAGTCGAGCGTCCAGTACATGACGACGCGGTCGTCGGTATCGAGCGGCGCGTGGAACACGAGCTGTTTTTTTTCTGGAACACGAGAGGACCGTAAAAAAAACGAAAAGACTTTAAATAATCGAGACGAAGATCCGCTTGTACTGTTACCGGAGATTCCGATGCGCAAACTTACCGTGCCGGACGTCGAGAGTGGCGCGCGATTGTCCGAACATCAGCAACAAGAATATTAACAGGGTCGACATGATGGGTCGGAGTACGCGAACGCGTCTTTCTACCGACTGGAACGCGAGCCGGACTCGACGTTGATTTTTATATGTGCCGACGACGATGAAGCACATGCGCACCGGAGGATGCGGACGCACGGAACGCGGTCCGGACGTCGTGGAACAATTGCCGATACGACAAAATCAACGATCGTCATCGATTTATTGATCGATACGTTTTTGTTCGTTTTATACACACTCGATCGGTTATATGAAAAATGATACATCATGGCACCTTGATCAAAAAATATCATTTTTTGTTTAATCTGAAAATGAACGATCGTACACTTTTTTATTTCTCTTACAGTTTCCACAATTCGTCATATATAGGGTCATCTAAACGTTTGTTAAAAAGAAACATGTGTATAGGGAAACATGTATACAGTTTCTTTTTAATAAAACACAAATTTAGGCGTTACATTTGGATGACCTTATATAATTAGAAAAATGGAACAAAGACACGTTTCTCCAGTTATAATTGTCGTCGGTGAACGTTTCTCCTGTATTTAACCCTTTCGATAAGGTTTCCGAAAATGCGAGTTAAAGTCAGATTTTTAAGTAGTTTAGTTTGAGATTGTCAAATAAATATCAAATATGGCTATAAATATCGTCTATAAGTAATGGCTTAGGCTGAGGGCTATGGTGTACATATGTATCATCCTTATTCTAATGTGATACACATGTGTACCAGCAGGACTGCGTGAAATAATAATAATAAAAAAAAAAACAATGAGCTCAATTTGATTTTTGGTGATACATATGTGTGTCAGCCATATCGAAGCAATTGAATTGTTTATCTGATTTTCCATTGTTTTTTGATTTATTTATTTATCAAAATTCCTGGTTTTGGTACTATGGAAAATTGAAAAATACGATTCCCCTCTTTTACTAATAGTTTGTTAGATAGCTAAAGAACAAGCTGAGACTAATAGCATTTTCTTGTCTTTGGAAGATGGGGTGGAGGGGTGACATTTCTGCTAAAGATGAACGAACCATACTAAAGGGTCAACAGCAGCGTAGAGTGCAAAAGGAAACGAGAGATCATCGTATTAAAGATCCGTAAGGATTCTCCTGGCAAAATTGATATATATATATATATATATATATATATATATATATATATATATATATATATATATATATATATATATATAAAAGAGAGTCGTTTGATAAGTATGGTAAGCGCGGTTTAAAAAAGTAAAAAAACTTAATTGAAAAATTTGATTAAATTAATTAATTTAATTAAATTAAATTTAATAAATAAATTTACCATACTTATCAAACGACCCTCGTATATATTTATATATATATATATATATATATATATATATATATATATATATATATGTGTATATATATATATATATATATATATATATATATATATATATATATATATATATATATATATATATATATATAGACAGATAGATAGAGAAAGAGTGAGAGAAGGACTGTTTCAAATTAATACATCAAATTTATATACTTTTGCATTTATATTTAATACATTTTAATACAAAATGGCTACAAAACAACAATAATAATTATTGAAAATGAAATGCTGTAACGAGTTTATCTTTTTATACAAAATTCCAATTTTTCATTTACAAGCAAACATTTCTTCTTAAACTCATATACATTATTTCTCCTACTAAATGATAACATGCCGAAGTTTCTTAGAAATTATTTTTTTTTAAAAAAAAAACAAAAAACAGAAACAAAAAAATAAATAAAAGGAAAATTTTCTTCAATTATCAAAACTAAGAGAACAGTAAAGAAATAGCTACGTAATGGACGGCGTTATTCCAAGTACAAAAACGTCATTTGTTCTTATTAAAACGGAACTATGTTTGGAAAATCGTATTCTCCTATTGTTCAGGTACACGAATTGTCTATGATAGAGCAGCTGGAATACGTCTGGTGCACAGCACTATTTTATATTTGCTAATGAAATAATATTTATAAAAATCAGTAAATAAATTAACTGGACACTCGAGTCTAATAATCGTTGTTGACAAGAAGAACACAACACTCATTGTTTATTGTTACAAAATTCATAGCCGCCACATAATTATGTAATTATAAATATAAATTATGTAATAAATATAAATATAAATGTATAATAAATATAAATGTATAATAAATATAAATGTAATAAATATCAATTATGTAATTATAAGCCGATATAATTATGTAATTATAAATTATATAATTATAAAAAACAAGTGAACAATAAGTGATTATTGAACACTTAAAAATATTGTGGTGTAGGGGTGAAAATTCATTTGTGTAAACCAGGGCATATATAGAGCATCCAAATGTGACGCCTAGATTTGTGTTTTATTAAAAATAAACGTGTGTGTAATAAAATGGGTGTATAGAAATACATGTATGTAGTTTCTTTTTAACAAAACAATCACACACAAATCTAGGCGTCGCATTTAAATGGCCATATACATTTTGGTGAAACGTCCGACGTTTCGATTCTCGATCGGCGTCTTTCCATCATAGATAAATTAAATTACCAGCGATAAAAACAAATAAATAAATAAATAACAGGAGACGATCGAGAAATTTAGAACGCGTACGTGATCACGTACGTCTATCCAGACAATCGGGCTCGGTCTCTCGGTTCGAACATTATCGTCTATCGTTTAGTCGTCGGAATTTCCACAACGCCTCGTTCTCGCTCGAATTCCTGCAATATTAAACACTAGGACGGCGGTGCGTGTTTTCAACTCGGTGGCGCGTTTATTGCATTCCATAGTAAACGGTGAACGTGACGACGAGGCTCTTAATAATGTCGTATTATCATTACTACACACACACACACACACACATATATATATATATATATATATATATATATATATATATATATATATATATATATGCAAATACATACACTCCATAAAAATAAATTATCTGAAGGATGCATATTATGTAAATATATATATATATATATATATATATATATATATATATATATATATATATATATATATATATATATATATAATCTCTCTTTTTAAACGGTATCTTTTTATACGATTTACATTGACATTATTTTTTAACACATTTTATTTACATTTATAATTTTTTCGACTTATTATATGAATTTTTCTTCCACAATGATGAAATTATAAAAAAGTGACATTTTTCTTCAGTTCGAAATCTAAAAATCAAAAAATAATATTTTTTTCCTATGATATCCATTGTATCAGTGAATAATTGTTGTTTTCATCAATAATACGTCATTATTTATGATTTTAATAAAAAATAATTCATTTCTAAAACATTTGATTTTTTGACAAATTTTCCATACTATAGGTCGTGGTTTTTTTTGGTCAAAAAATCGAATTTTTTCAAACTGAATATAATTCATTTTTTTGTTTACACAACGGTTATTTATAATAAAAATATTGAATTTCTAGTGAAAATTGCTACCATTATCAATTTCATATGATTTTATAGACGATAAACAAAATTTTATAAAAATCCGATTTTAATCGATTAGAAAAATTGGCATATTTTCACTTTAAAAATAATTTTAATTAATTCTATATGTGTATATTAATTTTAAAAAACATATATTTATGTAGGAAACATTTTTTGTAGTTATATGAATTTTTCTTCCACAATGATGAAATTATAAAAAAGTGACATTTTTCTTAAGCTCGAAATCTAAAAATTAAAAAATATTGATTTTTTTTCTACGAATGTCATTGTATCGATGAACAATGATTGTTTTCATCAATGATACGTCATTATTTATGATTTTAGTACAAAACAATTCATTTCTGAAACGTTTGATTTTTTGACAAATTTTCCATACTATAGGTCGTGGTTTTTTTTGGTCAAAAAAATCGAATTTTTTCAAACCGGAAATAATTCAGTTTTTTATTTATACAACGATTATTTATGATAAAAATATTACATTTCTAGTAAAAATTGTTATTATCTTATTTATATCATTTTATAGATGAAAAATCGTATTTGAGAAAAATCTGATTCTTAATTGATCGTAGAATTTAGGCACATTTTCAATTTTAAAATCGTTTCAATTAATTATACATGTGTAGACTAACGTGGAAAAACATATATTCATGTAGAAAATAATTTTTTATACGAATTATATGAATTTTTCTTCGATAATGATAAAAATATAAAAAAATGACACATTTGCCAGGCTGAAAATCAAAAAATCGAAAAAAATGTTTTTCTTCCGTAAATGTCATTGTTTCCATAAACAATCGATGTTTTCGTCAATGACACATCATTATTTATGATTTTAGTACAAAATAATTCATTTCTGAAACGTTTGATTTTTTGACAAATTTTCCATACTATAGGTCGTGCTTTTTTTTGATCAAAAAAATCAATTTTTTAAAAACTGGAAATAATTCAGTTTTTTGTTTACACAACGGTTATTTATAATAAAAATATTGAATTTCTGGTAAAAATTATTGCCATTATTAATTTTATATAATTTTATAGGCAATAAACCTAATTTTAGAAAAAATTGTTATTAACCGATTATAGAAATTGCCATATTTTCACTTTAAAAATTATTTTAAATATATATATATATATAAATATATATATATATGCATATGCAGATTGGGTAGTACAATGGTTTGCACTACCGCGTGTCATGCGGGAGATTGCGTTCGATTCCCAGTCGGAGAGTCCCTCATTATCGAGGGTTGAGCATGAAAGCCGAATGTGCCACTACATGTGTAAGAAAAATCTATATGACAGTATCAAAAATATTATATACTTCGGCCGAAGGCCCATTAAATTTTGAGACCCTAAGCTTCAGCCGGCCATTTTATAAATAAATCCTATATAGTACACATACATAGAATACAGTACTGAAAAAAAAAACACAAATATTTACAACTGAAAATTATATACAATACGGTCCTGTAGCGATGTAAACAGATCCAGAAAGATGAACGATACGAGTAGAAATGAATAAAAAACCTTCGTGTAAGAAAAAAAACGTAATCGATTATTTATTATAATGTAATTAAGTAAACATATTTAGGCAAGGTGCTGTTTTTAAACTCTACATCGAACACAACAAAACATAAACATATAAATTTCCAACAAGATCATCTTCGTGTACGAATCATCACGTGACGATCGACTTCCTGCTCTGCTTGCTGCCGTCCGCATGCACCGAGCTCGACCTCCTTATCGTCCTCAGCAATTTGTACACCTTCTTCGGCGGTACTTTCATGTTCAGCAGCTCGATCACGATTCTACGAACATTGTACAACCCTCGTTTAAAATAACCGTCGTGCGGCTGTCACGGCTAAGAAAACGTCAAACGGCGTCTTACTTGAAGATCCTCGGATCGGCCGACACGCCGGCCAGCTCTGCCAACGCCGGTAGCTCGTGCTGATGCTGCAAGAGGCCGTCGTTGTTCGCCGCGAGCTGCGTATCTGTCATCCCGAGACCGTTGTCCTGTTGAAATAGCCGCTAGTCGTCTCGGTCAGACATCTCAGTTCACGTTGCAGTGCGGCAACATTCCTATCGAAATATACCTATTATCGGTCGGACTGCATCGACTCTAGTACCGTATTTGACGGTCGATAAATACATTTAATTAGTGTAGATTGCATTGTAAGGTAATCGAGGACGATGGCCGCGTTAGCTAGAGGAATTCGGTGTGCGATCAGTAGGACACAGCCGTTGTTCAATTCAGTACCGAGAGTGCTTGCCGTCGGCATTCAACAATTTAGTCTAAATGTACCTAGCACACAGACGTTTTTAGTCCCCAAACAGGTACGGAACGAATAAAATCGTACGATTATTGAATTATCCGAGTTATGTAACGTTTGTAGTTTATTTTTATGGCATGACAATTTTTTTTTAATTCGAAATTATATAACAGGCAACATAACCTATACACATACGATTCTCGTAAACATGCATAAAAGGCGAATTCGTAAATCGTGTCTAGCGGAATAGAAACTAGACGCTATCGGCTATATATATTGGCTGTTTCGATTCTATCGCAGTGATTTCGCCGAATTTAATAATTTTCCAAAAAGTACGGTTAAGTTCATGTGTACACACGTTCACTGTAAATATAGGTATGGTGGAATCGGTGTTTCTCGACGGCAAAAACGGCTAAGCTGTCCGTCGGAGAGATCCAAGAGAGAGTGTTGAAAGTCGTCTGCAGTTACGACAAAATAACCGCCGATAAGGTACATATAACCTCGTTTACGGTTCGATCGTTTTCAGAGGCTCGCGTCGCCGGCCGTCCGCGGCTACAGCGCACAGGAACCGCTGACGCTCGAGTTAATCCGTGACAGAGTCCTGCTCGTGCTGAAACTCTACGACAAGATAGAACCCACGAAGGTACGGACCGGTCGACGCGAGCCTCTCGTCTATCTGTACGCTGACGTTTTTTCTTTTTTTTTTGTTCCGCAGCTGACCGTAGATTCGCATTTCATCAAAGACCTCGGTCTCGATTCTCTCGATCACGTCGAGGTGATCATGGCGATCGAGGACGAGTTCGGTAAGAGACCGTCGCCCGTAGCCCGGCCGGTTTGCGGAACGTTATTTTTACAGGTTTCGAGATTCCCGACGGCGATGCGGAGAAATTGACCAAACCGGCAGAGATCGTCAGGTACATAGCCGATAGACAGGACGTGTACGAGTGATTTCACTGCCGAAAGCGTACGAGCCGAATCTGTTTCCCGTGTCGAGCGTGTAGACGAGTTTGTTCCGGTCAAGAGAGTTTTGTTATCGTTAGATTGTAATCGTATTTAAAATAAAAGAAATTATAAATCAGTACTTCTTTTTTTCAAGATTGAAAATGCCTCTATAATTTTTTCCTACAAACAACTATTTTTTATAAATCCGAATGTAACTAGAGTTCATTCAACATTCTTTTAAGAAAATATAAAGCATCTGTTATTCTGGTAAATCAAATGTTAAATAAGCTTTCCAGCAAACCGTATCCCAATATAGATCTAAAACGACATTGATTTTAATAAAGAATTACCGTCCGTACATTAAAGAGGATAACACGAGAAAAAAGGATTCGGAATGAAAAGTGTTTACGAGATAAAAAGGATATAATATTAAACAGTTATTTTATTTAACCAGTCGCTCGGTTCATACAATGTGTTTTCAGTCGATTTTTCATCGAGTCTCTTTTTTAACAATCTGTAAAAAGAACAGACTAGGAATTCACGAGTACGTTTAACGAGAGCCGATTAGCAACGGTCCTTCTACGTTTCGGTCACGTTACTTACGACTCGTCCGAGACGAAATTCAGTCGGTCGCGGCAGCTCTCCACGTTCGACGACGTTTTCGGCGAGTACGAATTAATTAAGACAGATCGACGATTCTGATTTACAAAAAAATAAAAGGAAAATTCAGAATCGAAAGGTTCGACCGTCGTTCAGCACGTGAACGACGCTCGTCGACCGAACTCCAGGAGGCCGCGCGATGACGGAACCGTCGCCCGAACCGTCGCTTTGACTAGACACGTGACGAAACGACGACAAGGGATGATCGGTGCGAAAACGAGTCACGGCGTCGGCGTCGTGTCCGATCCGCAGGGTCGGTGTCTTGCGCGGCCGGAATCGTCGGCTCGGACGACCTTCGATTCAGTCCCGATCTGACGGGATAACAAGAACAAGCGCTGAACAAAAACCGACACGTTCGATTTAGTAATCGGCGACGGTTGCAGAAATTCCGTTTGTCTCGCGTCTCGAACGACGCGCGTTACCTACCTGTACGTATACGGTACTTGTAGCTGTCGGGGTCGATGAAGCGGGTCCAGTGCATGTCGCGTTTACGTTTCACGCCGACGTACTTTTCGAACGCCTCGTCGTCCGGCGACGTCATCTTCGACACGACTGTAAATTTTCAATAAACGAGCATGTCATGAGAAAAGAACAACAGAACGAGCACGAGTTGTAAGAAAATCGCACGTGTCGTACCTGTCGGCGCCAGCGACGGGAACCTCCACCAATAATCGCGGACCATCGACTTGAGTCCAGGTATCGAGAACAGCTCCTCGGACAGATCGGTCCGTTTGAAAATTTCGCGTAAACAATCGAACTGCAGATTCGCAGGGAACGAGATGGCGCAGACGACGCGTATCGCCGACCTGGCGGCCGTCGACGATACCATCGGATAGAGATTACGGTCGAAGAGACCGTCGAACGCGATACCTGCAGCAAATCAACAGCAGATCGTGAATATGATCGTGAACGAAACGACGACAACAATGACATTTATGAACCTAAACCCGTTAACGCCGGAGCTGCAGCAGAACCAGAACGCTTACGTTCCATTGCCCGATGGACCTTTTCACACTAGTCGACGTGCGTACAGTATTTATGCCGATTACCTCTCGTCTCACACCCTCTTATAGTCGAATTCTCCCACCTAAAAAAAATAGTTTTCTGGAAAAAGCATGTGAGACGAGTGGTAATCGGCATGAATACTGTACGCATGTCGACTAGTGTGGAAAGGTCCATCGGGCAACGGTCGCTCATATGAAACATATTCTCTCTTTGAATATAGGGGCAGTCGCAACTCTCGCTGAATACTGGAATATTCAGCAAGACCGAGAATATGATGAGAGCCGAGGACTCGACGATTAACAACGGTGACATTTGCACGTCACTACTTTACAACGACGGTAGTAACGGGTCTCGGTTTTATAGGAGTCGAATAAGACCAAGATCGCTTCTCGTAAGTACCGAATAGGTAAATCCAACTGCTGCAAGTACGATTGAATTTTAAATACAAATGTACAAAGGAATCCCCCATCTTGAAGTTAATAATTTCCATCCGAACAACTCGACGATGTGTAAAAAGCGTTCGAACTTTTTCAACGGCGACGACTCTTCATTCTTCTTTTCCGAGCTGCAAAACCTGTATTACGACCGATCGATATCGTTCACGGCGACTTACCGAGCGGACGACGGTTATGGAAGAACTCTATGGTCCCGGCGCAGGTATCGAGATGCACGCCGATGATGCTGCCCTCGCCGAACTCGAACCCGTACTTCGTAAACCGGCCCTCGTGTTGCACTTCGCCGCGATACGAGTACCCCCACGATTCGGAATCTTGTCCGAGCATGCTACAGAATCTGTACGCCGACAGACCGAGCTGTACTTTGTCGGTACCGACACCGACCATCTGCAAACGAACGATATTTACCGACAACTTATCCTATCTAAAAAATAAAAAAAATGGCGTCGAGTACTTACGACATCTGTTCCGTAGAGAGCGGTCAGCATCTTTATCTCCCAATAGTAGTGGTACCCGCGTCGAAAAAGCGTCCGGCCGCGTACGGCAGCCGTGCCTGAACTGTAACCCGGATGAAACCGTACATCCCGATCGCCATTACTGAGTATGATTTGTCCGTTTATGTTCTGACTGTCCCACGACCAATCGACTGAAAAAAAAGAACGTTCGATTAGGCATAGCAAGCTTTGAACTTCGATTGAAAAATAAGAACGCCGGATTAAATATAGTAAACGTTGAAATAAACGAACGAAACAAAGATCGAAAACACACTAGCCATGAAAAACAAACAAACTATCTCTCTCTCCTCACAATTTCCTTATACAGTGTAAAGACTGTTGATTTCAATCTGAGCTATAGAAAATAAAATAAATTGTAATAGTAATATAAATTGTTCGAGCTTAGACAATTGACAAACCGTAAAAGTCGAAATAGAGGAAAAGAAAAATAGTTGAAAAGAGATGAGCATCGAATACAGGAATCGTTCGTGTTGCGTTTTAGTGCCGGTGAGATTAAAAAACAAGTGAAGGTTCACGTAAACGTGACGATGACTGACAATCGATGGTAGAACGAAAAATCATGCCTGCGCGACATCGGTTAGTGAGAAGGAATAACCGAATAACAATGCAAACGATAGTTCAGACTGTAGACATATCCGTACGAAAATGGTTTAGAAAGATGGCAACACCGTGTGAAAAACAATCGAAGGAAAATTCATAAAATTCGTATAAAAAATATTGTCTACATAAATATATGTTTTGTCCACGTTAGTCTACACATGTATAATTAATCGACACAATTTGAAAACTGAAAATGTGCCTAAATTCCACGATCAATTAAAAATCAGATTTTTCCCAAATGCGATTTTTTTCATCTTTAAAATGATATAAAATATATAATAACAATTTTCACTAGAAACGTGATATTTTTATCATAAATAATCGTTGTATAGACAAAAAACTGAATTATTTTCAGTTTGAAAAAATTAGAATTTTTTGACCGAAAAAAACCACGACCTATATAGTATGGAAAATTTGTCAAAAAATCAGATGTTTCAGAAATGAATTATTCTGTACTAAAATCATAAATAATGACGTATCATTGATGAAAACAACAATTATTCACCGATACAATGGATATCATAAGAAAAAAATATTATTTTTTTATTTTTAGATTTCGAGCCTGCGAAAAATGTCACTTTTATAATTTCATCATTGTCGAAGAAAAATTCATATAATGAGAAAAAATTTTTTTCTACATAAATATAAGTTTTTCTAAGTTAATATACACATGTATAATCAATTAAAATAATTTTTAAAGTGAAAATATGTTAATGTTTACAATAGATGAAAAACCGATTTTTCTCAAATACGATTTTTCATCCATAAAATGATATAAAATACATAACAACAACAATTTTTACTAAAAACTAAAATTTCTATCATAAATAATCGTTGTATAGACAAAAAACTGAATTATTTTCAGTTTGAAAAAATTCGAATTTTTTGACCGAAAAAAAACACGACCTATATAGTATGGAAAATTTGTCAAAAAATCAAATGTTTCAGAAATGAATTATTCTGTACTAAAATCATAAATAATGACGTATCATTGATGAAAACAACAATTGTTCATCGATACAATGGCATTCGTAGGTTATTACGAGGGTCGTTTGATAAGTATGGTGAATTTATTTATTTTTTAATTTAATTAATTTATTTTTTCAATTTAGTTTTTCTTACTTTTTTACCATTCTTATCAAACCGTCCCTCGTAAATGGAACATATGTTGAAAAATGAAGCGCTTAATTCAATTCTGGGGGTGAACTTGTCGGACGCTCCTCGTATACGTGACACAGAGTGTTCATAATAGAAAGTGACGGTTTCCGTTGCCAAGACGCCCGTTTATTTACTCGACGTTGCGATCAAACAAACCGTCCATCTGTCTATAAAAATTCCTCTCGTTCCGGCAAATGAAATTGTACAGCGTTCGAAAGCGTTTCGGATGTTCGACTGACAAACCGAGAGAATAGCACGGACCGAAATGGCAACGGCGCTCCGACTGTCACGCGCCTGCGTACGTCCCGCCGTCCGTGTCGACCGCGCGTTCCACACGCACGGAGGACCGCTGCTGTCGACGATGTACGACTGGGTCAAGTACGGCGGCGTGAGCAACGTGACCCTCGTCCCGGGCCTCGGCATCGGCCCCGAGATGACGCAGCACCTGAAGACGGTGTTCAAGTTCAGCGGCGCGCCGATCAGTTTCGAGGAGCTGACGATCGACACGTCGTCGCCGAAGTGCATGGAAGATATCGTCACGTCGATCAAGCGGAACTCCGTCGCCATACAGGCGAGTTTCGGGTACATGAACGACGACCCGAAGCACACGGTGTGGAACGTCGAGCTGCACAGACGGCTCAAGCTCAACATCAACATGATACACGGGAAACAGTACCCGGGCATCAACTCGTCGAAGATGGGCAAAGCGGATCTCGTCGTCATCAAGCAGAACATCGACGGCGAGCTCGCGATGAAGGAGCACATGGTCGTGCCGGGAGTCGTGTCGAATCTGAAGATCACCACGGAGAAGAATTCGGAAAACGTCGCCAGGTCGGTCGGTCGATATTTATTTTTGTTGCTTTTGTATGTGGGCGCGCGGTGTTCAATAAAAAACATTTTTTTTTAACAAAAAAAAAATCTGACGATAGTGGCATCGCCATCGAAATGCTCATCGGCCGACATAGTCATAAACAATAAGTGATTATTGAACACTTTATAGCCATTGTGGTGTCGGGGATAAAAATTCATTCGTGTTAAAACAAAAAAACAAGGTTAAGTTCCCAAAATTAAAAAAAAAATCTATTTTCTTTTCATAACTAAGAGATATAAATTTATTAACCACTTGCGCTGGCAATTAATTAACATGCGCAGACCCGTCCAAAGCAGTTCGCAGCGAGTTGGTATTTGAAATCATTTTTTTATAAAGTTTTAGACACTCACACACACACACACATTTACATTATAGTAAAATTCCTAAATTAGTTAACAAATGTATTGATAATTTTTGAAAAGGAGTATTTCTCGGGTGTTGGTACGTTTGTTAATTTACCGAATGGAATATAGGTATTAAAAAATGCCATATCCATTAGATAAAAGAACATTTTTCTGTAACTTTTTGCAAATTTTCTCAATAATATGTCAAGTAGCTATCTTGCAGGTCTACGCCATCTATACCATCGTCGTATTCTAAAACTGTAGTAGGTTTTGTAATGTTTCCATTTTGGTCGGTATAATTTCTACAGTTGTTCTTTTTTGTCGTAATCATTTCTGCTTTGGAATGTTTTGAACAAAGCAAATTTATATATCCTTTTCGTCCTTCCATTTTACAGCTAAGATACCATTACAAGATCTTAACAATATCCAGATTTCGACTCACGCAACGTTTTGACAGATTAAATTGTTTGTATTTATTGTGTTTCGTAGTTACTTGATCATTATTCAATGAAAATATGTAAAATTAACGAAGTTCTACAAAAACGCACTTCAAAGCAGAAGTGTGACGCTTGCTAACTGAACTCCGATGCTATTTTGACTTAGCAAAAATCACACGACGTGCTATGTACGTCATACGGGCATTTGGTACAGATAGCAGTTGACGTGCACAGCACGTCATTCCAGCGCAAGTGGTTAACACAACACGGTATTTCGCGCTAGATTTCATCTAGAGTGCGGCGAATTTCGCAAAAAAATAACTTCTTCATAAAATCGATGTAATTCTTAAACCGATGAACATTCTGGAATGAAATTTCATATCTGCGTATAAACGGGTTCGATGCATAGATATATGTAAATAGAATAGTGGTTTTCAATCTGTGAAGGGTGTACCAGCGTGATAAAGTACAAAAAAGAGATGCTTTATAATAAACTTTGTTTATTATAAAAAAAACACACTTGTTAGTGTAAAAAAAACATCTAGAAGGGATAAAAATATGATAAATTACGTAAAGCATATATTCTATATACAAAAGTTGTTAGAAAAAAAATAAGAGAACCAATTTTGATGTTATTAAAAAAAAAACTTTGCTAGAGATAGAGATTACTTTATTTAAAATATCTGAAATAAAAAATAATTTACCAATAAATATATACAACTATCTTTTGATGGAATTAAAAAAAAATTAACTTTATATATATATATCATATCATTAAGCCCATATCAATCCACTTTATGCTAATTCACTGGTATTTGTTATATTCACCACGCTAGGTGGATTGGTATTTTTTATTCGGGGTTTACCTTATTTTTTTAACAGTTATTTTTTTACAAGATAATCGGCCTTCATGCTCAACCCTGTGAAACTCTCCGACTAGAATCGAATCAATCTCCCGCATGACACACGATGTTTATATATATATATATATATATATATATATATATATATATATATATATATATATACACCCGTTCCCCAATTTACGCGGGACTTTTTTTACGCGGTATTGATTTACGCGGCACTTTTTATACGCGGTCAGATAGATTTCATTTTTCATATAATTTTTCATGGAATTTATTAGGCCGGTAATACACATGACATATAGTGGCGTGCCACTTATTAGTCACTGCTCATGCGCAGTAATAGCATACGTGTGTATTTTAATACATTTGTCTTAAACTGGCGCAGTCTGCGGCTTACTGCGCATGCTCCCTCGTGATCTAACACAGTCTGACGTCTTCGATAGTTTGCAACATGTTTATTGAAATGTGCAATACGTCATCGACATACCAAAAAAAACGGCAGGCCAGTGAATCGGCCGACGGTGTATTTTTCGCGCCTGGCTGCAAACATACATGTCGCAAACTAACGAAGACGTCAGACTGTGTTAGATCATAAGGGTGCATGCGCAGTAAGCCACAGGCTGCGTCAATTTGTTAAAATACACACGAATACTATAACTGCGCACGAGCAGTAAGTAAAAACGGCACGCCACTATATGTCGTGTGTCTACTAAGCCTTATATATGTTTCGCTAGGTTCGCGTTCAAGTACGCGAAGAGGAAGAAACGTAAACGCGTGACGACGATCCACAACGCGAACATGCTGAAACTGTCCGACGGCATGTTCTTGAAGAGCGCGCACAAGGTCGCGCAGGACATCGAGTTCGTGGACATCGACCACGACGACATGCCGATCCACGAGTGCGCGATGAACCTGATCCTCAAACCGCAACAGTTCGACGTGATGCTGCTGCCGAACCTGTACGGCACGATCGTCACGAACATCCTGTGCGGCCTGATCGGCGGTCCGGGCCTCATGTCCGGCGTGAACATCGGCGAGGAGTGCGTCGTGTTCGAGCCGAGCGTGATCGGCGTCGCCGAGCACCTCGAGGGGAAGAACATCGCGAACCCGGCGGCGATGATACACGCCGGCATCGAGATGCTCAAGTTCCTCGGGCACGACGAGCACGCGGCGAGGATACGGAACGCGCTCGACGATACGTTCGAGAAGGATAAGATACTGACGGCCGATCTCGGCGGCACGCACTCGACCAAGGACGTCGTCGAGACCGTGCTGAAGAATTTGGCCGAGTATCCGCGACTCTGGTACCTCTAGAGATGCGAGAGACGCACGAGACGGCCTTCCTCGATTCCTATCGGTCTCTCTTTGCGTGTTTTTTTTTTTTTTATTTTCATATACACTTTTTCTCTTCTTGTTATTAACAATTGTAAATCGAATCGATTGAACAATAGACGTACGAAACAAACCGATTTTTCCATAAATTTATCAAATAATAAACGAAACAAAAAAAAAAAAGTCATTAATGCAGAAATGCCCATCGCAATGCACATATGACGAAGCAGCAGTCGCCGTACAAGCAAGGACGTTCGGTCGAACCGCCGACGGCAGTGACTGGCAAGTCGGGCGTCGCTCGTCCGAACAAACGTCAAAATTAGAAAAATTCCATACGGAAACAAAAAATTCGACTTTCGTTTGTATTCTCACGTACGGACAAACCGTCTCGTTCTTTGCAATAACGACGAACAGACAATCGAGTAGAAAAAAATCGACCGTCGATGGAATTTTCTCGGTTCATTTCAGATAAATAATTATCTTCAATTTTCACGGGACGAAACTGTATCTTATTTGTTTTGGAACCGTGGCTATTTTCATACGAATGAACTGTCGACCCGACACCACAAGATATTGAAAAAATGTCCAATGATTTTAACGCAAATTAATTTTCACCCTCAACACCGCGTTGCTATAGAAATACACATTGATGTGCATTTCCATAGAAAAGCCATCATCGTCAGAGCAAAAATATTGTTATTTACTTTATTTGTAACGTGATATGGACATTTAGACGGCAAGTCCACCATCATCAAATCACTGAATTATAAAATAGATATACAAACGAGACTAAAGAACAGTAAATAATAAGTAGTGCCGGATTTATCTACATACTTGGAAAATTGAAACTTAAAGACTCAACATCTAAGAAACCTCCAACCAAGGTGTATAACATTTTCAACGCTGTTCAAAACACTCTCCCATTTTCCTCTAGTCTCGAGAATGGAAGATCGGAGTTCAAGGACCTTACAAATATAATTACATACATATATAAATATAAAACAAATATAATTACATTATATATACAAATATAAAATAGTCTAGAGCAATGATGGCGAACTTTTTTTGAGAAGTGGGTCAAACGTTGTTCATTATTTTTTTTAGTACTAGCTCGTGGGTCACTAAGTCAGTGGCGGCACTTGTAAGGGGGGATGGGGTGGTCAAAAAGGGTACCACCAATAATTTAGAAACACCGAAAATTTGTTAACAGAAAAAATTGAAAATGTTTATACTTTAATTTTTTTAATATTTTCGATTGTCCGTTTTCTCTTTTATGATATAAAAAATAAGTTTATAAAAATCGACGCGTGGGTCATTTAACACTAGATTTACGGAGCGAGTCAATTTGACTCATTTGAGATTTCGTTGCTATATATAAATAGAAAACTTAAATATTCTTTTTTAAATACATATATTAGTTTTTAATTACATAATGATATATATGCAAATATGTAATATTTTTTGCATATATGTCATTATGTAATTAAAAACCAACATATGTTTTTAAAAAATAATATTTGTTTTATATATATATATATATATATATATATATATATATATATATATATATATATATATAGCAACAAAATCTCAAATGAGTCAAATTGACTCGCTCCGTAAATCTAGTGTTAAAAAGCCTTCGTGGGTCAGTGTCTGACCCGCGGGTCAATGGTTCGCCACCACTGGTCTAGAGCCGCTCTTCATCTGAATCCAGCTTTGATAGTAAACAACTAAATTTTTATCTTAACCCTGTAATTTCATTTGGATCATCCTGAATAACTATTTTACAACTCAATTCTCTAATGATAAAGGAATTACCATCGAAATGCCAATCAGCTTATGAATAATCATTATTGGACACTTTTTCAATATCTCGTGATGTTGGGACGATGGTTCGTTTGTACGAAAACATCTGTGGCGGCTATGAATTTTGTAACAATCAACAATAAGTGTTTTGTTCTTCTTGTCTGGCTGCGGCGGCTATGAATTTTGTAACAATCAACAATTAGTGTTTTGTTCTTCCTATCAACGACGATTATTAGATTCGAGTGTCCAGTTAATTTATTTACTGACTTTTAGAAATATTATTTCATTGGCAAATAAAAAAATATTAAATTGTGCTGCGAGCCGGACGTATTCCAGCTGCTCTATCATAGACAATTCGTGTACGTGAACCATAGGAGAATACGATTCTCCAAACATCTATGTTAAGATTTACAAATGATATGGTATTATTAGAAAATATGGAGACGAACTGCAAAATAGCTAAAGTCGCGGACAGCGTCATGAAAACTGAATACAGGCATGAAAATGGAAACGTAATGGCAAATTCTGAAAATGGAAGTAATAAATATAAAATGACAATACAAGAATACACAATCAAATAATAGATAAAGTGGAAGAACAGATCGGATCGGTTAAAAAATAAAATAGGACTTTTACAATTGAAATAAGCGGTCATCCAAATGTGACGCCTAGATTTGTGTTTTTAATCAAAAAAACAAACAATGCAATGTCTCTTTTTAATAAAACACAAATCTATGCGTCACATTTGGATAATCATATACGATAAACAATCGCTACGAACGATTGACCACACGACTCGATCGATTAAAATTCGGAAACTTTTGGGGCAGACCGTGTAAACGGAGTCGACCTTCCGATAGCGGCCGCTTTTATCCGGACGAACATGAATTCAGGGTCGAAACTAATTACAAACGGCTAGCGGGAATTTGCGAAAACGAATCTAGGTCAGTGTAATAATTAATCGACTACGAGACGAAATGCATGTTTCGAAAATAACGATTCCTTGTAATCGACATCACGCAGACCGCAAGAAAAGTCCTTCGCCGCGATCGAACGTGTTCTAATACAAAACACCTTGTGAGTGGGTATTGCGACGATAATAAAAACAAGCAAAAACGAGTAAGGACGGCATAGCAGATCGAAAGGTCGCACATTTATGCAAAAGTTTCGTAATTTAACCCTGACACGGGCGATAGGAGATCGTACGGACATTCGAACACGTGACATAATTTATATGTTCGATCTGAGATTCGGAGAAATGTCGAGCAAAAGGAAAACGCGCGCACGCACGATTTGTATTCGTGTAAAAATCTCAGTCGTTTTTGACATTTGTTGACATTGTTTTCGTAACGAAAACAAACGACCGCGATACGCATAAACACTACACGAATAAACATTACTCGTGGCAGTTCGCAAATACGCGTGAATATTTAAATAAAAATGCAAGTTTTAAAGAGGGCCGTGGATTTCACGTACGCGTGCGAGTTCGAGGAGCCTGCACATCGATCGCTCGCGAACGAACGGGATATCAACACTCACCACCATGTTCTTCGCCACAATTGCACGCCGTTTTCTTGATCGCACAGTCGCAAAACGAGTCCGACACTTGTATGTTGTTCATTAAATTGTCACAGAGCATAACGAACCGAAATAAACGACACTGGGTAACGATGTAACGATCGAATGCACATCCCACGAACGAGAGGAGATCGTCGAAGCGCTGGACGCCGAACGATCGTTTTGATCGACGGACGGGCTGTCGACGTATACCGAGATAGCGACGAACGACGACAACAATCGCGGATTGTGATAAATTCTGAGAAATACGATTAGAGGAAAAACAACAACGGATAAAAATCACCGAGCACGTATAGGACAGTCCGCTTAGTTCACGGTACCGCGAGCGTGCGTTGACTGTTCAGTCAGATGCGCCGTACGGCACTTATAAGCTGTGTTCGAGAATTATCTAGAATCGAGACAGAAATATAAATACTACACTGTACTTGTACATACTCTTATAGATTAGATATTTATATATGTACAGTGCGGTTACAAACATATGATTCACCAGGTGTATTTATAATTTCGCACGGATTTTATAATTTGGATTAGTTTGAGAAATTAGATGTAATTAAGACAAACATTTATTGACAGTTGCAAAATGTATCACACTTAAACTTGTAATAGAATGAAAGAAAAATAGTAACATCACAATTCGATGTATGAAAAATATTGATTTACACAATGAATTTATATTTTTATATGAATTTTACAGAATTTGGATTAATTTCAAAAATTAGGAAATATATTTGAGAAATTAAAAAACATATTAAACATTTATTTGTAATATTCAAAATGTACTACTCTTAAATTGAAAGTAATAGACAAGTTAAAAGAAAAAAAATAACAATTCAATAATTGACATTCAACAATATTGATCTACTCGATATGTCTGTATATTTTTATGGATTTTATAGAGTTTTGATTAAATTCAGAAAATTAGAAAGTTTATTATTAATAAACTTCAAAATATATTGTACTTAAATTGAAAATAATCAACAAAATAAAAGAAAAAAGGAACATAATATTTCAATGTATCGCAAATAACAGGCAGAAAATATTAACCCACTAACCCGATTGAATTGATTGAGGAAATTGAAAAATATAATTATACAAACATATTTAACAGTATACTTTATATTTAACAGTAACCTTTATATTTATATTTTATATTAAAAAAAAGATAAATAAAATATAATTTATATTTTTTAAAATATAAATTATATAAATAAAATATGGTTTTTGAATTTATATGTTAAAGATACTTGCCAACCTAATATTTTATATTTAAAAAAAATATAAATTTTATTTAAACTTCATATTTATGTTTAACAGTAAACTTTATAATCTGTTAATATATTTAAACCGAACACGATAAACGGATTAAAAGAAAAGGACAGCATAATTTAATGTATGATAACCGACAAGCGACACGTTTGTAAATTCTTCTAGATACTATAGAATCATAATTAAATTAGAAAATTGAAAAATATATCAATACGAACATTTATTATTAAATTTCAAAATAGATCAAACGATTGAGAACTGAGAGGAGTAAACAAATCAAAAGAAAAATGAAAATAGGCACACGACGATATTGACCCGCGAAATGACATTAAAAAAAATAAAATAAATGGTGTTGATCAAATTCAATATTTTATCGAAAATTACTGTTCGTTTTGATTCTTTCTTCCCTTGAAATGAAATTTAAATATATTTTTTTTATTAGAAATCACTTAATGGCAGTTTCAGTTTCATTTTTGGTCGTTTGTCAATTGAACTCTTACTAGTTTTGTGTACTCTTTTTATAATATGTTTCACGGTATTGTATAATATTAATTCTGTTTCGATTTTCTTTTACGAATCTTCAATCTCTAAAGAAAAAATTAACCTCTTTCATGCGCTTTGACCATTTTTCTAATTTTGCAATACTTCTGCGGCGGCTATGAATTTTGTAACAATCAACAATGAGTGTTTTGTTCTTCTGATCAACAACGATTATTATACGCGAGCGTCCAGTTAATTTATTTACTGATTTTTATAAATATTATTTCATTAGCAAATATGAAAATATTAAATTGTGCCGTGAGCTAGACGTACGAGTCCAGCTGTTCTATCATAGACAATTCGTGTACGTGAACCATAGAAAAATACGTTTCTCCAAACTTCCGTTTCAATTAGTTTCGGCGCTAAATCAAAATAATAATTGTCTTTTTGGTTTCAATTCATATTTATTGGAAAAAAGAACAGAAAAAAATGTGTAAAGGAGAATAGAAATCCAATTTGGCATTTTTTCATAAACAGTTCGCACAAGACAAATATCATAAAATATTAAACAAGTGGAGCACTTTTGCGATATCTTGTGGTGTTTGAGAAAAATGTTTGGTGATCGAATCCAAAAACGGTAAATAATTAAATCGAACGATAAATAATTATCGAACACCTTTTCGATCTTTCGCGGCGTCGGGGATGATAATTCATTTGCGCGAAAGTGAATCGGTCACAGTTTCAAAACGAATAGTTCAAATAGGAGTGAATATTTTTAATTCTTGCTTTTCGTACATCGGACCGAAATGTTTCTATCTCGTTTTAATCCGTCTATTACTTCCGATTTGAATGTGGTAAATTTTTAAAAACTCGATAAGAAATGTCGTTGGATTAGTAAATAGATTATCATTTCCTAAATTAAATCGAACACTAATCTCAAAACAATCGATAGATGTGATAGGTGAGTCGATACTTTTATGACTAACTGTATAACACGTATATATGCATACGTCGTACGGCAACAACCGCACTGAAATCATCCGATTCGTATCCGATAGTACTGAAATTTCCAAAATCGAAAGTTAAATACTTTTTTCCCTATAAGATATTTCTCGATCGCAATATTCGTCAATGACGATTCGACGTTTTTTTCCTCTGCAGATAACAGTTGAATAAACAATAAACAACGTTCTTTTTTCTTCACTCCGCATGTTCCAAACATGAATACGCGGAATATTGAAAAAAAATAACAAACAGACTTTGTCGAACACAAGATAACAAATAATCTCGTTCGTTGTTTATTATTTAGTGAATGCGTGTAATTAAAAAGTACGTTGCTCCAGTGCATCGGAGCACAGATGTATGTACATCTTAAGAGGGAATTTCAATGACGTATGTCGTTCTGAAAACAGTTGAAACGGCCATCTATGATTTTTGATAATTCGCATAAATGGATTTTTTGATTAACATGAAATATTCGAATTTTTATTCGACATTACAGGAAACATATTTTCATATCACTTTGGACTTATTGATCAGACTCTGGAAATTTTACCGAAAATATAAATAAAAAAAAATATGGAGAAACGCATTGGACGGTCGAAGTGGAGAGTTTTGGAAGAGATTTTTTTATACGACAATGAATAGAGAAAGAGGAGTATATATAAGATGACCAACTTTTTCCAATGAAAAGGAGAACATAAATAAATTAAAGAAAGAAATATTGCAAATAAAAAAAATATTCTTTGCAACAATAACTAAACAGAAAGCATTATAATATAGTAAATAGATAACGTAGGCCGTATTATAATTAATTATTATTTAAATATGAATATTTTTTGTTAACGTGTCATTTTCTAACAAAATATTAGAAATGCCCGTACAAGAATTATTTTCCATATTGAATTTCACAGCGAGTGCTGCAGCTAGAGAATCGACATTCGGTCTTGATTTTTCAGTTGTCCAAAAATCATTAGCAATTGAAAATACCCTTTCGACTGCTGCGTCATTGCCAGGACAGCACAATGTAAATTGGACTAGAAGAAGTAAATTTCCATATGGTATATGTGCATTTTTGAAATGGTCGAATATTTCCATAGAGAAAACGCTCTCGTTTAATGGTACTAGACAGTGATGAAAAAGGAAACATTATGTCATATTAATATGTAATATAATACGTTTTTATTCATGATATTGTTTATATGGAAGAAAGTCTCGACATTGAAACAAAATGCACAATGGTATATATATATAATATATGTAAGTGAAACTGTTTTTTCGATCCAATCTTTCGATAATTTACACAATTGTGGATATTTCTTGCGACAACGTATTTTTAAAAAAAATCAGCGGTTATGACGAACGGAAACATTACAAATCATATTGTATTTCTAACCAATGACGTTTATATGATACACACACACACTTATATATATATATATATATATATATATATATATATATATATATATAAAAGTGTGTGTGAGTACATCGTTCACACATAAAAATAAATTACTTATCGTTATCAAACCTCCGTCTGTCTGTCTCCTATGTTCAAATCATACTCACATTGATATGTATATGATATCATAAATAGTGTTTTTTTTAATCGCATAGTGTGCTTTGATCGTTGCTACGGTAACACATCATTTATCGCGTTATTTCGAAACAGCTGACAGATATAAAACAAAATATTCTTCATTTGTCGTACGTGCTCGATTCTATGACAATTATTCGCCAACAATTGACCACAAACAATTAATTGCAAATAATTAATCATCGTCAATTGATCGCGGACAAAATTAATCGCATGCACAAACAGTCGTGTTTCGTTAATTTGCAGTCACTTCGTCGGGAAACAAATATACGGTCATCCGAATGTGACGCCTAGATTTCCGTTTTATTAAAAAGAAACTATATACACGTTTCTTTTTAATAAAACACAAATCTAGGCGTTACATTCGGATGACCGTATAACTTTCATTTCGTACATTATGTAATACCTAAGATTTTCAAAAAAAGTCAAAATCAAAAATTGAAATTACGCGCCAATCGATGCAAATAGTCAGCCGTGTCGAATTTTATTCACTATTGCTCGAGCGCGAGCTGTACAGTGTCCATATTTTTTCCTTCACAGTCGGTAGTTGTCGGCTGGCCAGATACTGTCCAATGATCGTTTCGGTTTTGCTTTGTTGTAATTTCGGCGCTTTAAAAAATAACATAACACAGCCCTGTTAATCAAAGAGGTGCGCGGTAGGGCGTTGTCATGAAGCAATATCGGTCCATTTATATCGATTAGGGTAGGTTATAGGGATCTTGGTTTTTTTCGTACATCGCTTCGATTTCTCGACAGATATGATCCAAAAATGGGCGATTATTGTTCCGAATAATCAATGATGACCAAACTTCCAGCCGTTGCTATTTCTGACCTTCGTTAATTCGACTGACATTCATTTATCGAGTTTTTTTTTTACTTTTTCTATTGCAACTAAATGACGGAAATTGTCGTGAATAAAACTCCTAGATGTACAGCAAGCTCTTCGATGATTTCTTTCGATCTGTCGTTATTTAAGACGGCTGTGGATCGTTTTCTGCATGGATCATTTTCAAGGCTCAGAGCGCCATTTTGAAATTTCTGAAACCATCTTCGTTGATTAATTCTTGACGTTTCTCTCTGCTGCACTATGTCCCGATTTAAATTCATATAAACAAAAAGAGTTCGCTCTTGCTCCACAAATAACATATTTTCGAATGTTAACAAAGAAATCACTTGTTGAAATGTCAAGTGAATACCGATAACAGTTGTGATGATGGTCGGCAGTAGTGAATACCTATCCTTCACGAGGGTTACAGACTCAGGCAGTTGAAATTCTTGCTGAATTCGGATATAAGCACGATTTCGCAATGTCTGGCCAGTAGAGCTCCAAACCACCCACGGAGATGACTTTTTACTAGTAATAACAGCACTACGAGTGAAGTAGCCGCTTTTATAGTAAACAATGACAAAACAAGAATAAATCTGTAAAAATCCTTTCGTGCTTGTGAAAAAATGAATGGTCAGAAATCGGACATTTCATGTGGTATAGCGTAATAATTATTGCTATGGAAAATTCGGAATGTTTTTGAACAGACCTTATATACATAGTACATTGTCAGATAAAATATCTGGATTTTTCACGTATTGATTGGACGTGTAAAAAAAATAAACCGATAATAATCAAATCGAAACTAAAATCTTGCGCGCGAATCTGTGTAGAATTTCGCAATTTAGTAAATTAAATTGTGAAATTTAATTATAGAAGCGAAAATATGTCGATGCTTATATGACACGAACTATAAGATGGTGACGAGCAGTCGTCGCGCATGCGTATTGTCATTCCGTCAGCTTAGCACGTGAATGACATTAGATAGAGGTTATGTTATGATCGACATTCGTTTCCAAAACTATATTGAACATGAGCACCGATGATACTCCCACACAGAATGAGCAAAAACCGACACTCGACGAGTACGCGTACCTCGAGCGCAACGAGTTCACGTCCGAGAAATTCAAACTGAAGTTGTTGCAACTCCCGAGGTACTACGGCATCGGCGAACTGAAGAAATTACTGAACGTGACGTTGAAGCTGGGCGTTAATAAGATAAAAGCGCCTCGGAAGGGCAGTCCGTGGGTTTATATATGTTTTAGGAGCGACGACGAGCGAGTGAGAGCGACCGAGGTTCTCAACAGTTACGTGTGGAAGGGAAAAGAGCTCCGGGTCGAGGTAAGGAGTACGCGATCGGTCGGTGGGGTGCGTGTCGTGAGTTTTGGTTCGTGTTCAGGATGCGAAACCTGCACCGGATCCGCTCGTGAAGAAGCGCAAGGAGGCCGAGAACGAGGACGACGTCGCGGACAAACGGCTGAAGCTCGACGATCGGCCGCAAGAGGAGCGGTTGAAAGATTCGACGATTCCGTACTGGAACGTCACGTACGAAGAGCAGGTACCGGATCCGTACGTAACCTGACCTCGGAACGGTTTTCGACCTCGTCGTGTTACAGCTACGGCTCAAGCAGAGGGAGATCCGTAAGATCGTGCTGAAGTTCGGCAATCAGGTGTGGTTGGAGAATCCGCTGCTGCGCGAAACGATCGAGGACCGTCGTAAAACGAACGACGGTCTCCTGTGCGAACTGTCTACGATCAGAAGCGTCGACGAGATCGAGGGGTATCGGAACAAGTGCGAGTTCACCGTCGGCGTCGACGTCGAGACGAAACTGCCGACCGTCGGATTCCGTCTGGGTAGTTACGTGACCGGATTTACTGGCGTCGCGCCTGTCGACGACCTCGTGCACATCCCCGAGCCGATGAAGAAAGCCGTCAAGGTAGTATCGGAACGGTCGGAGTCGGTTCCGTTGACCGAGACGCGTCTTCTCGTTCGCAGCTGTTCGAATCGTTCGTCCGTTCGTCGGATCTCGGGGTCTACGATCCGGTCACCCAGGCCGGACATTTCAGACAGTTGACCGTACGGTGCGCGACGAAACGCGGCGATCTGATGCTGATCGTCGGCGTGCAGACGAAAGACCTCGACGAGACGACCGTTCGGAAGCTGAAGGACGATCTCGTCGAGTTCTTCCGCGAGACGGAACTCGGGATCGTGTCGTTGTACTTCCAGACGATCGAGAAGAAGTGCGTCGGTCGGACGAGACGCGATACGGAAAAACGTCACCTCTTTTCCTCTCTCCGTTCTCAGGCGGCCGGGCGAGACGACGCCGAAGCCGGACCTTCTGCACGGGAAGCCGTATCTGCACGAAACGTTGTCCGATCTGACGTTCCGTATCCCGCCGAGATCGTTCTTTCAGATAAACACCCGGGCGGCCGAGCTGATGTACGCGACGGCCATCGAACTCGTCGCTCCGACGGCCGAGACGACCGTCGTCGACGTGTGCTGCGGAATCGGGACGATCGGGCTCTGTTTCGCTAAGGTCCGTTCCGGCGGTCGGACCGTCCGGCTCCGTGACCGCCGGACCGATTTGTTTTTTCCTTCCGTAGCGGTGCGGCCGCGTGCTCGGGCTCGAATCCGACGCCGACGCCGTCGAACAAGCGCGGAACAACGCGGAACAGAACGGAATACGAAACGCGGAATTTTTCCACGGTCGAGCGGAAGACATCCTGTCGTCCGTGCTGGGCAGAACGACCGGAGACGACACCGTCGCGGTCGTCGATCCGCCGAGGGCCGGTTTACGTGAGTGTCCGAGAACGCGGCGGACGCGTTTCGTTATAGAGGTCGGACCCGCTTTCTGTTTCAGATCGGAAAGCGATCGTGCAGCTGCGTCAGTGTAACCGTCTAAAGAGGCTGCTGTTCATTTCGTGCGATCCGTCGGCGGCGATGAAGAATTTCGTCGATCTGTGTCGGCCGGCGTCGAAGACGATGCACAACGACCCGTTCGTTCCGGTCCGCGCCGTCTCCGTAGACATGTTTCCGTTCACGAAACATTGCGAACTGGTCGTGCTGTTCGAACGGTTCGGATCGGAGAAAAAGCCGATCGTCGTCGACGACGCGTCCACGGACGAACCGACCGACGAGGGAAACGAACAAACGGACAAACGGACCGACGAAGGAAACGCCGAATGAAAGTAAGCGGTTCGTGACGTCGCACCGTGCGAAACGATTTCGTCGGCTCGCGTTCCGACGCGGTTCTGTTTTCGATTCGGTTTCGAATCCGTCAGACGCGTAAGAAAAACACGAAATCGACAAAACAATATATTTATACATCACCGCTAAGATACATTCGTTCGAGTTTTACATTTTTCTGAACTTTCTGTAGAGATAGACGGCGCCGAGGGTCACGGACGCGGTCAGCACGGCGAAACGTACGCTTCTGAAGTTCGAGTAACGTTGCACGTTCGAGAAGCGGACTTTCTTCTTGCGCCACGGACTGAATCGGTGGAAACGTTCTCGTTAAAAAACCGGAAGTGTATTCACTATTTTACATGAAGTGTTTTGTACTGTGAAATTTATCGCTAGAAAATATACACATATTGCTTATTAAAAGAAAAAAAAACTGTCGTTTTATTGTTTGTACAGCAACGTATTTCTTTTTTTAAACAAATTCACAAGTCTGCTGATCGATCTTGATCGATGCACAACCTATTCGATCGATCTTTATCTCGAACAATCTCCTCACAGCCTACTGTTTACAGATAACAATACGATCGAGATTGTTTGTCTTGTTATTTTATTTTTTTCGTTTGTTTTTTGCTCCTAGTTCTACCATTTCGAGTTCATATCGATTTCAAGAACATGCATTTGTATATTATGTATACGTTTTTAATTTTACTCACTCGATGCTCGAGAAATCCACCCAGGAGAGCGTCTGCGGCCGCAGGACGTACAGCACTTCGAACGCGGCCCTACATCCTGCTTGCACTGCGCCGTTCATGTAGCCGTTCCAGTGTGTCGCCGTCTCGGCGCCAGCCCAATAGATCCTGTTCGTGCACGAACGATCACGTGTCGGTATTGTGGCAAATTCAAACGAACGAAGTGAATCGTAAGTTCCAGAGTCGGAGGAAACGTTTGGAACGGTATGTAAACAATGGAAGAGACACGGCTGAACGAGTCGAAAGCGTTCCAAATAACGTTTCTTCGCGCTCGCTCGCATACGATCCAATAACTCGCATCGCCCACCTACGATCGTTCCGACTCACCTCCTGAACGGCTTCCACAATTCGTGAAACGACGTCATCGAGCCGAGTCTCGCGCCGTAAAGCGGACACGCGGTGCTTATGTTCCACATCTTTTCGTAGTAGTCGATCGGCACGAGCGCGTCGTCGCCCCACAGATTCGACAGGTGGCGCAGCACGCGCGATTTCTGACACTCGATCGGTTCGTCGTACTCGTCCTACGGTTTGAACGGCGAGGACGTGAGTTTTCGTCTCGAGAATTTCGAAGACAACGAACGAGCGGCGTCGTCTTACTGTGTTTAACACGTCGGCGTAGCCCGTCAGTGCCGGGTATCCGTCGGTCGTGGCGTCGTATAGCAGCAGAACAGGACCGTCGTTGGAGAGCATCTCGCCGGAGTAATTTTTCTCTTTCCAAAATGCCTACGAGAGGAGTTTAGTTTTTTCGATTGTTTCGTATCGTTCGTATTTTGTTTCGATTGAACCGTCGCAAAGAATGCTGCGTAAACGTGACAATCGCGCAACGGTCACTCGATCTCTTTCGCTATTACCTTTCTGTACGTGACGACGAATTTGACCAAATTCCCGATAAGGATCTCGTACAGCGCTTCCTTCTTCGCTCGCGGCAGTTCCGGTACAAACTTTATTTTGTCGATCTCTGTCGGCGGAATCGCCACGATCGCATAGGACGACCTGTAAATTGGGATAGAAACGGAAGCAACACTCGATCCGGTACTGTTTTAAGAACGAGCGAGTCACTCACGTGTACTTGTTCTGTTTGCTCGTCGTGACCGTCACCTCGTCGCCGGTCTGATCGACGCGGACGACCTTCTCGTTCGACACGATGTTCTCGTGACCGATCCATCTCGCTAATCGGAAACAGATCTGTTGCGCGCCGCCCTACGTGCGAGCAGAAAATGAAAAAGAGTACGTCGGACGAAAATCGATTTGGTACGAGATACGGACGGATATGCTGTACTCCCTAGCTCCGTCGTCGGTGCACATGTACTGGTTGCACACGCCGAGTGTCGAATTCGAGTAAGCCAGGTAGTACAGGACGGATATCTTCTTCGCGTCCATGCCTGCGGAATGAAAAAACCGAGAATCGGGTGGAGAAAACGGAAAGGAATTCCATATTTCAAATGAAATCTCTATCTGGACAAATGACGTGAAACTGTCCTAACGGCAATATAGTGGAAATACTACAACTTTAGTCAATTAATACCCGACTCAGGTACGACCAGAATATTTAAACTACTGAGGTTTATAATCCTTCGGAGTAGGTAAGAATCGTAGCCGTACTTGTATCATCAGTAACTAGATGAACGATTCTTCCAAAATCGTCCACTTCAACCAGTCCAACGATTTCCTATTTCAATTCATTCCGACGAATTTTCTTATTTCTCTGTTCCATTTATCAAGGATAGACTGTTTGGCATCGAGCCAAAGATGGAAAATCAAACAATTATCGTCATATTTTACTTGATTATTTCCAGAAAGGGAAAAACATAATGCAAGCTCATAAAAATTTATCAGTTGTGTATGGTGGAGATGTCTTAAAGAACGGTTGTCAAAATCGGTTTGCTCAATTTCATTCTGGTGATTTTCCGGAATTTTTTTCCAGTATTTTTCCGGATTTTTTTTCCAGTGATTTTTCGGAATTTTTTTCCAGTGATTTTCCGGAAATCACCGAAATGAAATTTAGCAAACCGATCTGACACTGCCGTTCTTTTAAGACATCTCCACCGTACACAGCTGATAACTTTTTATGAGCTTGCGTTGCGTTTTTTCCTTTCTGGAAATAATCAAGTAAAATATGACGATAATCGTTTGATTTTCCATCTTCGGCTCGATGCCAAACAAACAATTTTTAACCAAATCAAGCTTGATCTGTCATCTGTCAAATTCCATAACGAGTTTGCTGTTTAGAATGAGGTTTGATACATTAAATGACACCTAAAGGGCCTTTTCACACTAGTCAGCATGCATACAGTATTCACGTCCATTGATAAGTACTATTGATAAGTGTACCCAGACTTTTTCTACCGAGGGTATATATATATATATATATATATATATATATAGAGAGAGAGAGAGAGATTTTCGTATATTTTTGTTCATATGTATGCTCCACGTCGTCGGGATAATAATTTTGATTACAAAATATATTTTATAATTATATATAACTGCAAAAATCATTATTAATAAAAATGTCAAAAAGTTAAGTTAGATATAAAGCCCAAAAAATTGTTTTAACATATGAAAATTGAGATAAAATAATATTTAAATAAACAGATAGCTACCACATGGCTTTTGCACACTAGTCAGCATGCATACAGTATTCACGCCCATTACCGCTCGTCTCACACCCTCTTATCACCAAACTCCCCCACCTAAAAAAATTAGTTTTCCGGTAAGAGCGCGTGAGACGAGTGGTAAGAATGGGCCGTGATTATTGTATGCATGCTGACTAGTGTACAAAATCCCATCGAGATCTATTAGTGGAAATTACAATTACTTATTTGCCAACTCGACATTAACAAAAGCCAGTATTCGGAGCGCTCCATTCCATTATGGACATCTTCATCTGTGAATCGGAGGAAATTCTTCCTTCCAGCTCGTCGATCCTCTACTATCTCTAGTTACACTCGTTATTATCGTGTATCTACTCGTGAAACGAGAGCTATGGATCGGGTATCCAAAGCGTTCCGTTTCACTGTGTACGTTGCGCCAAAATAATAACGACTCGACTTAATTACAAACATCATTTCCTGTTCTCACCTGTCGTCGTCCTGATGATCGATTTCATGATGTTCTTGGCGGCACGCGTCGTCAGCCAATCATTGATGAGCGTCTCCATTGACATCGAATCGAGTTCATTCGCGATACACAACTTCAACGGATTATCAATCGGAATGGACATACACAGATCGTCGAGCTGAAAATAGCAAAATGCAAAAGAGAGAAGCAGAGAGAGAGAGAGAGCGGTAGTGATGATCACCTTCGCAATAAACGCGTACAGTTCCATGTTGACGACGATGTGCTTGGTCGTCGGGTGCTCCGAGTCGTACGCGTACGTCTGTCCCGGCAGTACTTCGACGATCTTGAGCCCGGCCCTGCACTGCGACACCAGCCGTAGTCCCAGCTCGTCGATCAGATCGATCAGCTGCGGCTGAGAGTACGACACCCACTGTCCGCCGACGTCGAACACGCGGACGCCGTTCGCCGCGACCGCCATCGGCACGGAGCACAGTCGGCCGCCCAGATCGGCTGCGAACGAGAATCCGAATACGGTTTCCGGTTAAGAAACGCACCGACGACGTACCGTTCGCCTCGATGACGAGGACGTCGAGAGAGGACGCTTTCCGTTTGATCGTGTGCGCAGCGACCAGACCGGACAGACCGCCGCCGATCACGATGACATCGTATTCCTTGTGCTCGTCGCAGACTTTTCTTCTTCTCTCGTTCCGGCTACAGTCGGCGACGGAGACGTTGTCTTCCAGTTTTTCTAGCTGATCTCTCTTAATGAGCGGAACAAATCGCACGGATGCACTCGCTTCTGACGGCTCGCGATTTTAGTGACGTGCGATTCGTCATTGTTTTTCAATCTGTCAAATGTGATTTTCGAGACTATTTATATACATATATATATATATATATATATATATATATATATATATATATATATATATATATATATATATATACATACACACACACACACACGAAGGTCATTTGATAAGTATGGTAAAAGAGTAAGAAAAATTAAATTTAAAAATTTAATTAAAATAAACAATAAATAAATTTACCATACTTATCAAAAGACCCTCGTATGTACATACATATATATATATATATATATATATATATATATATATATATATATATATATATATATATATATATATATAATATCGATATTTTATATTATTGATAAAATCACAAAAGTTTGTTAATTAAAACTCAAACTTAAAGTTAACTGTAAAAATTGTTCCATTCAATTATTAGGTTGGCAAGTATCTCCCTTCCGCTTTTTTTTTTTTTTTGTACATAGCTGCGAAATTCAAAAGACCAGAAGGCGGAAGGGAGATATTTGCCAACCTAATATATTATAACTTTATAAATAATTTATTCTAATTAAACAAGATATAAATGAAATAAAAATAATAAATGTTTAATATGACCAATTTATTAATTTTAATTTATAATTTCTTTTATAAATATATATATATATATATATATATATATATATATATATATATATATAATTATATATATTAGGTTGTCAAATATCTCCCTTCCGCCTTTTGTCTTTTGAATTTCGCGGCTATGTACAAAAAAAAAAAAAAAGCGGAAGGGAGATACTTGACAACATAATATATATAATATATATATATATATATATATATATATATATATATATATATATATATATATATATATACACACGTATGCACATAAGTCATGGCACACATGGTTAGCATAAGCAATTTATTGATATAATTCAATGAAGTCGTTAAATTTATATATATATATATTCCTTATTTACTTCTAAACGTCACAAAAAATAACTTTTAGCGACATTTAGAAGTAAATAAGAAGATTTCAATGTTTTCATTACTAAATACAGCATTGAGTCTAATATAACAGTTCTTAACCTGGGGTATGTGTACCCCTGGGAGTTCGAGGAAGCATTTCCAGGTGTGTGAGATAATTTTCTAAATTTTCAAATGCAAGTGATGACTTACGCGTGGCTCTTTCAAAAAAGGAGCCTCGCTTCAAAATTATTATTATGAATAAACAGCAACAACGTAGCCATTAAAAATTGAGATATTGTTTTGTATGTAAATGTATGTGTTCATTTTTTAATAAAATAAATCTTGCAGCAGATGTAATTTTCTAAATAAAGAAATAGAAACGCATTTTTCAAGGGGATGTGAAAACTTATTTTCAGATTCAGGGGGGGGGGGGTGCCGATCACTACAAAGGTCAAGAAATACTGGTCTAATGCAACTATAATATCATGGATCGCACGTGCCTTTTGCACACTAGTCAACATGCATACAGTATTCGCGCCCATTACCGCTCGTCTCACACGCTCTTACCCGAAAACAATTTTTTTTAGGTGGGGTATTTTGGTGATAAGAGGGTGTGAGACGAGCGATAATGGGCGTGAATACTTTACGCATGCTGACTAGTGTGCAAAAGCCCGATCTGTTCGACTAAGGCAAGTCGTTCGCGGCCGTGATACCTTCGACCGGTTTGCATGTAAACGATCTTTATGTAAGGCCGTGCCGGATTTTCTGAACGAAAACGTCGCTTCGAAAGGCGCGACAGACGTGTCCGGGCGCCGCACGTCGGCCGCCCGTCTGAACGAACTAATCCCGTCGATATTGTAATCCGACACCGACGATCGGCCGACAAAGACGCGTCGTGCACTCGACATATACATTTTATACGATCGTCTCTGTCGTGCGCGGGCGCTCGTACCGCGTTCGCACGTCGTCGCTCGTCCGCACGATACCGATATACCGCGACGGACGGATCGCAGGCGTCGTCGCCGTCGCGAAACAGAGACGCACGATCGCGCGACAGACCGTATCGATCGTTCTATCTCCATCTGTCGTCTTTTCGATCGATCGGCGATCGAAACACGAGATCCGTGAGCGATCAGTCCGTATCGGGACGGTGTCGTGGCACGACCGGAGCGATCGTCGCGCGAATATTTACATTATTTAACGATCTATCGATTCGGAGTGTCGTTCTCGCGATTTCGGGTCCGTTCGATCGTCGCAGACCACCCGTATGTGCGCGCGTGGACGTCGAAAACAGAACACGATCGGCCGACAAGAGAACCATGAGCTGTCCGATCAAGCGTGCGTTGTGAGTGTGTTTTTTTTCCTCCTAAATCCGCACTCTAGGTTTCGTTTTCATTGATGTGTCGAGCGATGCGATCGTCGAAACTCCCCAACTACCCATTCATGTTTTTCGTCGTTTGTATCGTCGTAAAAACTCGTTTTCGCGCACGCGCACGTGCACATTAGTCACATACACACACACACACACACACACACACACATATATATATATATATATATATATATATATATATATATTTATAGCATCGATGGTCGAAGCTCATATCGGTCCATTGCCTCATCGAACTATTTTGGATAATTTATCAAAATTTTTGAACATTTCCAGTTTACCCCAATCGTCGTTAATATCGTTTCTACTACGCTTCATAGTTTCATCTTTCCCCCTATTCGTGTATTTTCATCATCGTTATCACTGTTACTGGATCTTTTTAAACGTTTCGATTTTTCCCTATCCGCCGCCAATCTCTTCCGACCCTAATCTCCATACGTTTCATAATTTTATTTCTTCACTCATTCGTGTATCGTCATCATGACGGTATCCAGTTTATATCGACCCGTTGCTGGACGAAAGCCTCAGCGAATGTTACCATTCATTGGTATTCGATCATACTCGACATTGACCGAGTGGATCGATAAGGATTTTTTATTCAGGGTTCACTCCCTTAACTGTCATCACCCGGCGATCGTAAAATCAGACATAGGGTATTTTTACATAGCAACTTTTCATTAAATTTGAGAATTTATAATACAACAATTAATGTAAAATACAATTAACACTTTCGTGCCCGATGACGTACTACTTCGTCTCTTCATAAGACATAACTGATAGCAATTGCCAGTACATTTTGCATAAGTTTCATCTTGTACCTACTGACCTAGTAATATATCTTTTCTTTATGATATAATGGAAATGTTGTTTTATATACGGTCATCCAAATGTGACGCCTAAATTTGTATTTTATTAAAAAGAAATAAAAGAAACTATACACATGTTTCTTTTTAATAAAACACAAGCTTAGGCGTCACATTTGGATGACACTATATATATATATATATAGGGTGTCCTATCAAGAACGCACAATCTAATTTTTAGATAAAACGCATATTTTTTCGAATGAGCAACGATGTTTTTTGAGCGATGTTCAGTGTACCCTCCTGATGAGATTCTCTCTCTCTCTCTCTCTCTCTCTCTCTGTATATATATATATATATATATATATAATATAATATAATATTTTTGTATCTACACTATAGAAAAATATATTGAAATCTCGTTTCAACAGTCGAATTAATTGTAAATAAAATATTGGAGCCTGCAGAGTATTATTTCTTATGTATTTTTTTTATGACAAATCGATTGGCACTAGTTTCAAGTCAGTACGGTCACTAATATTCGAGAAAAATGCAAAATTACACGATTATAATATTATTGGATTACAAACAAAACAGAGAAAGTTATCAGTAGGCCATGCTAAAGAAAAACAGTCGAAAGTCATGATACGAAATGTCATTTAATTAATAATAATAATTAAGACTGGACAATTTACTGATTTATTTTCGAATTAGTGCTATGCACACACTTTCAATAAGAATTATTTAAATTAAAGAATTTCACAAACGAATCACAAATGAATTTTATTAATTTGTATTAATAAAAAATGATTTACTCATATCTAACAGTGTTAATCATCCTTTGCCTTTTATATTTCTCTATTTTCTTTAATATTAGTGATCGCACTGAACTTTATTCGCTCTCATCAATGCTTTTTAGCCCATTTTGCACAACTTCTTTTACCTTCTGATAATTTTCCTTAACTCTGATCGTCCAAAAATCTTTCGAGATGGAAAAACAAGCGATAGTTGCCAAAGACGAAATTATAACTTTATTTGCTCGCAGCAATGCTTTTTAGCCCATTTCGCACGACTTCTTTTACCGTCTGATAATTATTCCAAACTCTGACCACCCAAGATGAAAAAACGGAAGACAGTCGCTACGATCGAGTCTTTTGACCAATCTTGCACGACTTCTTTTATCTCCCGATCAATTCCCACACTCCGATCGTCCTGAAATGGAGAAACTAGGTAACGAGATCGTGACTGTACGGACGACGCTCGTACATATGCATTAACGATCTCTCTTGTACCGCCGATGTTCGAATGTTCGTATATCTGAACCGTGCACGTGTGTATTATTCGACAGTGACGCAAGTCAGGACGGCGAACATTTGGGCGAAGAGGCCGGCATGCTGTACGGCGAGTACCTGATGCTCGACCGTGTGCTCAACGCGCAGAGGATGCTGTCGAAAGAGCACGACGCCATCGTGCACGACGAGCATCTCTTCATCGTCACGCATCAGAGTAAGTACATCGACGAGCCCTAAACAAGCCCCTTATTTCCTTTCCGCGATCGTCTTCTGTCGAGAAAAAAAACATCCGACGATCAAAAAAAAAAAGTCAATCCGAACGGATTCGCAATCGACGGCCTTGACTCCGTTCGACTGAAAACAATTCGCGGAGATAAGTTCTGATTTAGACGAAAACAACAAGCGGATCGCGCAAACAGCGTTACGTCGTCGTTATCAAAAAACACACGACGTCATCGGGCGACGTTCTGTTTACGATGACTGGCGTTTATTTTCTCGGTAAGGTTATCGAGGACACGCGCGAAAAATCGAATCGCACGAACGGGAAAAACGAACGGACGAGAAGACGGACACGTTACGATTTTTCTTCTCGTTCGAGCGATCCTTCTCTTCGAAACGTCGGCCTCGAACGTACGATCCTGAACCGTGTACGCGTCAGTGACGTCAAACGCGCGGCCCGCAAGACCCTAGAACGCCACGAAACTCGAAATCGATTTGATTAAAATAATAAAATGAGATTTGAAATTAAAATTAATGTATATTCTCATCCGAATGTGACGCCTAGATCTGTGTTTTATTTAAAAAAAAAAACAAACAAAAAACATGTGTTTAGGATGGGAAACATGTGTACGGTTTCTTTTTAACAAAACACAAATCTAGGCGTCACATTTGGATGAGCGCATACGAGTATTTTCGATCTCGTAGTTCATATTTTCAATAACTACGTTCTGATGTTTCCTGCCGACTCAGATATCTCGATCGTATTAAACAGTGTTTATAAATTGTAGATCCAGTACACATGGCCATATCGGGTCATCCGAATGCGACGCCTAGATTTGTGTTCTATTAAAAAGAAACATATGTATAGGACAGTGGATAGAGAAGCATGTGTATAGTTTCTTTTGTTTTTTTTTTATAAAACACAAATCTGGGCGTCGCATTTAAATGACCCGATATTGTTTAATTTTTTGTCAATTCATTAAAAGAAGGATAGATGAAAAATTTAAATGAGTTATTTTCGAGTGTATGCACATAGAAAACTTTTTTTTTGCTCGCTGGATTTTTTCGAGAGATCTTTTTTTTTGTTTGCGGCCTACAGACTCTCTTGTATAGGGTCATCCGAATGCAACGCCTAGATTCGTGTTTTATTAAAAAGAAACATGTATATAGTTTCTTTTGTTTCTCTTTAATAGAACACAAATCTAAGCGTCACATTCGGATAGCCCTACACTATGAGTTACTGTTCATATATGAGTTTGACACCACTGACGTACACTGATTTTATGTCGTTTTTTTTTCTCCTAGCGTACGAACTGTGGTTCAAGCAAATCATATTCGAGCTCGATTACATTCGGGAAATCTTTCACGGTCACGAGCTCGAGGAATCGCAGACGCTCGAGATACTGAAACGACTCAATCGGATCGTCCTGATACTCAAGGTAGGTAGGTAGGTAGGTAGGTGGACGAACTACACGGTACTAGAAACAATTGATGTAATCGATGCAAACAAACAAAGTGCGCGTCTTGATCTGCGACCGATGTATAGGATCTTTCAACAGCCACGTCTGAACTTTGACGACCGATCGTGGTTACGTTTGAAATGACAGCTCTGTCATTTTGTGACGTTAGTGTTTTGTCATAGCTGCCATTTAATCGTGAAAAACTAGATACTTCGACAACGCGTCGAAATTGTGAAAATTTATTATAAAAATCCGTGCTCCGTTCGCTACATGGAATCTGTGGTCGGCACGAGCGTCCTGCCGAGAACTCGATTCAAACGAGAATATTCGACTTTACAATCCCTCAAAATTTCATTTAGACCATCCTGTATTCAAAACAATCCTCGTAGACGAGCGATTGTTTCGCATCCGACGCGCGCTCTCGATCCCCTATCGGCCGAATAATTAAAAATATCCGTAACCGGATACGTTTGAGAGTCGCGTACGCGCGCGTGTGGCTTCGCTCGTAAAATTTAATTTCATTGCACCGATGTCGAGCTACTGATTATCGGCTTACGGACGCCTCCGTGTCAAGGTCCGAGACGCTTTTTTCGGCGTCGCTCGTTCGACACGATTCCGGATCAAATCTCCTCGTCGTCGGGACATCCGACGTCACGGTGCCGGTTGCGTCACACGACGTCACGATAAACGCGGTGATGGTCGAATCTTGATCCCGATTGCGTGATCGTCGTGAAAACGATTTTTTTCACAATCTAGTCGACGTGTTCGGTTTGTTTTTGTTTTATTTACGCGTGTGGAAATTTACATACATACAACATACACATACGCACTAGGATCATCCAAATGTGACGCCTAGATTTGCGTTTTATCAAAAAGAAACAAAAAAAAAACTATACGGATGTTTCCTTACACACCATCGTATACACATGCTTCTTTTTAATAAAACACAAATCTAGGCGTCACATTTGGATGACCATATAATATATATATATATATATATATATTTCATAAAACTTTTTTTTTCTAAAATATTCACTTCGACCTCGGCCAATCGTTTGATTACGTAACAGAAAACTTGTCTTTCAGTTGTTAATTTATGCACACGTTCATAACGAGCTAATTCATTCTCTCTGATAGACCGTGTGTGTGTTTAGAATTATGCATGAAATACACGAAATTGATTACAAAAACGTGTTAATTATTATAATTTATAATCATTAACAGTTATGTTTTAGAGATGATTATTTTCATTAAAACGACACATGTGTGGTCACCTTGTACGACATATATAATATTTTCCCTTCTGTATGTATGTATGTATATATATATATATATATATATATATATATACACCCGTCCCTCAATTTACGCGGAGTATCCGTTCCACGTGGATTCGTTTTAGGCGAATGAAACTCGCATAAATTGAGTCTGTCAGTACAGTAGAAAAATATCGGAAATAAAAGCTAGTGAAGTTGTAAAAAACACATAATTATTTCACATGGCTTAACAAAAAAAAAAAAAAAACAATGACGTTTTAGAAAACAAAAGTGGATAAATTTTATTCAAAATGTCACTATCGCTACTGTAATTCAAAACGATCAACCTTTTATATATTTTTATCGTGCTTTTATACGTTCAAGTAAGAATTTACAGCGATCTGATATATAATAAATTGAAATCTATCTGACTGCGTATAAAAAGTCCCGCGTAAATAGAGGTATAATTTACCGCGTAGAATAAAATTCGCGTAAAAAAATCCCGCGTAAATCAATACGGCGTAAAAAAAGTCCCGCGTAAATTGAGGGACGAGTGTATATATATATATATATATATATATATATATATATATATATTATATATATATATATATTTCGGAAGGGAGATTTACTAATATATATATATATATATTATATACATATTTCGTTTACTGTTTTATTGTTATATAGTGGTGGTTCAATAATTCGGTCAGAAAATATTTGCTATTGGAGCTAAAATTGACAGAATATAAAATATTCTGTCAATTTTCAAAATTGTACATCATTTTGATTCTCGCACAAAAATATTTCGTTCGTGTCTCAGAGTGCTACGATCAGTTATGAAATGTTTTAATGTACAGTGTTTGTCAAGCCTACTTTGTCAATATACCTACTTTATAAATTTTATTTTCATTTTTTTTTCAAAAAAATGCGGGAAAACTCTCATGATTTTTTAAATTTTCATCGGCGTTTCTGAAATCTTTAATCGACTGTAGATTATTTTTATAGCATGTTTTTGAATGTTTTTCTGACTTAATTTCTAGAGAATGGCTGATGCATTCGATACAGTTATGTTTGGCAACAAAACACAACTGTATTCTATTTATTGGTTTATAATTTTACAATGGTGGATTCATAATTCGAACAGAAAATATTTATTAATATTAAAAGTCGTTAGTCGGATTTTTAATTTTGC
This sequence comes from Neoneuromus ignobilis, assembly GCA_029203775.1. Taxonomy (NCBI): domain Eukaryota; kingdom Metazoa; phylum Arthropoda; class Insecta; order Megaloptera; family Corydalidae; genus Neoneuromus; species Neoneuromus ignobilis. The sequence goes on along the minus strand of CP092088.1, from coordinate 61,606,436 downwards.
ACGTGTGTTGCATGTTTGCTAGTACAACCTTTGTACACAAAATAACGTTCTGGATTCTTGACATGAAATGAAAGAAAAGGAGAATATATATATATATATATATATATATATATATATATATATATATATATATATATATATATATATATATATATATATATATATATATATATATATATATATATATATTTAAAGTAAAGTAAGCTGATACCGATCGTCAAGGTTTCTAATAGAAATTAATCCGACAGTTTATACGTTTGGCTTAAGAATTACGGAAATAATTATATTGACACATTCAAAGTAAGACGTGTGTGTGAATGAATACACATACGTACACGCACACACACATAACATATATCAGATGACCTAAATGAGACTAAAAGATAGTAAAGAATAATAAATTATAGTAAGCAAGTAAATGTATGTCTAAACCCTTCAGTATTATTTTTGTCGTCTATATATATATATATATATATATATATATATATATATATATATATATATATATATATATATATATATATATATCAGCGGCGGCTCAATCAATATTTATATTTGATATAATGACAGACTTGTTTCACAAACGATAAACGAAACTGATTTTTCAATTTGTCTTTCATCGTGCACTTTTCAAATTTCTTTTAAAATTCAAAATGTCCACGTTATCGACTGCATTGTTAAAAAAAATGTTCAAATCGCAGCGTACTGAACGAATATCTTCTTTTTTTTAAAAAAAAAAATGGTAGGTAAGAAAAAAATTCAAAAATATGATGTGAAAATAATCCACATTCGATGGAAGATTTCAGAGATACTAGTAAAAAATATAATTTTCTATAAAATAAAAATTTTCGAAATTTTTCCACGTTTTTTTAAAAAATAGCAACAAAAGTTGTATCAAAGTTAATATTGAAAAATATATTATACGTTGTTTTGAAAATAGTCCATAGTCGATCGTAGCCTACTGAGACACGAACGAAATATTTTTTCGAAAAAGAACAACGATCCACCGTTTTGAAAACTGACGAAATATTTTACATAGAACTATCAAATCCCCAAAACAAAGTCCGAATTATCGAGTCACCATTGTAAAATAATAAAACAACATCGGCCGGTTGTTATTTATAAAACAGTAGAAAAATATACTATTTTTCATACAAGATATTTTCCCACATTTTTTTAAAAAATTTATAACAAAATTGATATCAAAGTTAGTGTTGGAAAATTCATTACACGTTGTCTTAAAAATAGTCTATAGCCTGATCATAGCCTTCTGAGACGCAAACGAAATATTTTTTCGAAAAACAACAACGATCCGCCATTTTGACAACTGATAAAACATTTTACAACGAAATCAGACCTGCAAAAGGATTTTTTTCTGTTCAAATTACTGACATTTCCGAATTAACAAATGCCCGGATTATTGAGCCGCCCCTGTATACGTCCATTATATATGTATGTATGTGTATGCATGTATATATATATATATATATATATATATATATATATATATATATATATATATACACGCATACACATATACAGACTTATATTAATATGTGCAAATATTATGTCATATAACTACTTAGAAATTAATATTCATGTCAACGAACCCGCACTTTTTCGATTACTACCGATGCGTTCGAGGAATGTTGCAACTGATATATGTCGTCGACTCCTATTAATTGCTCGAGCAAAAAAAAAATATTGGATGACCTCGATGAAGATGACGAATTTCGGTAATGACGTACACGTGTCGAAATTTGCAAGATCAAAACATGTTCGAACATCTTTCAGACGTCGTCGTCGTTGTTGTTGTTGTGATCAGTTAATGTTGTTGTTGTTGTTAACAATTTAATGACGACTAGAGTACATACGTCTGCGCATGTTCCAGCTGCTCGTCGACCAGGTGATGATCCTCGAGACGATGACTCCGCTCGACTTCATGGACTTCCGCGGCTACCTCTGTCCCGCGTCCGGGTTCCAGAGCCTGCAGTTCCGTCTTCTCGAGAACAAGCTCGGCGTGCGTCAGGAGCATCGCGTCAAGTACAACCAGCAGTACTCGAAAGCGTTCGGCGCGGACGAGGACGCGATGCGAGCGATCGAACGGTCCGAGCTCGAGCCCCCGTTAGCTAATCTCGTCGAGCAGTGGCTCGAGAGGACGCCCGGCCTCGAGCTGGACGGTTTCAACTTCTGGGGCAAGTACCGGGACGCCGTGAAGACGTTGCTCGACGAGCAACGGAACGCCGCGACGGTACGACGCCGTGCCGATCGTCCGTTCGCGTCGCCGTCCTCACGCGTCCGTCCGTTCGTTTCCGCAGACGGAGGTGTCGGAGAACGTGAAGAACTACCGGCTGCTCGATCTGGACAAACGGCGCGAGGTGTACGAGAGCATATTCGACCCGACGGTGCACGACGCTCTGGTCGCGCGCGGAGAGAGACGGTTCTCGCACAAAGCGTTGCAGGGAGCGATCATGATCACGTTCTACCGCGACGAGCCGCGGTTCTCGCAGCCGCACCAGCTGCTCACGCTGCTCATGGACATCGACTCGCTCATGACGAAGTGGAGATGTGAGTGGCGCTCGACCGCGCGAGCGGCGCGACCCGAGATTCCAAATTCGCCGCTCTCTTTCAGATAACCACATCATCATGGTGCAGCGGATGATCGGATCGTCGCAGTTCGGTACGGGGGGTTCGTCCGGATATCAGTATCTTCGGTCGACTCTGAGGTAATCGACTTCGTTTCGTATGAAACCGGCAGATTAACCCGTTCACACTTGCCGCGCTGATGTGTCAACGGTACATAATGTCATGCAAACAAAAAATGGGCTTTTGCGCACTAGTCAGCGTGCATACGGTATTCGCGCCCCGTTGCCGCGCGTCTCACACTCTCTTATCAACGAGATCCCCCGCCTAAAATAATCAGTTTTCAGAAAAGAGGGTGTGAGACGAGAGGCAACACTGTACGCACGTCGACTAGTGTGCAAAAGCCCATTCCGTGCATCGCTTGAAATTTCCGTTACACGGGTCGACGCAAAAATCCCTACCTAGAAAATGAGTTTTTAGAAAAGAGGGCGTGGAAACGAGCGGTAATACGCCATGCGTACGAGTGTGAACGGGCCTCGTAGTCGAAGTCCGTACGTTTCTTTTCCGGAAAAACAAATCGAATCTTTTTCGCCACGCCGCAGCGATCGGTACAAAGTGTTCATCGACCTGTTCAATCTGTCGACGTTCCTGATTCCACGTTCGCTGATACCGCCGCTCACTCAGACGATGAAGAGCCGTCTGTGCTTGTCGTGGAGCCTCGGCGAGGTCGACGACGAAACGGACACGGCGGCGAGCGCGGCGAACACGACGGTGGAAAACGATTGCGATGCGAACAGCAGCAACACGAACCACGAACTCGAGAGCTCGATAGAGAAATCCATATGACGATCGTTGTGAACGACAAGAAGAAACACACACACACACACACACACACACACACACACACATATAGTAAATCAAAGTGAAGCTCAAGGAATGATATTTTAAATATTTATTGTGGAAAATTGATCGATAATCACAATTGGAATATTTTTATGTCTCTTATGCATTTATTAGAAACGTTTCCATTGTAGCTAAATAATTAATCAAAAAATAATGTTTTAATTTTGGGAAAAAAGTTTTTTTTTCTAAAAAGTTACCAAAAACAACTCAAAATCGAACTCGTACGCCGATTTAAATCTACATTCATTTACTGATACATTAATAATTAAATTTAGTATTTAGTGGGGTAAATGTGGTTAACTTTAACAGCTTTAAGTCGATCGAGAATGGACTGTTTAATTTTTGCAATAAGTAGGCTCGATTTTCTCCCATTCCTTAGGTAAATCGTTTCTATTGGAAAAGTTATGTTTTTTTATTGCAATTTCCGAACGTATGTACAAATCTCCAATCACATTTAAATCTGGAAATTGTGACGGTGTTTTTTTAACCACTTTTGAACAATTATACAAGAGCCAATTCCCTACTTTGTATTTTGGATCATTGCCCTGATACAATTTAAAATCGTCTAGTATGCCTTGGAAGTTCAAAATTTTTATTCAAACATTTTTCCACTTCCAGTACTAACCAATGGGAATTTATTTTTTGATCTTCTTGTCCTTTTTCGAGGATCCATCGCTTGTCGTAAATATTCAAGACTTCTCGAGAGCTCGCCTTGATCTAGATGTTTACTTCTCGATCACCCTTACTTCTTTTTATTACACTCTGCATTGATTCTGTTTACCATTTTTCCTATTTTCTGTAATGATTTTCCATTTTAACAATGAAAAATAATTCCTTTTCTTTTTTCAATAGACAATCGACCTCTCTGTCGACCCATAATAAATTTTTAAACGTACGATTACTTCTAGTACATAGTTTCAGAACAAAAATCTAAATTCAAAATCGTATGCGTTTACGTACCTACCTCGACATCATTTACATGTGAAAATAATAAACGTATGCGTTTCGTTTTTAATTGTTTCTTGGTAATTTTTCAAAAAACTTTTTTTCTCAAAATCAAGATTAATTATTAGCATTTCTAACAAATATATAAACACAGTCTAATTGTGATTATTGATGAATTTTTCACAGTAAAAATATAAAACATCATGCCGTGTGAGTATCATTTTAATTCACTGTAAAATTTGACATTTATTAATAATACGAGAAATGTTGAGAAACGCTGTTTGTTCTCTATACATTAAACCTTTGAATAAATTGAAAATGCGAATAAAAATGTAACTGTTTTAATAAATATTACATACATATTATAAGATAAGCTTTTTTTCATTGTTCGTCGCATGTGAAAACAAGAACGAGTTGCCCGTTCGACATTTAACCACGGGACAAATGTTGACCAGCGCTGTTTCGTTCTCAGTACGTAGTATATTTTGACACGTCGTGTGTCATTCGTACGTCAGACGTGAATTGATACAAATAACAAAAAAATATCTTCTCGTGCACTCGACGATGGACACGTCGGACAGCGAGGCGTTCCAGAGCGCCGACGAAGATTTCGATGACGAAATCACCGTGAAGTTTTCCGGCAAGAAGCGTTTCGAGAATGAGGTTAAGTCCGCGCACGTCAGTGACACGGATTCGCGACAGATCGCGACTTCTTGCGGTCCCGAGAGGATCGAAACCGTAGAAGAGGAGGAGAGCGTGTCGACGAAAATCGGTTCTGTCGAATTGTGCGACGACGAAAACAAAGAAGAGGGAGAATCGAAGTCGGTCGATGAACCGATCGATACCGAATCTGACGGAGAGGCGAATTTGAATCACGGCGGATACGCCGATCCGCCGATAATAACCGAATGTTGGGAGTACGAGTCGTGGGAGGATTACAAGAGAACCGTGGACGAGCGGAAGGCTCGCGAAAACGCCGAACGCGGTGCGGTCGAAAAAGACGATACGAACAAATCCGAGATCGTGAAGAGCGGACCGTCGGAAATTGCCGAACGTTTCGATAAGAGTGCCGAAGATGTGGTGAACGTGTCCGACAATAAGTTCGCGGCGAACGATTGGGACAATGATTTCGGCGGCTGGGACGACGACGACGATGTCAAAATAGAGAGCGCCATCGAAAGTGCCGAGACGAATAAACGTAACGAAACGAACGCCGAGGACGATGTGAAAAATTCTAACACGGAGAGGGGCGGTTACGGGATTCCTCCTCGACGGCCAGTTTGCTGGGAAATGGAAAAGCATGTGAAAAACAACCGAGCGGACGATAAAACGGTTGGCGTTGAAAAAATTGAAAAAATCGAAAAAACAGACGAAGATCGCCGCCGCTGTCAAACGGGAGAAAAAGAAGGCCGTGCGAGCGACGTTTTCGAAGATGCGGAGAAGAACGACTGGGATAACGATTTCGACGATTGGGACGAGTTCGAAAGCACGGACGAATCTGAAAAACGGCCGACCGACGTAGTAAAAAAGACTGAACCGGACGTGGCTCCCCTGTTCGAGAAGCTGACCGACAAGAATTCGGACGGATGGGGCAATTGGGGCGGCTGGGGCGTATCGTCCCTCCTGTCGACGGCGACCGGCAGCGTGCAGACGTTCACGAGTCAAGTGTCGCAGGGGCTGAGCACCGTGATCGAGAGCAGCATAGGGATAATGAGCGCCGAGGAACTGGCACGGATGCAGAAACTGGAGAAGGAGGAGGAACTGCGGAAAGAAGAGGCGCCGATCGCCGAGGGCGACGATCGCCGGCGGAAATCCGAGTCCGGCGTGTTCGGTCTCGGGAATCTGATAACGGGCGTCGGACATATAACGAAGCTCGTCGAGACGACCGGCTCGAAGGTCGTCAGCACGGGCCTCGATACCCTCGAGGTGATCGGCAAGAAAACGATGGAAGTGTTGCAGGAGGGCGATCCGGGACTCGTCAAGAAACGAGCGTTGTTCGGGTTGGACGGCGACCGGCCGGTGCTGTCTCAGCTGCTGCGCGAGGCGAAGGAACGCGCCGAGGCGGACGCGCGGACGACGCCGACCGTGACCGAATCCGAGAAGAGACGCGTGCGGTACGAGACCCTGTTCGACGATAACAGAGGGCTCGTGCACCTCGAAGCGCTCGAAATGCTGTCGAAGCAGTGCGAGATCAAACTGGAATCGATCGTCGAGACGACGACCGGCGACGCGCTCGAAGACCTGCGAGAGACTCTAGTGCAAGTGAAAGAGCTGTGCGAGTTGCCCGAAGAGGACGACGACGAGGACGACACGAAGTCGGACATCGACGCGCTGATGCCGAAGCTGGACGAGGCGGTCGTCGAACTAGGGATCTCTCTGTCGTACGAGAAGTTCGCCGAGTGCTGGAGAACCGCGACGAACGACGTCGAGCACGCGACCGACGTCGACGTCGTCCACGAAAAAGCCATCGAGACGTTAGCGAAATTGACGTCGATAGCCGTCGAACAGTTCCACAGGGCGGCGGAGTTGTTGCTGATCAAGGAGCGGAGGAGCACGGCGGACGAGGCGGACAGTCTAGTTCGGTACGTCGGTGCGCATGTTTACCGATAGCGATCGTTTAATTGATTTATTTATTTTTTAAACAGGTTAACGGTCACCGTATCGACGGTCATCGGCGCGATCGCCGCGAAGTTCTCCGAGAAACTCGACAGCTTGTCAACGGAAACCGACGGTTCGAACCTGAATTCGTTAATAACGAACGTTTTTTTCGAGGTAATTCTCAAATATGTCGAACTGCAGGAATATTTATTGATTTTTTTTAAAAAAAACAAACGTTACAGGCAACTAACAGCAGTTCGTATGTTCGCGATGCATTCCAGTTATTGGTTCCGATCTTGCAGGCTGGAGCTGTATAAGAATTGAATTGTATCCAATGACATAATCGCTACAACTGCACTCGACACCGCGCATTTTTTTAATTATATATAAATATCAGGAGGTTCCGCTCCCTATATATGTATACACACTCATACACGTGAAGAAATCAAATAAATTTAAATTTGTACATACATATTGATTCTCTATTGAATTATGAATTTGAAGTATATTGTTGATTTTTTGTAATAAAATATGTTAATATATGAATCTGAAATATATAACTATTAAATAATAAACATTTTTTTTTTAAAAAAAAAAAAAACGAAAGCAAATTAATTTTTAATCATTTCAGCAAATATAACTGTTAAATGATAAAATATTGAAAAAGAAAAAAAAACGAAAACTCAAGGTCGAGCTGAGAAGGGACCTCAACAACCGTTAAAAATTTCAAACACTGTGACGAGAACCATGTTATAAAAACCGATAAATAAAACCTTTCTAAATAAACATGTCAAATGTCACAAGTGAGGAATACGAACACTTACTAGTCTTGCGGGCCTATGACGAAATAAAAAGAAACAGTCGACCTCCAGTTAGAGATGGATTGAATAAAGACACAAAAACACAAATTAGTATATATTTAAAAAAAGTCAAAGTCGCCATCGAAACGCATCGGCCGATGTATTTATAAATAGTAAGTAATTATTGAACACTCTATAACTATTGTAATTAAAATTCATTTGTGTTGAAACAAATTTGGGCGTACGGTATTTTTTACGATCAAATAGGATATCCAATGAATGTGACAATTTTCTACCCTAATTTCGATATAAAATTTCTGTTCAAAAAATATTTTAGGTTACATTTTTCAAAACGATTTTTTGTCGTTCGCGTCCAGAAGGCTCCGATATTTTCTAAGCGTAATTTTTGACGGCTTCTATAAAACGGCGAGCTAATTTTTTAGCATTTTTCAAACGTGAAAAGCGGTTATCGTTAGATAAGAAATAAAGTTATTGTCGTTTGGGCCAAAATAACAAAATGTCTTTTTCGAGACTTCCTAATATGAAATATTAGGTTGGCAAATATCTCCCTTCCGCCTTCTGGTCTTTTGAATTTCGCGGCTATGTACAAAAAAAAAAAGCGGAAGGGAGATACTTGCCAACCTAATATATTCATATAATACATTACTTACAATCACGCAACGAGATCATATCAAATATATATTTTTACTTTAAAGAATTTTCTTAAAAAAGAAAAAAATCACCGAAATGTTTTTTTCCGGCCGTCCGACAAAAGGTATTTTCGCACTCTATAATGTTATTAATTATATTAGTGCTATCGGGAAATTTGTATTAACAGCTTGTAAAATAAATCATTTATTTTACATTTTTTATGCGAGAACACAAATTTTATAAAAACTAAATTATTACAGAACTTTTGTCGTAATCTCACCTTTTAACCCTTACCGGTCGTATGTCACCTCTGACGTGACATTACAACTTTGTATGTCACGTGCGAGGTGACGAGACTGAACAAGTAACAACGTCCTCGTTGCTGAATGTACACATTGTATATTTTCACAGTTTAATTCTTACTCGATAGCAGACGACACGTTCTGTCACATTTCAACAATTATTTTATTTATATTATAATATTTCATTCTTCCAATAATGAATAAAGAAAACTATAGTAATGTGGAAAGAGACAGTGATAGTTGTAGTGAAATAGGTGACAATTTTGAATATTCGGCAAGTGATTTTAATTCTTGTGATGAAGCTGCATATCTCGCAACCTCATTCGCAAGGGAAGCGTAATGACTGCATTGTATGTTCCAATCGGAAATTACCCGGAGGAAGAAAGATAACTATACTCTTCTGCGAAACTTGTAACAGAAAACCATTCCTTCGTGTAGAAAAATGTTTCAAAAAATACCACACATTGGAAAAACATAAATAAGATTTAAGCTCGAAGATTACACGTTTAATAAAATGTAAATATAAATATTTTTATTCACAAAACTATCTTTTTATATCGAGTAACTTAGTTACTCTTCTCTTACAATAAGCATTCAAATATGAAGTATAAAATGCCAACGTCCGATAAGGATTAATGTGTGCAGTCGATTAAAACTCATGAATAAAATATACAATATTGTTATATTTAATAAAAAGCTGGGTTACAAAAATATCTCACATCAGATCATACGAATGTCAGGCATCGAACGTTAAGAAACATCAAATATATACACATATACATATATTAATAAATGTGTTTATTAATGGGACGTTCTCGATAATTTCAATAACCTCACATTCTCAATCGTTCGAATTATCGAGCCACCGCTGCATTCGTACAACTCGACCGAACATAACAACAAATGACCGAAGAAAAATAAATAGCGGTTATAAAACAAACAAACAAACGAACGAAACGGAAACAAAACAAAACAAAACACGCGCTCCAATCGACTGTTTTCGACTCTTGCTCAGTGTTTCCCCCGTTTGTTCCCTGTCGGCGGTTTCTGGAGCTGAAAACTATCGGACGGCTGCTGTGTCGGATTGAACGGCGCCACTATCGCTCCGGACATGCCCGTGGCGGCGCCGTACGGCGGCGGTTTCGGGGTCTGATCCGCCGGAGCAGCGTTCCATCCTGCGTACGAATTCATCCGATTAGAACGACGTCGCGCGGCGTGCGATTCGAAAGATCGTATGAGAAAACGTAACTCTAAATTAAAATTAGTTCATACCCGTGCCGATTCAAAACCACGAGAGACCTTCGAACAATACAATAGAATTATATTCGGACATTGCGGATGATGATTCTGTGACGGTCGATTGCCGACGATCGCCTGGACGGGTTGATCGCGCTTCGCTGCTAATTCGAAATCGCTTCGTCGGGAAACAAAGCGTTTTTATTGTACGCTATGCGATTCTCGAGATCGGGAGAAAAAACGTATTCGTTTCGTAGCGGAGTGATTTCAAGTCGGCGACGCGCGATCGTTCGGCCAGGCGAGTGATTTCATCTGCGATCAATCGCGCGCGATTAATTGCCGGCAATTAACCGTCCGGATACGGATCTGATACATGCATGTGAAAATTATCTGGCGTCCGATCGAATCGAAGTTTTATACATGCTAAGACTCGATGACGATTAATCACCTTTGTACCGAGAGTTCCTTTTAACCACCTGCGCTGGAATGACGTGCTGTGCGCGTCGACTGCTATCTGTACCGAATGCCCGTGTATGACGTACACAGCACGTCGTGTGATTTGTGCCGAGTCAAAACAACATCGGAGTTCAGTTAGCGAGTGTCACGCTTCTGTTCTGAAGGCATACGAGTGATTTTTTTGTAGAACTTCATTAATTTTGCATGATTTAATTGAATAACGATCGAGTAACAACGAAACACGACGATTTTTTTTTATTATTATAAAAAACTATTTTATCCAAGAACTATTCCATTCTGATAAAAGCGCATCAGAAAATGTTGTACTGGATTTTAGTTGATTTAGTTGATTTTGTACGCACCCTCTTTTTAGATAACTGGTATTCGTCACCAAAACCGTATTGGAAATTACATTTGCAAAAAATTAATACTATCGGAACACTCGGATCTAACGGAAAGAATACGCTTGCGACAAAATTAAAAAGATTTGAAGTTTTTTCGAGATCTCGCAACGGTATCTCGGCTGTAGAATGGAAGGACAAAAAAGATACATACAGCTGGGTTTGTTTTCGTGCGGATTATTTTAACGCGGTTTTGAAGTTATGCGATTCATATTTCTTCTTAGTATCTTTTTGTACGAATTTTTGTTTAAATTTCTTTGAGCGGTTATTTAATTCAACGAAAAGCTCTTCAGTTGTATTGAACAAATGAAAGTGTCAGAGCCATTTACTTCCTCTTCTTAAACTGTAAAGACTTTTTGGCTAGCAAAGGATGATTAACCGGGTTTTTAAAAAGGAATGCACTGCGTAAGGTGAACATTACGGGTGCGATTGCATCGGCAGATGAAGAAGCTGCCAAATTTTTTGTTGACAACGCACTAGGTCAGGGGTTCCCAACCTTTTTATATCCTAGAGCGCATTCTAAAATATCGGTAGGGCGGCGGGCACCAGCTATTTTTTAAGGATATTTATAATTGACCAAAGATAAAAAATAATAAACAAAAATAATTTCAAAATAATAAAATTATTGTGCAAATCACATACACACAAAGAAACGTACATACAAAACGTAATACAAAGTAAACAAAAAACACACATACAAAGAAATCATTTAAAAAACATGAAAGAAAACATTAAAAAAAATATCAATCTGTCAGTGTGATCTTTGGCATTGCATTTCATTGGCCAGTGCCTCGTAATTAGGAGAGTATGACGATAATCCTGTTAGCAAAAAAATTATAAAGATGCTCATCGGTGAGTCGAGATCTATATCGTGATTTTATTAAATTCATGTTTGAAAACAACGATTCGCATAAATACGTTGACCCGAAAAACGATTTGATTTTATATGCCGCTTTTTTCAAAAACGGGAACTTTTCTTTGTCGACTATGTTCCATAAGTCCTCTGATATTAAGGATTTTAGCAAAATATCATTCTTAAGGTCCAAAATTTCTAACTCTAGTTCTTCTGCTTTCCCCTGAACAAGATCTGCAATACGTGCGGCTAATTTCATTACATTTATTTGGCAAGTAAAAGGATTGATACAGAAAGAGACAATTGGCTCGATATTCGTAAACTGCAGAAATCTCTCTTCAAACTGTTTTTGAAGCACTCGAAGGGTCTCAATAAATAATGACACGTTTAATTCATTGTTACCCAACATTTTCTTCATATGTGGGAAATGCACGAGAGACTTGATCTGCAGATGTGATATCAACAAAGCCAATTTCGCTTTAAATGAATTTACAGAGCTTATCATTTCAGCTATATTTTTGTCTCTTCCCTGCAACTCCAAATTGAAAGAATTCAATTTTTCCATGGTGTCTGCAAGAAAACCCAAATCCACCAGCCAGCAAGACTCAGTTAGTTCAACATAATTTTCATTTTTATCGTTTATAAATGTTTTTATTTCTTCAATTAATATAAATCTTCAATTTATATTTTTAATTAGTGTTTGTGAAAAAAATTCTGTCAAATAGTGGCGGGCGCATATAAATCGGTCCGCGGGCGCCATGGCGCCCGCGGGCACGGGGTTGGGAACCCCTGCACTAGGTCATCCACGTTTAAAATGTCCGAATGTGAACACGATGTTTTTTCCACCCAATACAACAAGAATTATTTAGCTATTAGATCGAGGCATAATTGTAACTTTTAACAATATTACGTTAAACGCACTTTTCAATTTATATTGGATCAACTAGAAAATGAGTTAAAAAATAGTAACTGACGCTTGGAAAAAAATTCAATCTTTGACTGTATGAATCATGTTGCATTTGCTATCACTCGAATAGAACCACACACTTTTAAATGCCTGTCGGGAAAAGGTTTGGCCTGCATGTCTTGAGAACAGTGCAGCTGCTGTTCACATTCTTTTTTAGTTTCTTATTTTTAGTCTAAACTGTGCAGCTATTATTGCGATGATAATTAAAATGTGTATAAAAAAGTGTAAAATAAATTACACATACGTACATATTGTTTCGAATAAAATTAAATAGTTAATTAAAAAAATAAAGTAAAAAACTTTGTTTTGTATAATTTTTTTTGCAGATATTTGAATTCTTTATTTCCTGATTTGTTATGCGAATTTTAGAATAATTTCACTTTGTAGCTTTGGTTTTATGCGGTTTTTGACAATTATGGAACGTATCCGTACTTTTTCGATGTGAGTTAAGTCTTTTTATGTGCGATTTTTTTTAATGCGGTTAATTAATTGCCAGCGCAAGTGGTTAATAACAACGACGGTGCTGTTTTAAAACATATAGAAAGAAGAAGCGATAAACATTTCAGTAAAATAAAGATCAGAGTATGTTTTAATAAACTGCTTTTTCCACCATCTTCGAAACAAACGATTTTCGTGGTTCTTGACATTCAACGAACCGAAGCGAACATCCGACACGACTTTTTCCGTACGAAACACACATCTATCGAAAACTCACCCGACGTGCCCGGCGACGTTCCCGTATATCCTAGCGGCGAAGCGGCAGGAGGGGCGCGCGCGGCCGGCTGAACCTGCGACAGGAACCCGTACGCCGCGTTGCCGAGCGACGAGAACGGCGTCGGTCCGGCCGCTCGTTTCGGCATCCCCGGCACGAACGACTTCGCCGCGCCCAGCGTCTCGACGGCGGTCGCCGCCGACGCGGCCTGTTTCCTGAAGATGTCGGTTTCGTCTTTCAGGACGTACTTGCGGAAATTCAAATACTGTTCTTTGTGGCTTTCGACGCGCGCGTGGACCGACTGCAGGCGGCCGGCGAGCGCGATGAACGTCTCGTGGAGTTTCCGCATGCCGACCGTCAATTCTGAATATATATAAAAAATAAATAAAAATCAACAGAACCGGTCTATCGATACGGCGCGTGAATTGTTTTGCGAACGACACACACCTTGAGACGTCAACACCTTCGGCTGCTCCACCGACAAAATGTGTTTTCCGGTCACTTCGATCTTCTGTCTTATTAAATTCAATTCGACCTCGAACTGATTCACCGTATCGATGAAGTACTTCAACGGCGCCGTGTTGTCGAACTGGAAACCCGGCGGCGTGTCGTGCGTCCTCTGCGCCATCTCCGCGTGCAGGAGGCACTTCGCCGTCTCGAACTTCAATTTCGCGGCCTTCTGCCGATTGGACGTCAGTCCGTTTTCGATTTCGGCCATGCTCTTCTGTAACGATTCGATCCCTTCGTTGACGTGCCTCAGCGGCTTGATCGAAGCGCGCGCCACGTCGGAGCTGTACGATTTCTGCTGCTTCACGTGGCTTTTGAAATGTTCGACGAGTTGCTGCGAAAGGGGATCGGCGTCGTATGTCAACGGTGTCGAGAGAAACGAATGAAAAATCGAATTACCTGCATCTCGTTCGGAATCCGGTTTTCTTTCGCGGCTTTGTTTTCGGCGTTTTTCGCGTTTTCAACGCCGCCTATCATGTTTTGCCCGTCTAGGGACGACCGCACGCCGCCGAGGCCGACGAAAGCGCCGGGCGCGCTCGTCTGCGCGACGATCGTCGTCGGAGGTTTCGTGCCGAGGGTGGCGAGGCCCGAGAGACCGGTCGACGTCGTCGTCAGAGAAAACGGAGGGGGAAGAGCGCCTATCGAAGTCGGTGCCGACGTGACACCTCCTCCCGAGCCTATCGAAATTCAAACGCGGACGAAAAACTTACAATGATTAAAAGACGTATTTCAGGTAGTGGAGAGATCGCATACCGAATCCTAACGTCGGAGCCGCCGTCGGCGTCGCTCCGAACAATAATCCTTGAGACGTCCCGAAACTCGACGTTCCCGTCGTGGTCGTCGGTCCTTTGAAACCGACATTGCCGGCCGTGCTACCGAAATTCAATCCGGCGGACGTCACCGCAGTCCCGAACGACGACGACGATTGGGCGGTCGTCGCGGTCGCGCCGAACCCGGTGCCGGCGAAGCACGCGGGAAAAGCGGGCGCCGCGCCGGTCGCGGTTCCGAACGCCAATCCCGCGGATGTAGTCGTGGCGGTCGGTGTTCCGAAACTGAATCCTGTCGACGGAGCCACCGCCGCCGTCGTCGCCGCCGCCGCCGCGACGTTCGCCTGCGGTCCGAAACTGAACGCTGCCGAGGGGGCGGTCGCCGCCGGCGCGGTCTGCGACCCGAAACCGAACGCCGCGGACGGAGCCGTCGTCGCCGGCTGTGCTCCGAAACTGAACCCGGTGGCGGGCGCCGTCGTCGCGGCCGTACCGAACGACGCGCCTGTCCCGAATAAGCTCGGCGTCGACACGACGGCCGTGCCGAATTTCGGCGCGGCGCTCGACGCCGGCGTCCCGAAATTGAAACCCGACGTGACGTTCGGAGCCGTGCCGAACCCGGACGGAGTGCCGAACAGACCGGGCGTAGCGCCGAACGTGGGAGCCGCCGACGAGGCCGGTATAGCAGGCGTACCGAACGTTATACTACCCGGTTGCTGCATCGCGGTCGTTTATCGACGCGCACGAACGATCGAAATAAAATCACGATTTTTCAATAAACGACAGTCATACACTTACGCTTGGATTTTACTTGTTCGATCTTTGAATTACTTTAAAACATTTCCATACGCATGCACGACTCGATTATGTTTCTAAAAAAAATATTAAAACAAAGTACACTTAACCTCAAACTTTATCGACATAAATTGAAATCGATTCCGTATTCGGTGCACGGTTTTTACGACGATACGAGTTTCGTGTTCATATTCCAATACACACTTCACTAAAATCCTCTGAGAATTTCCAGTATATATTCTAAATTAATTTAAAGAAAACTCTTAATTGTCAGTACCTAACTTCACAACATTATAAACACCAGTTAAAATGAAAAAATGTTTCAATACGTAAAACTAAACTAACAAATTGTAATTGAAAAAAAAATGATCTCCAACTTATTTAAGAGATTATTTCATACTACCGGTAAAAGTCTGTGTGAAACAACAGACATAAATCATATTTTACAAAGTGCCGCTGAGGGAAACGTCGTAAAAATTAAGGTTAATATCATTAAATCAGTGGTTCTGAAATTTTCTGCGGTCGTGTAACTGACGTTCACGTAGAATTTTGAATTTTCCATAATTAAAATGTTATTGGTTCTATTAAACACTTATATAATTATTTATTTTCTATATTAAAATTGTTAATTCTTTTCATAATATAAAAAGGGTGCAAAAATAATATAATAAAATTGACAATGATTGAATTAGTAAAATGGAGTAGTGACAAAAAATTTAAAATATTACAAATATATGTGTATGTGTGTTGTGTGTGTATATATATATTAGGTGTGCCTTCTGGTCTTTTGTGCAGCTATGTACAAAAAAAAAAAGCGGAAGGGAGATATACCTATATATATATATATATATATATATATATATATATATATATATATATATATATACACATATATATCTATATGGATATATTTCTCAACAAAACAAACTCATTAATGTAAATTTGAAAACAAACATATTTTTTATCAATTCTATAAACTACTTGTTATTTATATATGACAAATCAAAACATTTTAAATTTATAACAAATAAACTAAAAAATAAATAACACAAGAGTTCATACAAATTGAGCAGAAAAATCTTATATATATATATATATATATATATATATATATATATATATATATATATATATATATATTTATATGGTTCATTGAACAAAATGGCAGCCATATATATATATAATAATAATGGTTTATTGGTCGAATACTTTCAACAAACCAAATGTATTACATTTCTTAATACATTTGGTTTGTTTTTTTTTAGTTTTCTATTTTTTGTAATCTACTTTTGGGATCATTGCAGGTTTTGGTTTGGTGGGATATGGATTCTGGGGAAGTTTGCAGGAAAGTTTCAAAAACTTGCTTGGGATGTTTGGTTTTATCTCTAAGCTTAACTAACTTAATTAAATTGTCTGGTTATTTCTAACCCATATATATATATATATATATATATATATATATATATATATATATATATATATATATATATATATATATAAGGTTGCCATTTTGTTCAATGGAAGTAACTGAATATTGGATATGAAGAATCGAGTCTAAGCAAACCAATTAAATGTTTTTTTTTTTTAAATATTTAGTGAAATAAAGGGATTCATAAGTACATTTTACTTAGATTTTCTGCTACTGCAGAGAAAGCATCTTTTAATTCTTTACGTATTTCCATCGATCAGATGATTTATTTTCATAATTTTCAAACTCGATTCGAATCGTTCGTTTTCAGGGATGGGTAAAATCGTTACGGAACATGAAAGACCTGGTATTCGTCGACGTGAACGACGGGTCGTCCGTCGCGAAAATACAAACGGTCCTACCGAAATCGCTGAAACCGAAAAACCTGTCGGTCGGCGCGTCGGTCGTCGTCGACGGCACGACGCAACGGAACGCCGACGGCGTCGTCGAGCTCGACGCCCGATCGATATCGGTGATCGGGGCTTGTAACGTCGCCGACGGATATCCTTTCGTCCCGAGACAAGTTTACACGCCGGACTATACGAGGCGGCACCTGCATTTCCGGCCGAGGACGAGCACTTTCGGCGCTCTGTTGAGAATCAGAGACGCCGCCGTACGGACGATCGACGATCACTACAGGTCGCGAGGGTTCGTTTCGGTTCACACGCCGGTGTTGACGTCGAACGACTGCGAAGGCGCCGGAGAAGTCTTCACGGTATCCGACGACGAAGACCTGATAAACGACCGAGAACCGATTGAATGCAATACCGACGTCTTTACAGATTCGACCCGACAACGATGAATTACTGAAATCGATGTCGAAGGCGGATAAAACGCCCGACACGGCCTACTTCGACGCGAAAGTGTTCCTCACCGTTTCCGGTCAGCTGCATCTCGAGTCCGCGACGCACGGTCTGAGCAAAGCGTACGTGCTCGGGCCGACGTTCCGTGCCGAAAACTCCAAGTCGAGACTCCACCTGTCCGAGTTCTACATGCTCGAGGCCGAGGAGGCGTTCGTCGACGACGTCGCCGTCCTGATCGGTCGCGTCGAAACGCTGATCAAGACGATCACGAGCACGTTGTTGAGGACGAACGTCGACGACGTCGCGGTGTTTTGCGGAGACGTCGGGCGACGGTTCGATTGGCTGGAGAAGCGGTTCGTCGTTCTGACGTACGACGAAGCGATCGGGATATTGGAGAGGAACCGAGACGCGTATAAGGGAGCGGTGATTAACGGCGCGGTGTTGACAAAAGAGCACGAACATTTCTTGGTGAAACACAGCGGCGGAGTTCCGACGTTCGTCGTCGACTGGCCGTGCGATCTGAAACCGTTCTACATGAAACGGAATCCGGATACGAACAAGGTACGTAGGAGATAACCACGAATCGCGTAAAAGGAGATGAAACGTGAATGCCGAAAGTTTACACAAAAAATAGCAGTTCGCTTCGAAAAAAATGATGTACAAAAGATAAATCTAGAATGCCATGACTGCAACAGAGAAAATTATTCTAAAGTAGGCGTTAAATATTATTAAAGTAGGCCATTTTGTTTTCTTTTTTTTAAAAAAATAACCTACTATTTTTTTAAATACAGCCTACTAATCTTTTTTTTTAAAAATGCTTACTGATATCTTAAAAAAAACAAAATCTGTTCTTTTTAGTAGACATTTTATTGGAAAAAATTAAAACTGTCCATATGTTAATAATATCATTAATAAAATAAAATTCACGTTCATGCAAATGGACTTGTGTGTAGTAACTTCTGTATGTTATTTTTTTTAAAATCATATTCGGTTTTTTTTGCAAGAAGTTATTCTCTTTTTTTTTAAAAAAAAACAAACGAAAAATAAAATTGTTTATACGTCAACAATACTCTTGACGTTTTTCATTTGCTTTAAAATAAAAAATGGCTTGCAGATAGCGATAATTTCATGTAATAACCTTTTTTTAAGAAAAATGATTATTGCACGCAACAGAAATCTTTTCAAAAAAAAAATAATACTTATTTAGGTATCGGCGTTCGATCTCCTCGTACCAAACGTGGGTGAACTAGTCGGCGGAAGTTTAAGGGAAGACTCGTACGATCGTCTCAAATCGAGGATCCCGCCCGGCGGCGACAAACATCTCGACTGGTACCTGGATTTACGGAAATTCGGCGGCGTACCGTCCGGCGGCTACGGCATGGGCTTCGAACGGTACCTGCAATTACTGTTGAACATACAGAATATCAAAGACACGATACCGTTTCCGAGGTGGCCGCACAACTGCTCTATGTAGTATAGAACGTTGATTCGATGTAATTGTTTGTAATTCTTCCACATAAAATATCTATTTTCATGTACGTGTTTTTTCCCCCATTCCTTAATCAATAGAAGATGTGTAGGAATATCTTGTTGAGAATTCTTAATCGTTACTATAAGACGATCGAGGAAAATGGCGTTTTTGTTCACCGCAGTCCCAATTTATATATCGGAAAAATTACCAAATCCTGAAAAGAAAAGCCATATTAGATAAAAAGTTTCAAAGTTGCGAATATAAAACGTATTCTCTGCATTAGGAACAATTGTTAAAAAAATGATCTTTTACGAAAATTCAAACACGTCTATAAAATAAATAAAACGATTCGCCCTAATCTGAAAATAGAATCGAGGTTCGATAAAAGGACTCGAAGCTATGGACGAAATATTTACTTTTGTAAAAACAAAATATATATTTTCCACAGCGATCCTGATAAGTCGTATATTTTTCATAGCAATCTAGATGATTTTTACATTTTACACGGCAACTTTGATAAATTATACATTTTCCACAGCGATCCTGATGAATTGTATATTTTTCATAGCAGCCCTGATAAATTTAACATTTTCCACAGCAATCATGATAACTTTTACATTTTTCACGGCAATCCTAATACATTTGTATTCTTTCCATTGCAACCCTGATTAATTATATATTTTTCATAGCGACCTTGATAAATTTCATATTTTTCCACAGCAATCCTGATAACATTTACATTTTTTTACAGTATAATAAATTGTACTATTTTTCACAACTTTGATAAATTATAATTTTCCATAGCAATCGTGATAAATATTTTTCATACCGACCTTTATCAATTGTATATTTTCTAAGGCGCTTCATCTCGAGCTGATTTTCGATTCGAGTACTCCGAGTTGTTTCGAACAGTCTGAAAATTCTCGGGAGGGAAAAGGCGAGGAAATGATATAAACGAAACGACTTCGATATGTTCTACGTATATCGTTTATTTCTACTCATTTAAGACAAGTACATGTATGTACATTGCGATCGATCATCATCAGAGAAAAGAAAAAACGTCAATAATTGCGACAAAGAAACTGTACTTTCATATATAACCTTATTATAAACCTTAAACACTAAGAAACAGAGAAAATTCAAGCCGGTTCATTGGTACGCAAAAAACTTTATTGAAAAAAAACAACAACACGAGTTCGTATGTACAATCTGGAACGGTCGACGCGTGTATAACACGACGAGTGGCCGTTAATATTTTCATATATATTTTTTTTGTTCGTTTTTCAAAACATACTTATTTAGATTTATATAAACGATCGTTTAGAGATCAGCCCTCACACTGCATTACGGAGATAGATTAGGTTTCTCGGTCGGCCGTCCGGTCGAATCGGTGTGCGAGATTTGTTTGTTTAAATTACCTGAAAGATTTGATCGATCGTAGGCGGCGGAGAGACGGGACTGATTTGCGACGCGCGGCCTTCTACGTCGTTCTAAGCCCACTATTAAGACTTTTCAGAACGAAACGTTCGTTCTGTTTTCGTACGGTAACTCGATCCACGAATAACAATAATTTTGTCGATATTCTCGGTGTTGATTTTCACCGATTATTTCAAAAACAAAAACAAAAAAAAACAAAAAAACAATCTACAGATCGGGAATCGTTTGTTTCAGCGTGTAAACAAAAAAACAAAAGATTTGATGCGCGTTCGTCGACGGCGTCCGCGTCGAAATCGGTCGCTCGTTCTCCGTCGCGCCGACTAGGATCTCGTTCGAATCGGACTCGGTCCGGTCACGGAGCCGGTCCTGTACGTCCGTCCGTGTGTGAACGTACGTACGTGAACGTTCATGTGTATCGAGTGTTACAAGAGCACGCACCGAACGTATCGACGTAACGAAAACAGATTTCTATATTTATTTTATATACAGATATGATACAAAACGAGAGTACAATTCTTTCTATTAATATACAACGTTCGAACGGTGTCCGTTCTCGACGAACGGAAAACGACAGGTCCGCGGCACGATTTCACATGATCGAGCACAGTCCGGACAGTTCGGTGCCTTTCTGGACCGGCTCGAGCCGCTGCAGCGTCTTGCCCTCGAGCGCCGGCTTCAGCCTGACCTGTTTCGGCGGCTCGTCGCCCGGCGGCGACGGGTCCGACGTCGACGCCGACGCGGCGACCGTCGTCGTCGTGTCCTGGTTCTGTTTGTCGTTCGGCTGCTGCTGGTCGACCTTGTCGACGTCCTTCTGCGTCGCGATCGGTTTCGATATATTGATCTTGATTTTGCCGACGGGCACCGAGACGGCCGGACCTGACGCCACGTCCATCTGAACGTTGCCGTCGATCGACGTGACGACGGCGGCGCGGGTCGTGTCGGCGGTAGGCGTCAGCGTTTCCATGTCTGTCGACACGACGAAATATTTTATTAATCGTACTTTGGGCAGTTTTTCACGGGTAACGGGATTTTCGATAACAGGACGAGGAGGAAAACGATACGAGATAAAAAAGGAGAATGAGAAATAAAAAAAGTAAGTAAGAGAAGATATCGGAGAGAGATGAGAAGATACGGATTAAAGACGGTGAAGAGAGTGAAATAAGAAAGAATAGAAATACAAACAAGGAAAAATAATAAAAGTGCAAAAAAAAGTGAAAAATGAGAAAGAAGAGAAAAATGTAAAGAGGAAATGATAAAAATGCGAAATGAGAGAAAAATGAGAGATGAGAGAGAAGAAAAATGTGAAAAAAGTAAGATGAGAAAAAAGTGAGAGATGAGAGAGAAGAGAAATAGGAAGAAAAGCAAGAGATAAGAGAAAAGTGAGAGATGAAAGAATATTAAAAATGTGAGATAGAGAGACAGAGAAGAAAAAATAAAGGCCTGTTCATCACACTTGTACGCATGGCGTATTATCGCTCGTTTCACGCCCTTTTTTCTAAAAACTCATTTTTAGGTAGGGATTTTTGTGTCGACGCCGCAAAACACATGCATCGGAAATTTCAACCGATGCACGGAACGGGTCTTCCCACACTAGTTAACACGCATACAGTATTCACGCCCGTTACCTCTCGTCTCGTACCCTCTCATCGACAAACTCCCACGCCTAAAACAAATAGTTTTCGGGTAAGAGCGTGCGAGACGAGTACCGTATGCATGCCGACTAGTGTGAAAAGCCCAACGGACGGAACCGTCGAACGCTTTTCGATTTCTTGTCGCGTCGCCGGCGACGCGATCGATTTGCGCGAAAACGAATCCGCCGCAGTTTCAAAATAAATAACGAAAAGAGATCTACCGTCGACGTAGGTGAAAACGTGTCGCTCACCGTGCTCGCGGTGATCTTTCGCGAAGCCGTTCTGTACGGCGGCGTCGTCGTCGATGATCGGATACTCCTCGGACGCGTCCGGATCGATCGGCTCGGTCTTGACGGACGTCAGATCGAAGACGAGCGGCTCTTCTTCGACGGCGTCGACCGCCGGCGGCGGCGGCATCGTCACGTCGTCGTCGTCGTCGTCGACGAGCGTGATGCTCTCGATCTCTTTCTCGTTCACTTCGATCACGTCCGACGCGTCGGCGTCCTCGTCGACGGTCAGGTCTTCCGGTTTCGGCGGGTCTTCCTCGATGATCTCGACGTCGGGCGTGTCGGCGCGCTCCGCGTTCTCGACCGGCGTCTCGGCGTCGTCGTCTTTCCGCTCCCGTTTCGGTTCGTCGGCGACGGATTCCGATCCGTCCGGTCCGAGATCGTCGATCGGCTCGTCGTCTTCGGATTTCGCTTTCGTATCGGTCGAATCGTTCAACGACGTGTCGGTACGAGACGTGTCCTCGACCGAGGCCTGCGCACGAACCGGAGTTGAAAAAAAAACAAACGACCGCACTCGCTAGAGACCTCGCACGATCCGGTCTACCTTGTAATCTTCGTAGCACAGCGGATGGTACAGCTTTCCGTCCACGCGCGTGGCCATCTTCAGATGCCACTCTTCCTTGTCTTCGTTGTAGAACTGATCGAAGGCGTCGTGGCAGACGTCGCAACGCGCGTTCTGCCCGGCTCCGCCGGCGTCGACGCTAGGAACTTCGATCTCTTCGCTCGTCTCGTCGCCGACGGCCGCCTCGCCGGCCGCGTTAGCCAACTGCTGACTCTCGAACCAATTCTTCTCTGTCGACGGAAAAAAAAGAAACGTCGAGTCCGTCGAAACGAACGAACGAGCCCGAAACAAAATCGCCCTTACCTCTCTCTTCGAGATCCTCGATCTCCTCGAACTGTATCCAATCGGAAACGTCGTAGAACCATTTTCGGCTGTTCGCCTTCCGCACCGAATGTCTCTCGCGCCTGTTCTGCCGGAAATGCCAGTCTAAATGTTGGCTGTACTTCATCGTATGCTCCGGAGGAAAACGGACTCCGCACGAACTGCACTGCATACCGGAATACAGCGTCGTGACGAGCGTCGGCTGTTTTCTGTCGTGGAAAAATCAATCGAGAATGGCGACGAGTCGAGGAAGAAAAAAAAAAACGTTCCGATATACTAACGCTTTCAACGTTTCCGGTTTATCGAACAGGACGGTCTTCATGGCGTTCTTGGACTCGTCGGCTTTCGTTTCCTTCGTCGATTTCGTTTCGACGAGGTTGCCGACGATGCCGCTGGCTACTAATTTACGGAACAGATCGTCGATGTCGATCGTCGACGGGAGGCCGACGATCGGCGTGTTGCGCGGTACGGTTTCGAGACCGGGTATCGCGCCGGCGGTCGTTTGTACGGTCGACGTGGTGGCGGGTTCCATGTGCTCGACTTCGTAGCCGCTCGAGTTTATGTTAGACGACGGCGCCATCGCCGTCGGTATCAAGCTCGACAGTATGTCCAGACCTGGATAGAAGATAGCGACGTTGTTAGTAAAAAACAAATAACGTACGGATACCAAAACGAAGATCGAAGCATAATTAAATATCAGGGTGGATTTTATTACGATCAGCATATTTTTAAATTATACCCGAGAACTACGCCTCTGAAAATTTCATAACTCGCTTCGATGATGTGATCGTCGAAGAAACAAAACGTACAGTAAATAAATACAAACAACGATAACGAATGAGTAAACTGTAAACAGATTTGTAAATTAAATAAGGAATTAGCCGCCTAGATTCATAATACAAATAATTTCTGTATTTGATACCGACAGTATCGATTTGTTTTGTCGATTTAATCGTACAATAACGACTGCCTCTATCCATATACTTTAGCGATTGTTTGTCCGCTAAACATTAATTGAATGACAGACGAACGAACCGAATCCGTTCGTCTTTTCACTACAAAAATTCATATATAAAAAAAATACTTAACGCTCACTTAATCGATTATTGTATAAAGTCATTTAATATTAAAATGGGTGATTCGTTATAAAAGTGTTCAATACTCACTCGATCATTGAACATTTTTACAGAATATCATACCTGTTGACTTATTCGTCACCTGAGCTGGATTTTAGGGGTGAAAGTAAACATTATATACATGCGATTAATTTTAAAAAGGTGTATAAATCTGAACCGTTAAGACAAATTATTTATTATCGAAATTTGTAATATTAAAACGAATTTGTTGTCCCGAGCAGGCTTGTTATTACAATTGTTATAAAAACAAACGATATCTCGGTCAGTGGTAAAATCAGTTATTAAAAACAATAATGATCTAACGTCGTTATAAAAACAAATAGTATCTTAATACGTCGAGTATATTCGGTCAGTGGTAAATCGATCGACTGTCCGTCGATAACGATCGTTTCGAAAATATATACGAATTAATTTTCAGCGATTCCAGTTATCGTTGAAAGTATTCAAGCTCTTCGGATACGGAATTTGAAATTCGAAGAGACGGTCGGGTGCGTCAAGCCAGGAGCGTCAGGTCAGGTCGAACCCGTCAGGTCGAGCCCGGCAGGTCGAGTCGAAATACATTAAAAAAAAATTCCAAGGCGACTTACCCGAGATTTCTGCAAAGTTCTTCTGCTGCACGGCCGTTTTTTGTACCGTCGTCAACGTCGGCGAATTCGACCTGTTGTCGCCGACGTCGACCGTCGGCGGCCGTCTCTTCCCGACCATCGGCAGCACCGGTTCGTTGGTGTCGACGATCGGCGCGACTTCGACAAGCGGCGGCTGTTGTTGTTGCGGCTGTACGGTCTGTTCGGCGACGGCCGCCTGCGTTTCGTTCGCCGTCGACGCGTCCGGTTCGGCCCTCGGCGGCGACGCCGGCACGACGACTTTCCGTCCTTCCATGTCCTTGATGTCGACGTGTCCGGGCACGACGCCTCTCGGCAACACCGAGAACCGTATGAAGTGTTTCTTGTCGTGCACCTTGATCGGCTTCGGCAGTCCTCCGAACTCGACCTTGAACGGCACCTCGTTGATCAGCACGGTCTTGAGCGCGTCGACGAACCTCAACGTGTGTATCTTCCCCTCGATGTCGAACTTCTGCGGCTTCGCGTCGAGGAAGATCGGCACCATCGTGCGCGCGTCGACGATCAGATTGATCCGACCGGCGCACAGGTCGGTCCGTTTCGTCGTGCCGATCTTGACCTGCGGCGGCGGGCCTTCCATCTTGACGACGCGTATCTTCCCGTCGATCTCGACGCCGATGCCCGGACCGCCGAAGAAGCACTCGTACCATTTGTCGTCGATGTAGAGCTCGCGCGTCGGGCCGCCGAGACGGATTTTGTGCGGCGAGCCGGCAATCATCACGTCGCAGTACGTGTCGTTGAACGACAGCAAATAGGACTCTTTCTCGTCGAACGTCACGCGACGCTGGCCGGCTTGGAACGAAATTTCACGCGGATCGTCCCAACTCATTATGACGATCGCGGTCTCGCCGTAATATCTGCAAACGAACGTTAATTTATAAAGATCGAGTCCGTCCTTCTTAACATATCCAAAATAGAATAGTAATAATTCATTGGCATAAAGCCTCGTGCAACTAATTTCTCATACACAAACCGAATTTGTTAGAAAAAAACTTATTTGAAAAATAGAATGCAAATTTGAAAAGTTCTCCTATTACATTTTATTATTATATTATTCAATAACAGTTTATCATCAAACAATATTATTAGCTATTATCTGCTGACATAATAGTCCTATTGACTATACTTATTAGCTGTTATCAGCCAATACTATTCAATCAGCTATTATGAAACGATATTATAAGCTGTTATTGGCTAAAATCGTCCTATTAGCTATCAACTGTTATCAGCCAATAACATTCAATCGGCTAATATCAAACGATATTATTGGCTGTTATCGGTTGAGATCGTCTTATTGGCTATCAGCTGACAGCTATCGGCTGTTATCAGCCAATAATATTCAATTAGCTATTATCAAATGATATTATTGGCTATTATCGACCGAGATCGTCCTATTGGCTATCAACTGAGAGCTAACAACTGTTACCAGCCAATAATATTCCATTAGCTATTATTAAACTATATTATTGTCTTATATATACATCCGTCCCTCAATTTACGCGGAGTATCCGTTCCACACTACATCAGTGGTGTTGTTAAATACGTGGCTTACGACCCGAAACTCAAAGTTGATTTCAATGAAATAGGTAATGAATTGGAATTAAAAAAAAATAAAATACATTTTTAAAACATTACAAATTACAGAAGTTTCTAGTAAAAATATTATTATTTTTAAATATTTTTGACTTTAAATTTGTATTTTTTTATTAAATTAATGCATTGTTTAATTTTTGTATTCATTCGTTTTGTTTAATTCATTCAAGAAAAAATATATTCAAAATCTAAATGTTATTTTTGCTTTCTAAATTTTTTTTGGGAGAACTTTATTCAGTCTACGGTCCGCCAGTCCAGATTTTTAAAACATTACAAGTTCCAGACGTTTCTAGTAAAAAAATCACCTTTTGTATTTCTCTAATTTAAAATTTTATCGTAACATTTGATAGTACCTAAAATTATTTTTTTTAATTTTTTTTTTTTTGTAAATTCGTTAATGAAAAAATAAATGTAAAATCTAAATGATTTATTTTCGAAAACATATACATATAAAAGACATTTTTTTTGCCCGCTATTTTTTTTTTTGGGGGGGGGGGGGACTTATTGTTTATCTACTACCCAAAAACTATCTTAAACTTAATATACGAGTTACTATTCATGTATGAGTTTGATCATTATCATTGACTAACACCACTTTCATAATCGCCGGTTTAATTTATTTTGTATTTTTTTTTATGCAACTTCTGTACCAAACTGTTACTGAATAATATAATGAAATGTAATAAAAATTTTCAAATTATCCATTTTACGTTTCAAAACGACAGTGTTTTTCCCTCGCAAATTTATTTTGTATGAAAAACCATCCTGTACCGGCTTTCATCCGATCGGACGACGTGCAAAAAAACGTACCTAATTTCTCTAGGAACTCCGTCAATGTTGATCGTCTTCATTACATCGTCGTTGATGTAATCCAGCACCGCCGGATCGGCTTGCGGCAGCTCCCGCGTCGCGTGACACCCGATCGCCGGCGGCGAAGCGCTAGGATCGTAATGCGGCGCCGGCGGGTTCCTGACGAACCCGCCGGTCGCGACGTTCGGTCTCGACTCTATCAGACCGGTCGCGTTCGTCGGCGCCGTCGGCCTGATGAGCGGCAGCCGCGGTAACACGAACGCGCCGGGCGATTGCCACGCGGCCGTGTTGAACCTCTCCTTGTCGTCGACGTTGTTCGACGTCGGCCGCGTCCAGATCGCCGGCCGCGCCGCCGGCGTCTGCGACGGCAACGTCACGACGATCGGCGCCCGAGGCGGTTCCCAGATCGGCGGCGGCCCGACCGGCGCGTCCCACCGTCTCGTCAACGGCCTGTTCCTCGGCTTGCGCGTCCTCGTCGTCGGCTCGTTCGGACGCTGCCCGAACTGGCCGCCGTCGAACGACCGCGACTCCTGGTGCGCGGCGTCCGATTGCGTTTCGGATTTCGGCGGCGTCGTCGGCCGATTCTCGGCCGGTTTGACGACGACCGGCGACACCGGCACGATCTCTTTGACCGGATCGTCGTTCGGCGTCGGTTTGATCTCGACGTCGTCGTCGTCTTCGCTGAAATCGACGCTCAGTTCGTCGTCGCTGATCGGCTGAAGGTTGCCGTCGGTCGGCGAACCGGAAAACTTGGCCTCCTTGCGTTGAGCTTCGTGCAACTTCTGGGTCTCGATCAACCTGATCACCTGCTGCATCAGTATTTGGAATTGCACCGACGACAATTTGCCGTTCTTGTGCTCCTCTTCCGCCTGATGGAGAATGACTTTCAGACTAGCGTCGTCAGAGATCTTCGGCTCGAAACCTCTTCGGAATATGGAATCGTCTAGACAAAAAAAAAAAAAAAGTTTTCATATAGACCAAATATAAAAAAACATAATCTATAATTGATTTAAGTTTTCCAAATAATCAATTTCTCATTTTTATCCTCCGTCCGATTTAAGGACTAACGACACCACACGGACTACCATTTTATTTTAGACAAGATATGATTTCCAAATTGGGATTTCTGTTAAGTAATATTTGAAAAAAAGGTTCAGTAAAAAAATATTTACTTCGGAGTGTTTTTAAGATTTTGCCGAGATGTTCAAAGATTACTCTTTATATCGATTCTGTTCATTTTTTGAACATGGAAATATTTTCTACGTGAATTTCACCTTTGTTGAAAAATCATAGCACAGAAATGTAACTAACGAACGAACGAACAAACAAACAAAAAACAAATAAAAACAATCATCGGTCATCTTAATAACATTTTGTAATGTCGAGTTGAGTGCTTCTTATATGAATTTTAGCTAGTACGAAACTACATTGAGAAATACAGGTAACCCTCGTATAACGCGGTGTACAAATAATTATAATAACCAATTATCCTTCCATATATTTTTCATCGCATGACTTAAAAATCAAATTACATAGGGTCACAGAAAATATGACGTCTAGATTTGAGTTTTATTAAAAAGAAACATATGTAGTTTCTTTTGTTTTTTAAGTATAGGGTCACATTTTGATGACCCTATATTTTCGTTCAATTTGTGTCTGCCTGTACTGCTCATCTAGTTGTAAGTAGCGAATTTACATTTGGAAAAATACCTTTTAACAATTGATCCGAGTCTCGCATAACGCGATTTATATAACGTGGCATTTCTATGGAACCTAACATCGTTATATGAGGATTTTACTTGTATAGGATCATCCAAATGTCACGCCTAGATTTGTGTTTTGTTAAAAAGAAACTATACACATGTTTCTTTTTAATAAAACACAAATCCAGGCATCACATTCGGACAACTCTATATATTGAAATTTCCTAAATGAATTTTACTTCTGTCGAAAAATCACGGCAGTGAAATGTAACAAACAAAAGAATTAAAGATAGATAATCGTCGGCCGTCTCGATAACTTCATGCAATGCGACTCGAGTACTTCCTACGCGAAAAGCGAACGAACCGTCGTAACTTACCCGGCGCCCTGTTGTACAACAACGGTCTTCCGAGCCGATCCCTGTTCGTCGCTTTCGCCAATTTCGCCCTGACGGTCGCGAGATGCGTATTAGGTCCTGGCGTGATCGGCGATTTCGTTTCTTTGACTTTCGCCCATCCTTCTTTATCGTCTATACCGGGCGTTGACGGCGACGAAATAATCGGCGGAGGAGGCGTCGGCGGCCTCGCCGCTTGCGGCGGCGCCGCCGTCATCGTACGCAGGTCGACGTCCTCGTTTCCGAACAACCTAGGGAAATCGGTACAATCAGACACGAGGCGCCTAGACCGACTTTAGCGTCAAACGATAAAAATCTTTTTTTTTAAAAAAAAAAAACAAAACAACAACGCAACAAGAACCGAAACTCGTCCGTCGTCGATTCCGTCTCTACTTACGCGTCGAATATCTCCGCCTTGTTCTTCTTAGCGTTCGGCTGCTCGCCGCCATCGTTCGACATGCGTTTCTTGCTGGGAACGACGGTGGGCGTGGACGGCGCTGTCGTCGTCGGCAATTGTCTCAGATCGACGTCCTTGCTCGTGCTTGTGTCTATGACTTGATGCGCTGCAAACATTGTTTTATATTGTTGTCGTTTGAAAGTCGGGCCGTCGCGTACGGAACGTACGACGTCTTTAAGTCCAGAGCTAGTATCGGCCGATCGGATTAAATTTACATTAAAAAAAAAAGAAAAAAACAAATTCGATCGAAAGACCCATAAATGGAAGAACGTGCGACTCATTCGAACTACACGGATGAAAAGATAGGCAAGTACTTTCGATTTGGGGCAATGTTGGGAGAGAAAAAGTCGAAAACTTGTTCGTATAGGAGGTGTGTGCATCGTAAATACAACGTCCGAAGTCGAGCTAAAATACAAGATATCGTGAAATAAAAAATAACACTGATCTCGGTCGTTCGAAACAGTTTTATTTAATAATAGAAACATCGACTGAAATAATAGGCAGTAAACAGTAGATAGCCACGACAGACAGTCGAAACAAGTGAGCGTAGAAACGAACTCGTTTTGTTTATTTCGAAGTGACATTTTTTTTTACTTATTTTTAAATTCAATCGATTTATTGCCGATTTATGTACTATCTGAAATTAAGTTTTCTTTGTATAAAAACGTGCAAATTTCTATTGAATGCAATCAGAAGAGGGGAAAAAAAACTATAAATAAATATTCAAATGTGCGCAATATGCAGTTAGGTGGCACTCTTCGATCTCTTTTTATCTCACTGTCATATCGATACGTCTGTCTTTGTTGACATCATTTGAATATTCATCGACTACGAATTAAATGCATAGACGGCGTGGTTCATGTGCATTTTTGGCGCGAAAAGTACTGAACCCGATCGGTGGCTTCTTTCATGCCCACAATTTGAATTACTCGTCGCGAATGTGTTGTTCTCTCATACGTACTTCTTTTAATCGTTCATATTCTTTTTAATCAATGTTCATAAACCGGTCGATCGATCGGACATTTAAAAAAAAACAAAAAACATGAAATACTATTAATTCCATTGCTTACTGATTTTTTTTAAAAAAATACGATTAAATTTCATAAACATTTTTTTATCCGTGGCCTACTATCAGATTAGTTTTTTTCTTGTACAGAAATTAGATTTTTTCGTATTCCGTCATGTATCCTTTAATCGTTCATCTTTTCTTATCGATATTTATAAACAGGTCGATCGATTGGTACTTTGAAAGCAATCAAACATTCGTAACGAACGTGAAATATTAATTCCATTGCCTACTGATTTTTTGTTTTTTTAAAAAAAATGCGATCAACTCGACCGTTTAAAAACTTCATAAACAATTCTCGACTCGTGGCCTACTATCCGGTTGTATTTTTCTTGTATATAATTTGAATTAATCGTCATGATTGTGTTCTGTCAAATGTACTTCTTTTAATTGTTCTTTTTTTTAATCAATATTCACAAATCGGTTGATCGATGGACATTTGTTCGAAAATACTTGAAATAAACTCGAAATATTAATTGTATTTCGTACTGAATTTAAAGAAAATACGATCGAGTCGACTGATTAAATTGCATAAACAATTTTTTTCCACGGCCTACTGCGTTTAGTGCATTTACGTTTTTTATAACAATGAAAATTATATATATATATATATATATATATATATATATATATATATATATATATATATATAATGTGCATGTATGTATACGTAAGTTCGAAAATGCGAAACCAATTCACTAAAACATGTTTACCGTTTAAAAACTTTATTGCATTTTCCCGAACACATAAAACTGTTTACAGTAAAACAAATGTTCGTTCGATCCGTTCTTTTTTTCGATCTCCATTCGACGTCCAGTTCAGAAAACTGGACGCAATCGGACGTTCGTTCCGTTAGGCAGTCTCGTAACGTCATCGAATTTCATTCTCTTTGCGAATATTGACCAAAAAATAAATAAAATAAAAATCAACCGCTCCAAGAAACGATCCACTCGTCGAATATAAATAGATCTCAGACAGAAACAGATCGAGTGGCCTTTGTGCAAGTTAATAAAACACGCACGAACCATACTCACTCGATTCATATGTCATGTTATATGCAACAAGTTCAAAACAAAGAATCAGCTGTAATGCACCGCCTACTATGTGTACTTAATAATATAAACAAACACGAGCACGCTCACTTGATTCGATGTGTATGTCAATACATGAAAACATTAGAACGTCGTTATCGCTTCTTCACACCACGTACAAGATAACAAATACGCGTATTTGTTTAATTCAACTGTTTTGATTTAATAGCCTACTTGTCTGGAGGATTTCGTTGACGGATACGTGTTTCAATCTGTTAATGTGCACTTGTATTGTCCAAACAAACAAAAATAACAAATTGATTAATCAATCATGTAACATTTTTTTTTTAACTTAACCGACGACTTTTTTGATTAGTCACTTTGATGTTCTACGATCAAAATGATTATCGAAATGAAAAAAAGATCGAGTGATCATCGATAAACCGGATTCGTTGTTCAAATCAAAGCACGCTTTTTTTCATTTACTTTCTTGCACTTTCGAATTAGTCACTGCGAGTTTAAATTAACAGGTAGTTCAAAAACGAATCGACCTTTTTTTATTTTTCCTCTGATTTATGTCGATAAAATACGATTCACAATTAATCAAAAATATTTTTATTCGATATTATTAAAAAAAAAAAAATGGTTTAGGCTATTCACACGATACAGTTTTCATTTGTTTCAAAATTCTAGACAAAACACGCACAACGGACACACTTTTTTGAAAATGTTTTCTAGATTCGCCCAGAACAATTTGTTTTTCGTTTAATATAAAACTGTCCGAAGAATTACTGTCCCGGTTCGAATCCTTGAAACCTTAAACTGTTTCTATTACACGACACAAATTCATCGAACTGGATGTTCTGGGGAAAACATTTGGACACTTTGAAAACATCGTTGGTTTTTCGGACAACGTACTAACTTTTTCACTCGTCAGACACGGTTTCTTCTCTTCGCGGTCGATCCAAGCACGATTAATCCGAGGACACTGAAATCTTTCTTCGATTCGTCGAACGAAAACGAATAAAACAATTGCCTGTACGTACACAGCCGATCCATTTTTTCCCGAAGCCGCGCAGGGAATAAGTCGCACGAATACGACAACCGAACGGACACGGAAAAAGCTCTGAACTTAAAGACGACATCCGCTGCAAAATCGATCGTCCAGATGTGATCATTCTGGTCTTAGAACATGTCATCGTAATTTAGATAAAATAAAAGTGTCTAAATCGTGTAAATATTATCTTTATTTCATTAATCGGTATAAAAAATTGATCAGAGATGCATATGCATATATATATATATATATATATATATATATATATATATATATATATATGTGAATAATAAACAATTGAATATAATCAAAAAATAAATATAAAAATGTTACACAAAAATATTTCGATATAAACGATTCGTTCTCTCCTCCAAAGATCCGTATTTCTGTCTCACTACATCCATGAGTTACTCGATCTTTTCGACAAAACAACAAACACTGATCGAGTATTGGAGACAAAAAAAAATTTGAACGAAGACGGCGGGGCGGCAAACGTGTCGATTCTCAAACTCGTTTTTTTTTTTATTGCGTTTGCAGATTTTTTTTTTTTTAAATATTTTATTTCAACAATCGTTCGATATTTTTTTTCTTAACATAAATCGAAACAATGCTCGGTTATTCTCTACGGAATATTTAACATGAAATAAAACGATGACGAATTAAGCAGGCATTGGAAAATTCGAGTTGATTAAACAGTTGAAGATATCGTTGAAAAACAAACAAAAAAACGAACGTGTAATATGATTGACTAGTATAATTTTCACACGGCCTACTACTCTTTTCATAACATCGGCCTACTAGATTCTTTTCGCAACACTGGCCTGTTGATTCGAACGACCTACTAGATTCTTTTCGCAACGTTGGTATAAGTTAAGTTGGTTGGTATAAGCCCAGCCTGTTCTCATCAATTGTTGATTATTTGAAAAATGAATGTCCCAGCCGTTCAAAACAAAGAGAAATGTAATCGAAAGATGATGAATTATATATTAGACCAGGGGTAGTCAACCTGGTCCCTAGCACCCATTGGTGGGCGGTAGGGGTTTTATATCGATGGAGATGCAGAAACGCAGCATCGAATTATTTTTTTTCGTGTATTATTAACATACGCAAAGTATAAATAAAAAGATAAATTTAACTACCAATTTTTACTAAACCTCCACTCAAAAATTACGAGCACTTTGCAGTTGCGCTAAATTAAATTACTGCGGAATCGATGAGCAGTAAGAAAATTTTACTACCAAAAAAGTTGACTACCCCTATATTAAACCGTTGACGAATCGAAATAGCTTTCAGCCCATTTTTATGGTTTCAATTTTTTTAAAAAAATAAAACGGTTTTTCGAAGTCGAACGAACGGAATGAATATAAACCGACGTCCTAGTCATTCGGAATCTGTGAAAAATCTTCGAAAACATTTAATAACAGTCGTTTTTTCCGAATAGGTAACTAGATATTTATGGAAATCGATCGATTCCTTTTTTACGAAGACAAGAGAGAGCAAGCGCTAGGTTCATTTTTATATTTAAATGAAATTTTACAAAAACATTACTTTTGAATAATTAATTACAATTTCGTCATTTTTTTAAAAAATAATACGAAAATTGAAAGTCATATGTTTATCGAGTCGTTATTTTTTTTTTAAACAGCCATCTAAATTGTTTTACCAGTCATTTAGTTTTCTATAAATCAGTATTTTATTCAATATATATATATATATATATATATATATATATATATATATATATATATATATATATATATATGTACGTATTTAAATTTAATGAAATGGGCAATTTATTGAATTCAAGACAATTAACTGAAATAATAGTTTATTGGAAAAAATCTCACGTCATTTATTCGTTCATTTTCAAACAACCTTCTAGATTTCATCAGAAAAGCGTTTTTTTTTTATCAAAACAGCACAGTGAGTTAAATTCAATTGATTTCAATTTTTTTTTTTTATAACAGAAAATGTCAAAATCTGACATAACAGACTTATCAGAATTATCCAGAATTTTATATAAAATTCTGGATAATTTACTGCCAAAGTTGAAAAATTTTCGAAAACAAAACACAAATTCGTCTTAAACGTCATTAGTTACTTTTTCAAACAGCCTTCTAGTTTCTTACGGAAATAAATAGATTTTCTATCTTGTAAATTGAAAAAATGTTAGGTTCGTTTCACTATTTAGACAAAAAAAGACCTCCGCAAAATGATCGAACATCAGCACAATGTGGTTTTAGAACAGATGGGTATCGATTACAATTAACAAGTTCAGAAAACATTTTAGATCAAAAAAGGCTCTGACGATGCTAGCACCGCTATTGAAACGGGCATTATAGTCCATTATTGTTATAAACAACCAAGTGAACAATAAGTGGTTATTGAACACTTTATAAAATATCGTGGTGTCGGGGTGAAAATTCATTTGTGTTAAAATTAATTTTTGTAACTACAATATGAATCAAGTATTTAAATTTATATTCATCTTATTTCTGAACTAAGGTTATTTTTTAATTTTATCTTAAAATATATTTGGTGTTTATATATATATATATATATATATATATATATATATATATATATACACATATTTATATACTCTCTCTCACACACACACACGACGGTCGTTTGATAAGTATGGTAAGCAAGTAAGAAAAATTAAATTAAATTAAACAATAAATAAATTTACCATATTCATCAAACAACCCTTATATATATACATACATACATACATACATACATACATACATACATATATATATATAATACACACACACACATAACCCCCCACCCTCCCCCAGGACATAATGCTCATTATGACGAAACCGATGCCTTACTGCTGATATCAAAGATCTAAAAATGCTGCTCTACCGTTAAAAACACCGATTTAGAAATTGGCGCATAATGGCCGTCTTCATAGCCAACTAGTATTTATGAACAAACGACTAAACATTGATTATTTAGCTCGCTGCGATCCGCGCGAACATAGTAAACCATAAAAACAAAGCACATCGTTAAATTTGTTCACGAGTACCAATAATGAAAGTCGATGTTTTCGATACTAAAATGTAGTTTAAATCATTTGCAACGACCGAAATACAGGTACGTCAGAGTCGACGATTTTCAAAACAGACCGGTATTCACGACGTTCATTTAGCCCACTACGATCTGCGTGAATATAGAAAACCGTAAAAACAAATCCGTCCACGAGTACCTGTACGCAGTGCGTAAAAACGGCCGGTAAGACCGGCGTATTCGTACGTCTGTTCGAACCGGTTAAGAATCGGATTATTTGTTCGGAGTTATTTATCGCAATTCAGGAGAATACGAAAAGATACGAAATCGGATCGTTATCGATTCGAATAGGACCGTATTTCAATTCCACGCTAAAAAAAAATCAAGAGCGCACGACATTCGTCGCCCGATGCGAATCCCGTCCGTTCCGGAGATCGAACGGGTCAAGACGGACAGAGAGAGAAAGAGAGAGAGACATTCTTAAATATCGATCGGAATCGGCCGTCGGCCGATTCCGTGCGTCGGGAAACCTGAAACCCAAATGACAAAGCGTTCGTTTGTGAAAATAATATATTGTTTAAAGATTTTGCGAACACGACTGCAGTGAACACTGAACATAATAATATCAACGCTGAACTTAAATGTAATAGACGTCGTCGTCGTCGTCGCGAACGAAACGACACACGTGCGACGCGGCACGCGCAGCGCGCACGACGGACTAAACGTCGTGACCGTGGCGTTTCGGCGCCGGTCTCCGACGAGCCGTGCGTCCGACGTGAGCTTACTTTTAACGTTCTCTTCTTCGACCGGCGAGCGCACGCGCGGCTGCTTCTCGGGCGGCGCTCCGACGCGCAGGTCGACGTCGCGACGCTGTTCGGGCGTCCGTTCGCGTCTCGACCGTTCCCTGCTCCTCGACGACGTGGCTTTCGCGTCGTTCGCCGACAGCGACGACGGCTGCGACGTCGTCGTCGTCGCGACGCTCTTCGTCCGATCGGCGGCGTTCCGTTTCGGTTCGTTCCGGTCGCCGCGCGACTCTTTCCGTTTCTGCTTCATCGACGAACGGGCCGACGGCCGGTGGGCGTCGTCCGACGGGCCGTCCGACACGGTCGTCACCGAGACGGCGTCCTGTCGGCCGCCGCTCGGCCGGATCCGACGCGGCGGTTCGTTCGCCGCGGACGACGTCTGAACGTTCTTCTGACGCGCCGACGTCTGTTTCCGTTTCGCGCGCCGGCCGGGCACGTCGGTCGACGCCGGCGGCGCCGCACCGTGGACTTTGTTGCTGACCAAGCGCGGGTCTTTGGCACTCGACGTATTGTTCTGACTCGCACCGATTTTACCGAATACAGGTTTGTCGATCGCACCACTGTCGTTATTACTACTAGCACAGCCTATCGAGTCCGACGCGGTCCGGTTCGTTTTGTGTTTGTTCTGGCGGCGGTCCGGGACGACGACGGCCGGACTAGACGTTTTCGACGGCTCGTCGTCGTCGACGACGACGTCGACCGAGCCGAGCTTCGAATGAGTGCGTTTCGAAACGAGCCGAGGATCCCGCGGAGCCGACTTCACGGTCGCAGCCACGAGGAGCGCGCTGTTGACGGGCGCGATCCGAGGCCCCGTGCTGTTCGTCGATTTCGGAACGAATGCCGGCGGTACGACCTACGCAAGATCGATCTTTGTCTCGAAACGGAAAAAAAATCCCAAACAAACGAACAGGAAAAACGACTCACCTGCGACATGATTTTCGCTGCGACTGTCGGCTTCGCCGTGACGACCGGTTTCACTTCAGACGGTTTGATGACGTCGACCGGTAACGCCGTCGGCTTCGTCAATACCGTTTTCATAGAAGGCAACACGATCGACGGCTATCGAAACACAAAACGATCGGTAAACATTGAATGTTCGGAAATCTTCCGTCGACACTAGGTTTACGGACGTTTCTTATATACCTATCTCTACGGACACGCGTCAATTTGACGCTTGAACAAAATCATACATTTTGTTTAAAAAACAACAATTATAAACTATTAACTCTTATCGGTCGTATGTCACCTCGGACGTGACTATCTTTTTATATCGAGTAACCTTAGTTACTCTTCTCTTATAACAAGCACTCGAATATATCTCCGATCTAGCGGAAAATACAAAACACTAACGTCCGATAAGGGTCGACTTATAAATTAAACTACGATATATATATATATATATATACATATATATATATATATATATATATACATATATATATTGATATAGAATTTATAATATTCAACATTACATTTATTCCGCGCAAAAGATGTAAACACGGTCTCTGTAAGTTCCTCACAAAATTCGAAACGCGCGTCCCGTAAACCCAGCGTTAAAAACCAAAACGAGACAGACAACAACACCTACCGCTGTCACTTTCGGCTGCGTCGTCGTCTGCAGCTGCTTCTTCTGTTGCTCCTCGAGTTTAACTTTGGCTTGCAGGAGCTCGAGCTCGACTTTACGCTGCTGCAACTCGATCAGCTGCTTCTGTTTAGCGATCAGCAGCATGTCGAGACTTTTCGGATCTAGCGTCGATATGTTCGGGACTAGAGCGGCCGACGTCGTCGAAACGGTGGCCGTCGCGGCGGCCGCGACCGTCGGCGTCGCGGTCGTCGTCGTCGTCACGGCGCTCTAAAAAAGAATTATCCGACATGAACGTACGCAGCGGCGTCGACCGCCGTGAATTTTTTTCCCACCGACAGGAAACGTCTACCGCCACAAAATCAATGACATTTATGCGACCGAGACGACACCATCACCATCATCATCATCATCCCTACAACCGTTACGTGCTACTACGCGGACATACCTTATTAAAAAATTTTGGATTTACATGTATACTCGGCGTCGGTGTCGGCGCAATGATCGGCCACGCCGGATCGATGTTGTTGACGCGCACGTCGAGGGCGTACAGCTTCTTCGGCGGGAACACGTCGCTCCACGTCTGTCTCAGCTTGAACATCTGCGCGCGTATCCTCTCGTCGACCTGGCGGCCCGATACACGAATTAACGAAAATGAAAAACGATACGGCCGTATAGATTCAAATTAAATGAAATAAACAAAGTCCTTCTCGTGCATAATCGAGACTCGAACGTCGATGTTTACTTCATTTTATACGAGAGAATCGAGTGCGTGGGATTTTTCAACATTGCCATTATAAAACAATAGAAACAAAGTAGGCTCGTATGTCTGTCACAAATAAAAAACAATTTCAACGCCAAGTAGCCATCCATTTCCCTATTGTCATCTGCACTGACTACGATTTTTATTTAAAAAAATTAATAATAAAAACAAATCCATAAAATAATCTGTAATTGATAAAGATCATTTTGCCTGCGAACAGGAAACAATTTACAAAGCCTAGTTTGCACACTGCACCTTGATCAATTCCACACACCGATATTTTGTGTTTTTTCATTGAGTTATTTGAAATTACATTTGAGAAAATGGCGAACAATAAATTAGTATAAAACAATGATTGTCTTTTTTTTAAAAAAAAAATAATTTTAATTATAGTAAAAGGACGATTCTTATTAAACAAAATATGTTTCACGGATTTGTATTAATTCAAAGTTTTGCTTAACATGGTTTCGATATAGCTCAGCACTCTGAGAACACCGTTTCGAATTTATAGGAGGGTTGCATAATATAAAAGCAAAGATGGATTTTAACACAAATGTTTAGTTTTAAGTTTAGCTTTTAAGTTTAGTTCTAAGTTT
This sequence comes from Neoneuromus ignobilis, assembly GCA_029203775.1. Lineage (NCBI taxonomy): Eukaryota > Metazoa > Arthropoda > Insecta > Megaloptera > Corydalidae > Neoneuromus > Neoneuromus ignobilis. The sequence goes on along the minus strand of CP092088.1, from coordinate 61,566,356 downwards.
CTTCAACTCATAGGTTTTTTTGCAAATTTTTCCTAAACTTAATACATTAACAATAACAAAGATAGACAATTAATTACTAATAATTCATTATACAGCTATATTATAATTCATAGAACAGCTCACTATAACCAATTTTATATGTACAACTATAATTGTAAAAATGATTTAAAACAATAAATTTTAACACAAATGAATTATCACTCCCAACACCACAATATGTTATAAAGTGTTAATTGACAATCACTTATTGTTCACCTTGTTGTTGAATTGGGAGTTGATAATATATATATATATGACAATTACATAGCGGCTTGCGAAAATGCGAGTTAAAATCAGATTTTTAACTGGTTTGGTTTGAGACTGTCAAGCGAGCATCAAATATGGTTATAAGGGCTTATGCTGAGGGCTATGATACACACATGTACCATCCGTATTTTAATGTGGTACATGTGTACCAGCAGTACTGTATGAAATAAAAAAAAAAAAACGATGAACTCTATTTGAATTTTGATGATGCATGTGTACCAGCTGTATCGAAAGGGATAAAGAAAGATGGTTCAAATGAGACTGAGGATGTAAACCAGGAATGAAGATTATACCTTTCAGTCTTATTTAAGTCACCCTATATAATGAGTTATAAACTAGATCTTTTTAAATATAATATATATGTATGTATATGTAATAGAACACATATCGCCGTCCTGTTTTAAAATTAAGGGATCATGCTCAGCCAGAAGGTAAAAAAAAAGACTTGGGATTTTTTCCAAAAATTATAACCATTTTTTTCGACAAACGTTCGAATATTTAAAAAAGTATATTTAAAAGAAGTTTATTACATCATTTTTTCATTAAAAAATATTTGAAAATAACAGATATGACCATTTTCCAGTAGGTATTCTGAAAAAGGAACGTTCACGGCGACCGCTGTTGCTCAGATTTGGATCATATAAAATCAAAAAATAGAGATTTATTTTATACACGAAATTACGTAGTGTCCTCGAACGATCGGTTTTTAGAAATTTCGATTTTCAATGAAAAAATCACTCGTTTTTAGTCAATAAAACGAAATTATGCAACGGAAAAAAACTCTTCGTTCGAGAACTAGTTTTTTATATCCGTGGCGGCTATGAATTTTGTAACAATCGACAATGAGTGTTTTGTTCTTCTTGTCGACAACGATTATTAGACTCGAGTGTCCGGTTAATTTATTGACTGATTTTTATAAATGTTATTTCATTAGCAAATATAAAAATATTAAATTGTGTTGTGATTCCATACGAGGGTCGTTCGATAAGTATGGTAAAAAAGTAAGAAAAACTAAATCAAAAAATTTAATTAAATTAAACAATAAATAAATTTACTATACTTGTCAAACACGACTCTCGTACATTACACCTGTAGAAAACGTCAAAATCCAAAAATCGAATTTTTCGACTTTCTGACTGAGTATGACTCGTTAATACAAAAAAAAAAAATGAGGATTGACAATTTCTTTTAACATTCACAGGATCCGACGTGGGATGTTTTTGTACCCCAGCTTCTCTATAAGAATCCAAAATACAACGATGGTATATTTCAAAATAATATAATCGATAAAATCACGGGGTACGAAAATATCCCACGACGGGCGACACGAGTTAAAAAATATATTCTAAAGGGTCATCCGAATGCGACGCCTAGATTTGCGTTTCATTAAAAAGAAACTATACACATTTCTTAAATCTAGTCACATTCGGATGACCCTACTACTATAAGACCGCCAGTACACTGGAGCCAATCTGGCCGAAATCGGAATATTTGAGAACAAAATTTTATCAATTCGACAACTAATTCACTTTTATATATGTGAATTATCAAAGATTGTATTCAAAATTCTTCCAATTGTTTATTTTCAACGGCCATTTTACAATACCACGTTTTGACAAGTTGATGAATGGCAAATGACTGTTCAAGATTTTCATCAAATCTTGTGAATTTTGAACGAATGTTTATACTAAAAAATAACATGTTATTGCTTTTAAAAACGATTACATACTACAATCGAATTGTTTTTTATTTATTTATTTTTTTTTGTGTTGAAATCGGCCAGTCGGCATCATAGTACAAACAACGACGTACTTAAATAGCCAAAATGAAAAAGTTATTGGAATTGTTCATCCATTGAGCAATTATAACTAATTGAATAATCGTATGAATTTAGCTGTATTGTTTTCGATTTACAATAAGTCATTTTAGTGAGTAATTTTTCCAGCACGTCGATCCGAGACATTCCGGTACATCTAGCCACGCCCCCCACAAGAGGGTACAAAAACCGGCCGTCTCGGATCGACGCGCGAATAAAAACAATCGAATTTGTCGACATCGTTATAGATCAGCGATGGCGAACCTCTTGAGCTCGGCGTGTCGAAATTTTGAAAAACCCTAACTTGACTCTCCGGTGCCGTGTCACATATAGAAATAGTCATAGTTTTTTGATATTTGCAACCATAATAATAAAAAAAAAAGATTCATATTTTCGATATTTATTTTATATATTTAAATGCCATTTAACAAAGAAAAATCAACCAAAAATATGTATAAAAAACAGAAAAAAAATGTACATTTAGGAAAAAATAACAACGATAGGTACGAAAACTAGAAATTAGTGACTTTTTCAAATAGACAAATATTTGAATTATGCATTTTTTCTGTCTCTGTCGATGCGTGTCATAGGTTCGCCACCACTGCTATAGACTGCCCGTACTGAACGAAACTCGTCTGAACGACGCGTCTTGTTCGCGCAGGGAACAAAAAAAAAAAACGTGCGAAAGAAATGAAAAGACGAGGAGCTGCCTCGCGTCACTCACCTTCTCGAAGACGCCGCAAAAGTTCGACACGATGTTCTGTGTAAACAGTGTCGTGTACGCATTGTCGACATTCTTGACGATCGAGTCGATAAGATACAGTACTGGTAATTTATATTCGCTGCGGACCTAAACACAGACACACTCGCTCGAATATCTTGCCGATGCTTGAGACGACGAACCGACGCTCACGTGACGCGCATCCGGCACATACGGCGTCAGCACAACCGACCGTATGCGCCCGCCGTCCGACCGGAAGAAACCACACTGCGAAACCGTAGCCGCCCGACGGGCACGGGTTTCGACGACGTCGATCGCACTTTTTTTTTCCTTTGCACTCCGATCGAAATCTACTCTTACTACTACGACTACTACTCGACAACGTCGGGATCTTTTTTTTTTTTTAAAAAAGAAACAAATGAAAAAAAAAACAAACGAAACAATCTAACATTTCGTATGAAACTTGTTTCTCCTCCGAAACGTTTTCCTCTTGTGCAGAAACTAACCTTTAATCTACTCTCGTTAATCGACAATGAATTCACAAATTCGTATTCGAAATAAAACAAAACAACAAAAAACAAAGAGTAACGTAAAGACTAGCTCGGACCCTCGGCACGCCGGAGCCGTGCCGGAGAGATCGAACACGAGGCCGTGCCGTTCGGAACCGGCACGCTCGTCTGTTTCTCTCCTGTTCGTCGAACGAAAAGAGATAAATAAACAGAACAGTCGTCAAAAATGGTGGTATAAGAAAAATGAAATGCCATGCAAAAAAATCTGCTCGTTTGTGTAAATAAATCTTTATTTCTCAAATTTTTTTTCTATCAATTATATTAATATATTTGATTATTTTTTTGTTTTGTTTCAAACAGATAATACTAAATGCTGAAAATAATCATTAGCGACATTCTTTCACTTTTTTAAGACTACCCGAGTGCTTGCGAGCGCTTACCGTTTCGTTTAGTCGAACGACAAAAACCGACACGGTAGGGAAAACACGAGTCGGTCATAATCCGAACAATTCTACCTCTAGACGATAGTGAGTCGGTGGTTTGCTTTTTAAAATTTCATCTTTTTAACAGAACAGTCGGACCGAAAAACCGATTAAAATTTGATTCTGTACAGAATTTTAAAATATCTAGTACTTGTATCTACAACTTTTTTTTTTTTAGATTACGGAATACTAAATTTCCTCTTAAAAAATCAATTCCGAGCTAACGTTCGTATAAATCTTTCGATCGAATCATTTCCATTTAAAAAAATACACAAACTACACTAACACTAGATTTACGGTGTGAGTCGATTTGATTTCTTTAAGATTTTGTTGCTATACATATAGAAAACTTAAATATTATTTTTTAAAAACATATGTTGGTTTTTAATTACGTAATGACACATATGCAAAAAAATACATTACATATTTGGATATATATCATTATGTAATTCAAAACTAACCTGTTTTTAAAAAATAATATTTAAGTTTTCTATATGTATAGCAACAAAATCTTAAAGGAGTCAAATCGACTCACACCGTAAATCTAATGTTAAAAGACAACTGTCATAATTCATAACCTAATCGTACACGACGTAATAAAAATAATTTTCCTAGAATACTTTTATTTTTTCGTTACGATACATAATAACGTAAAATCGAATCCACTTCTCATTCGCACGCGATACAGAATCCGTGAATCTCACTCCACTTCTCACATACCCGGCCGTTCATACGCGATCCGCTCTCTGTCACTCGCCGGATCGGTAACGTTAGTCGAGACATCGAATCTACTCTACGGATAGAAACACGATTATTTAACGCTCCTGCAAAGTGCCGGAACGGTGTTTCTTCGTACGACACGATCGCTTTTAATCCGTTCTAACGGCCGGTGAAGGAATACCCAGCGAAATATCGATCTAAACCTTTACGTAAACCGTACGAAACGATTAGAGGTGTCTATACGGTCGTGATTTCAACGGTAACAAACGATAAACACTCGCAATTATGTAAGTATATATTATACACACATCTACATGTACATATCAATGTATGTATATACATATATATATATATATATATATATACATCATATGTCTGTGAACGAATCATGTATATGTGTGCATGTGTATGTATGTTTGTGTGTGTGTGACACATATCTATGTATATACAAGTTACACATTGAAAGTAAACCTTTGCCAGATGTTCCTCGATCGCTTGTACGATGGTGACGGCGTTATCGATGTTCTCCTCGGCGAGCATCGTCAACATATTGATGAGCGGCTTGCTGTTGATCGTCAAATCGCTCAGACTAGACAGATAGTCATCCTTGATCTCCTTCAGTTTCTCCGGACTGGCCATTTTGTTTACGAAACGCGGAACAAAACCGTTTCAGACCGCGTACCGTACGTCGTTTTATCCGCACGTACGGCGGCCGGACATCCCACAATCACCACAAACGTACTGCAACAACAACAACAACAACAATGCAACAGAAATACGGTACGTGCCGAGACACTGACGTGCAACGAACATAACACGTCCGCACTGTGCCGAATCGTGTCGCGCGGGCACACACGCGACCACAATTCCGATCGACACGATACCGATACGTACGTTCGATTCAAATCTATCCGAAACGGTCGCACGGTCGGCTCGACGATTTGAAAATCTCTGAGAATACTAATACCACGGTACTTTGGATAGAAAATGGCGACAGTCGTAGTACTTGCTTCGGTCGAGACGGACGTCACGGACGGGTCGACGTCTATTGGTCGATAATCGACCGACGAGGACGGACGATCGGACGGATACGGCGACGTGACGTGGCCGAGCGAGACGTGACGACGCTTTGTGCGATGAAGAGCGATCGCAAACGGATACGGAGCCACGACGGCCGATCGGAATATCTGAAAACGTCACGTGAATACGGGACGTAATGATAACGTACGTGACGTGCAGAAACGAGACAGCAACACGGAAAAATAAAACAATGCCAGATACTCGTATTCGTCATACGTTGTACAACGTAACACGCTGCTCTTTGTCTGAGAATTCTGTCCGTCGGACGAGACGTCGGCATCGATTCTAATAATTGCTATGTTTATTTTTTTACAATATCATTTACCGAGTTTATCATTGTTTTCAATGCCGTTTTTTCAACATCATGTTTTTATATAATTCTCCTCCATAAATATAATCGAAAAGAAACAATGAATCGTCTTTGTTCAATTTATGTCGGTCGGTCATTAAACAGACATTTGTAGTTTTTATTTTGGGAAACGTATGAATTCAACTCGTACAAACGCCCTTAAACGTACCACGATCTCCTCATCTCACGTTTCAAGCCAAAATAAAAACTGCAATCAAACTATTCGATTAAAAAATAATAACAGACAGTATTTATTCGATCGATAAACATATATAAATATACATATATTTGTAAAGATACAGGTAAATCATATAAATGCGTTCCGCCGAAACCGGATTCACGCTTTCGACTTCATCTCTCGCTGCAGTTTGATATTCTTCTGCGTCTGGATCTCCTGTTTGATTTGATTCAGGTCGTCGGTCACACGTTTCAATTGCTCGATCGTGTTCCGGGCTTGTTCGGTCTCGAGCTGTTCCTGCAAGTCTCGCGTTTCTCTCACGATCGAACCGATCTGCAACGCGAGCTGACCCAACTCGCTGCAATCGCCGTGCAGCATCGCTAGTAACTTGTAAGATTTTCGCGACGTCTCGTCGTGTTTGGCGTCCTGTACGAGGAAAATGAAAAATATAGAAAACGTTTCCTAAAATCGTTATACATCGTTCCTCACGGACACGACCTTATTAGAAAATCATAGGCGTTTACCGTTTGATTTCGAAACTGGCGAATTCACTCTGACATAAATGAATTATCTAAATATGTTATAAAGTGTTCGATAATTACTTGTACACGTTTTTTGTCTTTTGTTGTTACGAAATCTAGACTAATTGTTTAAATATACTTATATACTATTTTGTACTTTATCTTTTTTTAATCCACCCCCGGCTGGTAGTTGTCTCTTTCTGTCCGTTTTATACGTGACCGACGATATTTGAAATTTTAATCGAAACGATAACAGTAACGAGCACTCTTACGTTAAATATGCACTCGTCGGCGAGCATGAACGATCGGTCCAACTTGCCGTTCAACGAATTGATGTCTTTCTGCAAGACTTTCATGTCGGCGAGGACCTTATCGATTTCAGCGCTCTGCTTCCATATATTACCGATTATTTCCATTATACGTCTCGTATACGCCGATCTAAAATAAATACGGTTGAGTACGTACGACCGATCTTAAAAAAACGTCCTGCTACCTATTGACGGTGTCTGAAAGTTTCGAACAGGTTTCGCGGAGTTTTTCACAAAGGGACCGTTTCATCGCGGCTTCGTTCGAATATTCCTGAAATTTCTGTATTTCCTTCGCTAGCTTTTCTTCGTACACGGCGACTTTGGACTGTTAGAAAGATCGTTTTAAAATTATTTTTTTATTCGTTCGACAGTTATTAAGAATTCTTCATTTCGAAAAGATACATTTATCTGTCGATTTAAATATTCCCTACTTACACACCTGACATCGACTTCTACTCTCGCGAATATCTCTATACTCTTCTATCAAAGACGACCGGTGTTTGTTCCATCGCGTAGCCGCGTCGATTATTCTCGCGACGTTGGCTTCCGACGTCTCGTCGAGTTTTACGGCCGTCAAGCTTTTCTCGGCCATTAGAATCTGGACCCTAGACCTGATTCTCGTATCCTTCGCTCGTTTTTCGATCGCCCGTTCTTCGATCTGAATTTTTTCTACGGCCTGAAAACAGAACCGTCGTACGTGAATAAAGTATGGAGACGTTCTGTCGGACGCTCGATGGTTTCGAAAAACGTACCTGCGACTCTTTAGCGATCGAAATCTTCAAGCCTGATTCGATTTCCTCGATTTCACGTTTCAATTTATCTATCGACTCTATGACCTCTCGAGTTTGACCGGCTATTTCATTTGTTTTACCGTCAGCCGATTTTGACGTGAAATCATTTTTCTCGATTTCAACTGCACGAGTTTCACCGGAGCTCGAATCGGTTACAAATTCAGTACCGTGTGCTTCGGTTCCTGAACATTCGTCGGCGAGAGCTCGTAACAATTCCGAACGCTCTTCTTCATCGATATCTCGTCCGGAATTGAGAACGATCAACGACGGTATCAATTTAAACGTAGGACACTGTTCCGTCACCGGACGTAAATATCGTGCCCAGTATTCTTTTTTTTCTGAAATCGAAAAATAAAATATCATCTCTGTTCGTAACCTAACATAAAGTCAATAACAACCGTAGGAAACCGGCGATGAACTCGTGTTCGGAATCGAAAGGTCCACGGAGCTAAAAGGATACGATCGAACCTGTTTTTCGGCATACGGTGACGACCATTCAATCCGCATAGATTTCCGAACAGCTACGGCAATGTCGCTTTCGAGTAATTCGAACCGATCTACGAAGAAATCACGACGGAGAAAATACATACGGACGCTACGTAACGTTCGACTCACTTTTTACTTTCGATTGAATCGATTTATCCGTATCTCTCGGAAGAGCTTCTACGAGGAACATGAACATCCGTCTGATGTCGGTTTCATTGAAGTAGAGTATAGTCTGATACCCCATGTCGCCACGGAAGCCGAGATCCTTAACGGCTTGAGCTATGAGAGTCGCCGTTCGCAGTCTCGAACTCATCGAAGGAGGGAGTTTACGAGGGAGCTCCGTACCCGGTTTGATAAGCTCGATACATCTGACCGTCGCGTCGATTATCAACTCCTCGCTGAACTGTTTTATACTAGATACATCTTCGTCGACGTCACTAGACAGTTTCAATAATTAGAAATTAGTTTGGAACTCTCTACCGTTCGGAAAATAACCGAACGAGTCGAAAATCAATTACCATCCGATATTTTTCAACATGTGTATGATAATCTTATCTACTTCTTCCATTTTCGAAATATCGTAAGACTCGAAACTGGAGGAACGCTTATTTTTCGAAAAAGTGTTACGATTATTTAAATAATAGCCATTAACTGGATAATAACATACTTTGAACTCATATTTACGTTATCGGTTATAAACCCGAATAAAAAAATATTAATAAAAAAGGAATACAAAAAAAAATGTCAAAACTTAACGTCAAATCAGCAAAACGTTTGTTAAAATAGTCATTATATAGATTTTATATAAGTTATATAGGGCAAACATGTTATATAACCGATAAATTTACTTTAAATACATATTAATTTCTAAACGAATATAATAAATGCGATTTATTTTATAAATTCTTATTTATAGGTTATAACCAATGATTAGCATAAGACAGGGGCGAATTAATAACATTTTCAATAAGTTCATTTCCTTTAATCGAGTTTTAAGTTGTGTTGATCTTCGTTACTTTTCTGGTTCTTCTCAGTACCCGAGGTCATTAACCCTTCAGCCGGTTGATTTCTTCCTATATGATTTTCTATTGTTTTCTGATAGATTTCTACTTCGTGATTTTTTGACAAGAAAAATGTCAAAAAACCTGAGTAGTTTACCAGAAATGAATTTTAACCACAACACCACAATAGTTTAAAGTGTTCAATAATCACTTATTATTTATAATTATAATTATATTATTTATAATGATATACAGTGGGTCAAAGTGAAACTCATACAGAGTTATGTTTCCAATAATTTTCACATATATTTTAATATAATAACAATTTTTATATATTTTTTTGCTTAATTTCTTTATTAGGGTTATTTTTATTATATTTGAAAATTTCAATCGTAAATTAATACTTTCACTCCAGAAAAAGTAACCATTTCTGAAAAATGAACAAAAAATACATCAAAATGAAAATCATACGACTAACAAATTGTTTATTAAATTAAAATTTGCAACGGATTGAATTATTTTAGTACTTAGTAGAGTAGCCTTTATTGATTTTTATAGCCTTTAAACGATTCAGGATGGATTTAACTAATTTTTCACAATAAGCTAGATCGATTTTTTCCATTCTTTTAACACCCCTTTTTAAAATCATTTTTATTACTAATAGTGTGTGTTCTAATGGCAACTTCTAAGTGATTCCATAGATTTTCAATCGCATTTATATCAGGTGATTGTGGTGGTGTTTCCGGTATTTCGGGGCAGTTATATAACAACCATTTACGTGTTTTATAAGCTTTGTGCTTGGGGTCGTTGTCCTGATAAAAATTAAATGTTCATTAAAATCACAAGTTTTTGAGCTTTGGCTTTCAAATTTTTTCTTAATAGATCAATATAAACATTTTGATTTATAATTGAACGTGTTAAAAACATACATAAGTAAAAATAGGACAATCGTTATACTATAAACATCACCGATGGTATCGTAAAGAAAAATTAAATCTTATAAAAATTATATGTTAGTTGTAATGTCTTGAAATAAAGATTATGCTATCGAATAATCCATTTTTTTTATTACTGGTACTTGAAATTTTTTTCTTTTTATGGTGGCATTGAACGTGTAAAAGAACATAAATTAAATAATATGTATATATATATATATATATATAATTTAATAATATATAATTAAGGTGACCAACCGTCCTCCGTTTGAAAGTTCTGTTCTCCCTCGAAAAGTGTCCTCCTAGATGTGTCCTTCTTTTCGATATGTAAAAGCTAATTTGTAAATCTCTAAATATTTAATAAAAAAATGTCCCATAATGATGAAAAACCCACTTATTTAATTTTATGTAGGCAGTAATTTTGTTGTGACTACAATCGGCGAGAGAAAATAATACTTCTCAAAAATGCAACAGTTGCGATTTTCGATCGTGTTAGTTTATTATTTGATTAAAATAAACTAGCGATATCCTTTGATGAATTCGTAGCCTTATTGACTTCTTACAATTCTTACTGAACTGAAACACGACAGTAATTATTTCTTTCCTAGTGAATATTCAACGTACAGACCTAGGTGAGCGCAATTCAAGTTTTTCTTCTTCTAATCCAATTTACATTGTGCTGCCCTGGCACTAAAACGCAACAGTCGAAAGGGTATTTTCAATTACTGATGATTTTTGGACAGCTGAAAAATCAAGACCGAATGTCGATTCTCTAGCTGCAGCACTCGCTGTGAAATTCAATATGGAAAATAGTTCTTGTACGGGTATTTCTAATATTTTGTCAGAAAATGACACATTAACAAAAAATATTCATATTTAAATAATAATTAATCATAATACGCCTGCGTTATCTATTTACTATATCATAATGCTTTCTGTTTAGTTATTGTCGCAAAGAATATTTTTTTTATTTGCAATATTTGTTTCTTTAATTTATTTATGTCCTCCTTTTCATTGGAAAAAAGTCGGTCACCTCAATACAATATAATAAATAATATATAATTGTTAAACGACCTGTCAAAATGAATATCATTAATTTAGAAGCAAGTACACGATCCGAGTTTCCAACCGACACGAAAGTTCGTCACGTGACCGATAGATGCTGAAGCGCGCAGATCGTCGTTAGGTTTCAGTCTCGGTCATGGTTTCGTTTCGTACTCGTTATACGGCACCGACGCCGTTTTTTCTCGTTTCGTTCAACGGGTCGATAAACGAACCGATCGCAGACACGGCCGCACACGTACGTCAGTGCGCCGTTCGAACCTGTCGCGCGTTATTTTATTTTTGACCGTTTTCCAATCCCGGGTAAAACTCAGTACCGACCGCGTCCCGGTTTTTAATTTCGACAAGTATGCAATAACGTGTCAAACTAACGTACCGCTACGCCGTTAAACGAAATAACGAATTTGTGATATTTTGAGGTTATACATACCAGTAAAACACACACACACACACACATGTACATTATATAAATATTAACTTACGAATATTTTATTGAACGAAAAGGTGCTTGTTAGTCGTAAATACTAATGATAGTCGATCGATTGAATACAATAATTGCCGCTTTAATTATAACGAAGGAATTACCTCTCAGTAGATTTATATACATTTTATTCGAAGATTATAAATTGTTCGTATCGATCTGTTAAAATATTTATAGTTGTTGACGAATAGTGACGTGATCAGATTATCAATTGTTTATATAGAGTTAGTTAGTAGGTAGGTAGAAGAGTTCAAGAATCACTCGTATCCGACTGTCGGACTTTCGGAGCTTTTGCATTTTAATTATACAGGTAATTGTTGTTTACGTCTCACGTCCGACGGTGGTTCATTGATAAGTGCGGTCACGGATTTTCAGTCGCACGTGGCCGCTGCACTTTCGTATGAATGAATCGAGAGATTTTATAAAAGCGGTCGACGATCGAACGAGCGTTGGAACAAAAGAATCGCCACTGTCAAAAGATTTCTATTCTAATCCGGGCGAATTTTCTCTTATCAAATTTACATTTTCTTTCCATTGTTGTTTCTATCGAGCTGTCGATTCGGTATGCGTTTCGACGAATGTCGAACGCTTTTATAAAACTTGAATTATCGAAACGAGCGATTAGTTTGTATGTAAAGAGAATTGACTTTTTTTCTGTCCATTACCGTTATATGCATTCGAAAATATTCGTTTTTATTCTCGTCCACCACCATATCTACTGTTGTCTTTTCTCTTTTATCTATGCAAATTTCAATCCCAGCCGACCGTTTCTTCCTCTCTCTTCCCATTCTTCTATTTCCATCTACGTTTATCATCTGTTCCGTTATCTTCTCTCTCTGACAATCAAACTTCTCAAATCGATCTCATCAACTTTTTTTCTCTCCCTCTCGTTCTACTTTCTCTCGTTCTTATCATCTCTATTATTGTTTTTCTTCTTCTACACCCGAAATCTTCAGTCTCATCCAACCGTGTTTTCCTACACCTCTCTCTTTCATTCTACACCTTTCTCTTTCGTTCCAATATTTACAACCCTATCATTGTCTCCCCTCTCTTACACCCGATGATTCAATCTCATCCGACTATGTCTTCCTCTGTCTCCCGCTTGTTCTACTTCTTTTTTTTTCATCCTCGCCATTATCTTTCTTCTCTTACTGACAAAATTTCCAATCCCATTCAATCATGTCTCTCTCTCTCTCATTCTATTTCCTTACAGCGCTTGTTTTGATAGGACGTACTCTGGCATCCCGTCCACGTACCCATTCCATTTTAAATATCTCTTTTCAATAATATCATTTATAATCTGCTGTTCAGCTTCCCCTCTGACTGCTCTTCTTCTGATTTCATCACGTCTCATCTTCCTATAACATTTCCATTTTGTTCAAGTATTTATCTTGCATCGGTCAACTCTCAGATCCATACAGATACAAGTGTTGATTTAGAAATAAGCTCGAGCGACTTTCTTCATCTCATTTATAATTTCTCTATCGATTCTCCTATTTTGAGCAACGATCGCGGTTAAGTAATCATGATATTCCATCCGGTCAAGTCACCGTCCATCTCATGCAACCTCGACACTTTCTCCATCTGCTTTTCTACCCTCAATTCCTTTTACATTTGTTCTCGTTTATTTCCATCCTCGCATATTTCCTTCTGCTGTTCATAATACCCTTTAGTTTTCGTTCAAAGTCCACAACAATTATCACTTCGTATATTACAGTCTGACATATCACTCACTTCGTGTTCCAAAGTCCAACGATAGCTTTGGAAGTCCTAGTAAAGCACGTCTCGTGTATCTCTTCTAATAAAGAACTCGAATCGTCTCTGTGCTCGACTCGTTTTCTTGTTTCAACGAGCGTTGACGTTCTTTCGACATTTCCAAACTCGCTTTACGTCCCAATGTCCGACGACATCTTCAGGAGTCCTAGTAAGGCACGCTTTGTGCATCTCGTCTAATGAAGGATTCGAATCGTCTCTGTATTTGACTCTCTTTCCAGTTTCAAGAAGCGCAGACGTTCTTCAGAACGAACCGTGCGGACACTCAAACGTGTTGTTGTTTCTTACAGCGGTGCTAAAAAAGGATTCCTCGTCGAATCGACGTCCTCGATAGATCAGCGATAAGCGAACGTCGTGATATAACCGATTCCGTTGACGTTTCCGTTCGCCGTTCGCTCGTTTCCGTTTCCGTTCGACCACTTCGGTCCGGAGTCCGTACGACCCCGCTTATGTGTCGCCGCGTGCACGAGATGCACGCGAAGTGCTCGACCGACCATGCGGCGTCCGAAACGTCTGTACCGGAACATGCGTCTGAAGTTCTCGTCGTCGTTGCTCGTCACGTTCGTCTGCGTCGTGCTGCTGACCGAGCTGATCAAGCGTCGCCGGTCGATCCTCTACACGAGCGATCGGCCCGACGGTGTCGGTAAAGTGTACACGGCGTACCAACTCCCCGGTCAATTCTTCGGCGACGCGTTGCCGTCGAACGAGAGCTACTGCAACTACAAGTACGGTCTGCCGTCGGCGTTCGAGTACGCGGCCGACGACGTGCGCGAGCCTCCGCAGCTCGGCGCGGCGAGCCCCTACCGCGTGCTGTACCACGTGATCAACGGGAGCGGCGCGATCGGCGAGCAGATCCCGCAGGTCACGTACTGCACGCACATGACGCCCGACTACATCTACCATCTGAGCGAGATCGTCCGTTTCTGGGAGGGTCCGATCAGCGCGACGGTGTTCGTCCCGAGCGTCGACGCCGAGATCTCCGTGCGCCACTTGAACCGTCTGTGCCGCTGCCTGCCGGAAATGTACCGCGTGTCCGTCCACTTCGCGTTTCCGATCGGGGTTCCTCCGACGTCGTCGGCGGCGGCCGCGACCGACGTCGCCGACTGCACGGTGCCCGACCTCGACGGAGTCGTGACGTATCGCGGCGCGCGCTCGATGATCTACCCGGTGAACGTGGGCAGGAACGCGGCGCGTGCCGGCGCTCAGACGCGGTACGTGCTCGTGTCCGACGTCGAGCTGATACCGAGCGAGATGCTCGCGTCGAAGTTCCTGGACATGCTGCGACGGCTGCGCTACAAGAGACGGGGCGCGAAGAGCGCGGCCGTCAGCTACGTGTTCGTCGTGCCGGTTTTCGAAGTCGAAGATACCGAACAAGTGCCTATTAGGAAGAGCGAGCTGAAGGAGATGTTCGACGTCGGAACGGCCGTGCACTTTCACAAGTGGACGTGTCTGCACTGTCAGCGGTTTCCGGGACTGCACAGGTGGTTCAAACGCAAGTCGGACGCCTATGTCAAGGTACGGGACGGCGTGCGGCGCTATCGAATAATTCGTCACGTTCCAAGATTTATTACGAATACCTAAAACCGCGGACGGTAGTAACAAATCCTATATATGAATCGCTTTTCGATTACATAGATACCTATGACATAATAAATTTTGTTCACATAGGTATCTATGATACCTGCAACAATTGATGATCATTATTTACATAGGTATCTATGATACCTATAATAAAGTTTGTTTACATGTTTACTTGATATCTATAAAAAAATTGTTTACATAGATACCTATGATATCAGAGATAATATGATAACATATTTTATCAATAATAATAATTGATGAATTACGTATAATAAAATCAGCATCAACCCTTTTGCTACAGTAGTATTGACCAGTATGCTATCATAATAATGGGGCAGCTGAGCCTCGAATTTACTAACTAATGCGAAATTTTGACGTAGTCATCTTGAGTTGGATGACACTATGGTTACCTTTAGTAAAGAAAGGGTTAATCCCCTATAACCTATTTTTATGTCTAAATATATATATATATAAAACGTAAACTATCAAAGGTTATTTTTCGGATATGAACTAACAGCTAATTTATAATTTTTAAATATTTTATTATGGAAAAAATTAGTTTGTAACTTTGAATTGAAAAACTATTTTTCGATTAAATATTCCTATGCTGGATATCCCATAAAAAGCTTTAAAATCATCTAAATTATAATTCGTCCAGTTAGAAATGTTATTAATGCCAATTGGTAAATGTCGTTATCGAACCCGACATATTAGGGACTGTAGTTACATTTTCGATTTAAACAAAAAAAAAGCAATTCGGATGAAGTTCGAATCACAGCTGTTGCAAAAAAATTAAACTCAATTCGACTTTTTTTTCGTACTTGTTCAGCCGTTCTTGATCGTACGTCGCGAGTTTCCGTACCATCGTTGGGAGCCGGTCTATATTGGAACGAACGACGAGCCGCTCTACAGCGAAACATTATCGTGGGAAGGACAACAGGATAAAATGACACAGGTGACGTTTTATTCGATTGTTAAATAACAAAACGGCCGTCTAGATTAAATTCATTTCCGTTATACAGCCAGTTATGTCAGCTTGTTGCATATAAAAAACAATAGATTTTTTTAAAAAAATGACTAGCTATAATTACTGACATTATTAATTATAGTTTTTTCAAGATGATAGCATAGATAACTAGATACATGTCAGCCAAAAAAAAAAAAACTATTTTTATTATTATCATAAGAAATCTAGTTTTCTTATAAAAAGCGCTCTTAACTGTGACTTAAAAAACCTATTGTTCTACTCCTATTTTCCTAGATTAAAATTCTACTCCCATTTTCCTAGATTTTAAGATTGTAGTCAATTTCTTACGTAGACAAAAGCTTCCGAGATAAACTAGATCAACTGTCACCGCTGACAGAGCCAACTTATCGCGCTTTTCAGCTGTTTGAAAATAATCTCATGGCCAACTAAATACACGTCGATAAATAAAGGAAAACAAGTGATCGTCGAGCTTTTTTACAAAAAATTCACAGCTTTCGAGATAACCGATTCGTGCTCGTAGTGTTCGTAGATTATTATTAAGATCTGATATCAGACTGACATCTCTCGAATTCATCCGTTCTCGTCTCTGTTAGATGCTCGAAATGTGCCTGCTCGAATACAGATTCGTGATCCTCGACGGCGCGTTCCTCGTCCACCGGCCGGGCATAAAACGACGCGCGACGAACGTCGACGACAAACAGCAACCGGGGTCGGACACGTGGCGTCGGCCGCACGAACAACAGAACACGAAGCAATACGCGACGATCATAAACGCGCTCGCCACGAAGTACGTCGAGAACAAACGCTGCAGATTGACTTAGATGTTGAATTGTTAAACTCTCAATCACACATATACATATATTCAGTACAAATAAAGTGCAAACATGAAGCTCAAACGAGCCGGTGTCGTTTTCCTCTTGCACGTTTATCGAACACGTTTCCATTTTTCCACGGGCCGTCATCGTTCCGAATAACCCAGTGACGAACAAAAACTTTGTCGAGATTTGTTCGAGTTTCTCTTCTCTTTCCCTTTTTATCTATAATTTTTTATCTATGTTTTTTTCCTACATAGTTGATCTTTTATATATCCTGCTGTAATTCTTTTATCGGAGAAGGTGATAACGGTTAGAAGAAAATTATAAAAGTGGACAGATTGAACCTCTGTCCATTTTTACCATTTATTCAAATTTATTATAAGTATCATAGATACCTATGCAAACAAAATTTATTATAAGTATCATAGGCATCTATGTAAACAAAATTTATTTTAAGTATCATAGGTATCTATGTAAACAAAATTTATTACAGGTACTATAGATACCTATGTAAATAAAATTTATCATAGATATCTATATAAACATTTTATTTAATAGCATCAGATGCATTTGTAAACGAAAAGAAAAGGAAAAGAAGAAGATCAGACAATATGGGAAAAAATGAGGAAGAACTTGTAGTAATCGATTGTTTAATAATTGAAGAGAGGTACAATCGAAACAAAAATAGAAAATGTATGATATATGGATTTATGGAATTAACAAGAAAAGATTGAGTAGAAATGAAAAAATGTCAATACGCATGAAGAAACGTGAAAAATGGATAGGGGTTCGGAAAAATGAAAAGACAATATGGGGGTAAATGACGAAAAGCTTGTAGTAGTCAGTTGTTTGATAATTGATAAACGTCATTTATTAGAGCAACAATCTAGAATGATAATATGGCTGACGGTGACGCAATAGCATGCAACGCCGCCTGTTATGCGAAATATTGCATAGAGAGCTGACTGTGATGTCATTTTATTTTTTTTTAAAAAAACATCGAGGACCCAGAATCGTCTGCAAAAAACTACATCACAAAAACAACAAAATAGGGGTGTTTTTTTTGAAAATAAAGGTGGTTTTTTGAAAATAGGTGTGGTTTCTTGAAAATAGGATTGTTTTTTTAAAAAGTGTTTTTTTTAAATAGGATTGTTGTTGAAAAATGGGGGTGTTTTTTTTAAATAGTGATGTTTTTTTGAAAATAGGAGTGTTTTTTTAAATGGGGGTGATTTTTTGAAAATACGGATGGGTTTTTTAAAAATAGAGATGGTTTTTTGAAAAATATGGGGTGATTTTTTTAAAAATAGTGGTAGTTTTTTTGAAAATAGTGTTTTTTTTTAAAATAGGGGTGGTTTTTTGAAAATATGGATTTTTTTAAACAGAGGTGGTTTTTTAAATAATTTAAGGTGGTTTTTTGAAAAAGGGTGTTTTTTTGAAAAATAGGAGTGGTTTTTTGGCAGAAATGTGGAAACCATTTCAATTAAGCTGCAGTTCTTACAACAAGCATAACTGATACCTGTCGACCAATGTTTGGATCGAAGGAAAAACAACAGAGTCGTGACGTTTTGTACAAAAATCAGAAGACAGGCATCCAGTCGAAATAATAAACGCATTGTTTATCAAACTACAATATATAATTATCGATTTTGATCAGATTACAAAGTGTACTACAAACACAGACAACACGATCGACCGCAGCAGCAGGGCACGTCGCTCTTATACGGTTATCCTCTCGGCTGGCAGCTCGACTTTTGACGTCTGGAAAATTAAAAAGTACGTTCCTGTATCATTTCTTTGTATTGTTGTGTAACCATATTTCTTTTCAGACGCTTGTTTGGATCAATAAAACGAACGTTTTGTAAACTCGTCGGACAAGTTGAAAAAATTGAAATTTATTAGCGAATTACATGTAGCAAGCTTTGAAAATATCGATGTGTCATAAAATGGCCGATGTTCAAACTATCGAGTTGTACGAAAAGTTCGTTTTTTCCACAATGATCAGCGTCGAGTAGAGTTAAATATAACTGACTCAACTTGCGGTTGAATATATAAACGTTTACGTACTTGTACAAATCCAACCCGATTATAGGTAGATGCCAGTTGGAATTATCTGAAACGATAAAGAAAACGATATGGATTCATTCAGGTTGAAACACTTCGACGGTTCGATCAGAAAGTGAAATATCGTTTGGAAGCGGTGCTTGTAAAACGAATGCTCGGACTGACCGACTGACTGACTGTGATTGCAGTTCCGAGGAACCGACAATGTTCAAATGGAGTGGAGGGAGAGGAGTAACTCTTGCATCTCGAATGAATTGCACGTAACTCGGTTGGTTTAATGACCGGTCGATATGAATCTGGGAGTTACAAGACCTGCTCCTGAGCTCGTCAACCTGCGATCTCGTCTCATTCGTTGAACAAATTGGAGACTCTGAAAATTGTTCCACTTCTTCAAGAAAGTTTTAAACGATATCATTTGAATCTCAGATCATGGTAGTCATGATCTTATCTTTCGAAGAAGTTTTGGAAACAAAAATTCTCGTTTATGCATCAGTTACACTCGTATATTAGTCTACTTGATGGTCAAGATATATAGAGATTCGCCCCGAATGGACAAACTGGAGTTTCGTTGATCGAACATCACGAGGCAATTTTATTGAAAATTCTGAAAGTTCTTCCACTCTTTTAAGAAAATCCAGATGGTTTGAAATGTAAAATACATTAACCGTGTTTTTTTTGTGAATAAAGTGTTTTGGAAAAAAACTAAGTTCTCGTTTTTGTTTAAACCACTCTCGTAAATTAATCTACTTGATGGTCAATGTATCTAGAGATTCTCCTCAAACGAACAACCTGGACTGTCATTGATCAAACATCACGTAGCATTTTCATTGCAGATTCTGAAAATTATTCCGCTCCTTTAAAAAAATCCTACCGACTGTAAGAACGATCAGGTTATTTGTGAAGCAAGAAGTGTACTAGAGTACCTTTTCTAAAAAAATTTAGAGTAGGTAATTTAATATTGCTGTCTTTCTCGAGACATGAAACACATGTTATAGCGATTTGAAATAAATACACGATACTGGAAAATCGAAAGCTTTTTACATGAAATTACACAATTTTGACTGTTGACAGTAATTTCAAAAATTACCCCTAAATTTTCAAAATGAAATTTTCTCTTTAATTTCAAAAATTAAGAAAATGTTGATAGAAATACGACTTACTCTCTGCTTCTATCGGCGGAATGAAAGCGAAGAAGATGGCCGTCGTGACAGCGACCATGAACAAAAACCATTTGATTTCCATATCAGATCTAAAACTCAACAGATGCCCTTAATCAACGACTGCTCGCGATCGAACCGAAGACCACGAAACACAACGATATCGCCATTCGTCGACGAAACATTTATACGATCTTGGAACTCGATAATGTTTTTTATCTCGTCGCGCGTCATTTGAAATATACAAGAAAGAACCTGAACCCACGCACCGTCAATCAACTGAAACTTTTTCTTATTACTAACTTCGTACCGACGTTTGTAATTGCTTGATATAGTTGAAGTTCGTTGATTGTGACAACTCAATAGGCAGTCGTTGGTTATTGATTGAAAAACGAATTGTTTTGTTTTTGATCCTCAATTCCTTGTATCTATTCTCGTTTATTTCCATTCTCCACAGCCCTCTGTATGTTTCATTCGGAGTTCGCAACGGTAGGACACCCTAACATGTCATTCATTTCATGTTCCAACGTGGAACGATAATTTTGGGAATCCGAGTAAGTCATACCTTGTGTTTCTTATCAATCTGTCTCTGGAATTAAATTCTTCTATTTCTCTACGACTGTAAAAAAAAATCTAGATCTGAAATTGAAATTGGAGCTCGTGCAGGAACATCCCACTGTCTCAGAACTAACTAAAAGGTTAATCTTCTTTCGCTCGATGAAATTCGAAACTAGCATACCCTCGATACCGACAGATCCAACACGTGCATTGTGGAAACCACGTGAGTCGACCGAATGATCGTGATCAAACGTTCGAGGAAAATATATCGTAGGAGCTGTCTCGTGCGGAACGAATCGTCAATACCGGACGATCGATTCGATCCGTCCGAATCAATTTCGTACGCCGATTGACCGGAACAGAGATAAGCGGTCTGATTTGTTTCGCCGCGATCGATTTAAACGGCATCGACGGGCCGAGGAGCACCGATAACGGGAGAAGAACGACACGAAAATGAAGTTCGTAAGATTTTGCTTGTTGGCATTCGTGGTCGTTTTTACTTTGGTGGCGGTGCAAGAAACGCAGGCGGAACCTTTCCGTAAGTGTCGATTCACGTTTTTTCATTATCCATATATATAAATATATATATATATATATATATATATATATAATATCTATTAATTCGAAATAAAAAAATATTTAAATTTTCTAATTAACAGGTATACCATATTATTGGTCGATCAATCATCGCAGATCGTAAGTATAAGTAACAAATAACGTACGATTTGTACACTTTTTTTTTAATGTCGATGACGTAAATCCATTCAACTGTTTTCCATTAAAAAAATATTTAGTCGGCTGGTGAAAATTTCAAAATAAACAACTGGAAAACAATAAAAACAATTGTGTTCTTTTAAGAAAAAAAACATAACATTTGTAAATTACATAAGAGATTAGCCGCCTAGATGATATTTCCAAAATACAAAAAACTTGTATTTAATACGGACAGTAGTGATTCGTTTGTTTCAATTTTAATTTTAGGAGCCATAGCTAACTTGATTCTAAATTGTGATTTTTTTTAAATGCCGATACGTAAATTCCTTTAACTATTTTCTATTAAAAAAAAGTGTTAAATTTATTCAGTCGGATGGTGAAAATTTCAAAATAAACAATTGGAAAAGAATAAAAATTGTTTTTTTTTAAAAAAAAAACATTTGTAAATTACATAAGAGATCAGCCGCCTAGATGATATTTTCAAAACACAATAAACTTGTATTTAATACTGACAGTAGTGATTCGTTTGTTTCAATTTTGATTTTATGAATCATGGTTGACGTGATTTTACAATAACATACGATTTGTAATTTTTTTCAAAATGTCCATACGTAAATCCATTTAACTATTTTCTATTAAAAAAAGTTAAATTTATTCAGTTGGCTGGTGAAAATTTAAAAATAAAAAATTGAAAGGAAATAAATATCGTTGCACTTTTTTTTTAAAAAAAAAACAAAAGAAAATAGCAACAAAACATTCATAAATTAAATAAGAGATCAGCCGCCTAGATGATATTTCCAAAACATAAAAAACTTGTATTTAATACTGACAGTAGTGATTCGTTTGTTTCAATTTTGATTTTAGGGGCCATAGCTAACATGATTCTAAATTGTGATTTTTTTAAAATGTCGATACGTAAATCCATTTAACTATTTTCTATTAAAAAAAGTGTTAAATTTATTCAGTCGGATGGTGAAAATTTCAAAATAAACAATTGGAAAAGAATAAAAATTTGATTTTTTTTTAAACGATTATAGCGTCATCCAAATGTGATGCCTGGATTTATGTTTTATTAAAAAGAAACACGTGTATAGTTTCTTGTGTTTCTAGGCGTCACATTTGGATGACCCTAAATAATCACGGCTACCGCGATCTTAAAATCAGAATTTAGGTCCATGTATGTGAAATTGAACAAACGGTTCACGCAATTGTTCTTACACAAACGAATCGCTCACTCGATCGCTACATGATTTCATCGTTGAACATTTCTATAAAATAACGATTGATTGGTCGTAACGTTAAAGAATGAATAGTAAAGAATTCACATATCTTATCACTAAAATATACTATTTATCGAATAAATCAGATGTGTAAATATGCGTGCATGCTGTGTACATAGATCGGAAAAAATGTAAATAAAGACGTACAATGAGTTTTAACAGTTTCAGACCCCATTTTCATCGCCGGAGGTGGTAATGACACTATCCAATCTATACGACACGAGAACTATTAACTGTAAGTTAATATTAAGAAAATCACAGCCAACTTTACTACACGCCGCAATCCGCCATTTCATATACAACTGAATATAAAAATTAGTAACCATGTTTATCGATCGATTTTCGTTTTTTTTTTCAAAAATAAGATGCATTAAAAATTAAATACAGTATTTTTTCTTAACAAAATTCGTACGAGATTATATAAAAAAAAATATCAAATTTGATCACATCATGTTTTCTTTTTCGTACAAATGTTTTTTATTGAACTTAAATTGACACGAAGAACTGTGTAATGACAGTTGATACTGTAATATCAAATACGACCCACGCCTCCTATCACTGTTTTTTTATCACGAAAATCGCAGCCAACTTAACTTTATGCCGAAATCCGCCATTTCATATGCAACAACTTAATATAAAAATCTAGTAACTATGTTTGTCGATCGATTTTCTTTTTTTTCAAAAAAACAAAAAACAAGATGCGTTAGAAATAAAATGTAATTTTTTCTTTCTATAGAAAAAATATATAACAGCTTGTTTTTTTGTGCAGATGATTTTTTCGAACTTGGATCAATACGAGAAGGAACTGAATGAGGAATCGTTGTTGAGCTCTAACGAATGTATATCCTTTTCAAATATTTACAACTGGATTGCCTTTATTTTATTTGACTTTAAAAATGTGTGTTTTTTTAATGATATAAGAATTAGATGAAATAAATTATGATCAATTAGCGACGAAGGAGTATTTTTTTTCTTCTTTTTAATCTTCCTGGTATATCCCTTTGGCATGTTCCGATACCGCATACTTTTGAACTGGTCACAGTTTTCTATGTAAGATGAATTTGTAAGACTAACGGTTACTCGAACCACGAGACCATCTTGTAAATTTCTTCCACGATACGATCTCAACCTACTCTTCGGCTCGTTCGGAATCAATTTCGTGTCATTGCCGTCGACCTTGACATCCGAATCGTTCAGAACGACAACGTGGACCGAACGAACTCCAAGACGGCCCCCGTGCGTCCGATCGCCGACGACGGCCGCCGTCCGATCGATCGATACGCGCGCTAATGACGCCTTTTGTAAATATAACACGGGCTTTCGAACGTATCGACCGACGCGGCCCTCGTGTTGTTTGTCTACCTGCCTACCTGTCCGAGAAACGAACGGACGGACGGAAAGTCGATGACGAATGCATTAGCACTTTGTTAGTTTTTTTTATGACGCGTTTTTTTCTTCCGTTACGTTCGCGCGGTTCGGAATCGGGCACACGCGGACGATCATTTTGCGTCGACAGGTGAGAAGAGAGAGAGAGATTCGGAACGGTCGTACTACACACAGGATGAGAGGTGGTAAAAGAGAAAGTGAGAGAGAGGGACAGGTAACGCTGACTGGCGAGAGGAGAGTGAGAGAGAGGAGAAGGTAAATCAACTCCCTCATTTTTTTCTCTCCAATACACACGAATTCTCTTCGACACGTTCGTGTTATAATTGCTTATCGTTCGATATTCATTCGACATTGTAATTGATTCATTTCAATACGAATGAACCGCACAACATTCCATAAGTGTTCGATAAACGGACGAATGCTGAAAACTTTCAAAAAAAGAAGAGGATGGGACGAGTGAATGATGGGTTCGTTCGCGTTAAACTCATCTAATGAACATCCAACAACATAGAGTTTCGCGATTTTACATGGACTGAGGTAGCCACGACTCTGAAACGATTTATAAACAAAAGAAATCGACACTGTCAACAAGAAATTGTTTGCGTTACGAAAATATGATCTAGGTGGCCGGTTCGATACACAAATTTCTCGTTATTGTTTTTTTTTGCTCGATTGTCGTTCGTTTTCAATTGTTCGTACGATTGTCTACTGTTCGTTTTATTCGCCGATATGCATTTCAATACTGAAAGTTTCGATGGAACAATGAAAGTTTGGATTATTTTAAAACAAACCGCGTGTACGCAATTATCGTCATTTATTCCTAAACGCAATGGAAAAGTATAACCTCCATAACATTCTACACATTGTTTTTTTTTTTTGAAAAAAATAAATGAAATAAAATAAAAGACAGTATATATTGTTTTCATATGACACTCGATCAAATTCAACCGCGTATTCACAATTATTATCAATACTCAAATAGAATCAGCAAATGTGCACGAGCTTACTCAATCTGAATTGTTTAAAATTTATCGCCATTTATTCCTGAACGTTATGGAAACAGCATAGTCTCCTCAACATTCTATACATAGTACTCTGTTTTGTTTTGTTTTAAAAATACATAAAACAAGAAATAATAAACAAAATACAGTGTGTATTGTTTTCATGTGACACTCGATCGAACTTATTGTCATAATAGCATTAAATGCCGCAATTATTGATTTTTTTTAATTTTTCAGTATGAATTGTTCGAGCTGTCAGAAATTTATTTCTATTTTTTAAAAAAAGGAATAAGTTCGGAATTCATTAATACTAGTGATAATGACACACTCGTTTAAGATAAAATATTCTGGCGAAGAAGATCGAACGTTTTCTCTTCTTCTCTGTCTAACTTTAATAAGAAAATCAATCATTTTAGCACAAACGAATTACCACCCCCAACACCACAACACGTTATAAAGTGTTCATTATAAATGAACACTTTCTAACGTGTTGTGGTGTCGGGGGTGGTAATTCATTTGTGCTAAAATGAATTTGCTATAATTTCAAACTAAGCAAAATCTATCATCTTATAGTTTTATTCTAAGAGGAATTCCCGATCGTCGAGTTGATTTTTTTCGTAAGATGTTTTAATATAGGGTGATTCAAACGAGACTGAATGATAGTAAGCAAGTAAATGTATATCTAAATCCTTCAATTTTATTTAGACCACCCTATGTTATCATCGGAAAGAATTTAGCATTTGTTTATTGATAAAAGCGCTGTCATTGAAGAAAGGAGACAAGAATTTCCCAACCGCCCGATGAATCATGATTTCCGTATTGAATTCGGTTGTTTATTAGACGAAACAATCGAACGACATTAAAACAAAACATCGTTACAGATAATCGAGTCGGTAGTAAAAGCTCAGTTTCAAGTAAATGACACGTCGAACTAACGACGTATCGTTAGTCGTAATTGATTTCCGATGGAAACGCAATCGAATATTCCGAACGACAGGATCGAACGCGGATGCGTTCAGATCGACGACGATGCGGATTAAAAAAAAAACGACCGTTTTTTTCGCGTGAATGGAACGGACTCGGTCGCGCGTTTCTCATGAATGGCGCTGCGACGACTATTTTTATGAACTTTCCGACGACGGCCGTCGAACGGTGCCAAGTTATAAATACTGTACGCTACTTGTACGCAATTAATTTTCCGATAAGTTGACTTTATACTGCATACACATACACACACACACACATACAGTGGCGAGCAAAATTGGATGCACGATTAAAACATTTTCGTTTGTATTAAAATATTTTCTTATTAAGAATCGAATTAAATATAGGGTTTTTCAATAAGCGCTTCAGATGTTTAAATGGAAATAAAACAAAAAGTATCTAATCAATTAGTTATTTATTTTTAAGGGGGTATTCTAGTCTAGACGTACGAATTTTAGGTGTTTTTCGGGCGCTACAAAAATAAACAAGAAATATTTTTACTATCCATTTTTATCAGTTATTTATTGACATTTTAAAAGTATAAAAAATTATTATTAAAAACAAAAAATTCAAAATTGAAAAAGGTACAGGCTGGCAAAATGGAGGCTCGAAAAAAAGGTGTCTCCCGGTTGACGTGGTTCCAACCCTTCCGGTCATCTGAAACATTTTTTTTTTAATTATTGAAAAAGAAAGTTGTATTAGTATCCCCACCTAGGGAAATTTTAAAAAACAATTTTTCGCAAAATGGCGACAGTGTGAAATTACAGTCATTTTTTTGCCCTATTTTTTTCAACTTTCGGAATTTTTTAAAAATAGTAAAAAATAAAATTTTCAAAAAATTCTAGGCAGGGGAAATCACTGTTATATTGAGAAGCTCTGTACCAAATTTCAAGTAAATCGGCCAATTAGAACTTGAGATATCACGTCGACCGTGTCGAAAAAAGTAGTTTCGAGAAAAACGCGTTTAATATTTGAAGTTCCGGCCAGACCGGATTGGTTGGCGCGTCACAAAAATACCTATAACTCCGAAAATAATTCGAATTTCGAAAAATCCTCTTAAAGACATATTCTTAAAGGTCCAAACTTTGAAAATATGCAAAAAATCGATTTTTTCGAAATTCTAAACTAGAATACCCCCTTAAGCATATTCTACAACATTATTGATGAAACATCATTTCACTCATATGACCACCACGACTTCGTTTGACATCGTGCATTCGTTTAGTCCTATTTTTAGTCTCTCGTTCATATAATTGTGGTCCAAATTCGTGAATTACACACGTTCAATGTTTATTTTTAATACTTCTGTTGTTTTTTGTGGTTTGTTTATCAACATAAACCGACGACTTCACATAATCCCACAAAAAATAATCCAATGGAGTTAAATCACATGATCTCGGCGGGTCAATTTCGTGAAATAATGGACTTGTTAAACTTTTGTTTCAATAACTCTATTGTTTCCGTAGATGTGTGACACATAGCACCGTCCTGTTGAAACCACATATCGTGCAAACTATTTTCAATCATTTTTGAAAAAAAATCATTAATAATTGTTAGATATATAGTACATTGACATTCATCGAGTAAGTGTTGTAATCATTTCTTTAAGAATCAGAGTTACGTAAGTTGTTATATCAGAGGCCTGTATATATAGTGCGGTTCAGCAGGCACTAAGATCAGAGTGTTAATACGAGCGTAGTCAGTGAACAGATCAGTGTTAGAAGTACAAGTAGTGTTACAAGTGTCGTGTGGACTGTACCAGTATTGAATCCGTAGAGATCGGTAGATATGTAATAGTATTTATATGTATATTAGTTTAAGGCCTAACACCACTGTAATCGCGAAAAAAAAGCGTTTTTTTGGGAATTTTTTTTGAATGGAAAGGAAAAATATTTTGATACGTTATTGATCTAACATTACACTATATTGACTAAAAATATAAAGTAAAAAAAATACAAAATGGCTGATTTAGAGCCAATAATTCGAGGCTCCTTTCTCGGAAGCGCTCCGCGGCACGCAGCATAATTGTCGCACACTTGAACTTGGAACAAAAAAAAAAATTCCACTTATTCTTGATGTCAATAGCTAGTGAATCACGTAGGGGATTTTGAAAATATTGATTTTTGTAAATTTGTCTATGCTTGAAGAACGAAAAACATAATTTCGCCAACTTTGCACCTTCCTAGTACCTTTATGCGGTTTTTTTTTCAGTTGCAAAACACATATTGTTACTTGTAACATCGCCCCAACAAAAAAAAAACGGCCTAATCCATTCCGGATTAATTTTCTTGTTTTTGCCCCATTGATTGGTTATAAGAGCGAATTGAAAAAAATTTCAATTTTCATAAAAAAGGCACGTTTTTGTTTATAAAAATTGTTTAAATCATAGTATTTTATTAAAAATCCCCTACGTGATTCACTACACTATATTGACTAAAAAATATAATAATAGAGCCAAAATCATGATTAAAATTTCAAATTGATTGGAAAAAAACTGTTTAAGTTATGCTGCGTGCCCGTTGAGAAAAAGTCATTTCGAGAAAAATCAATTTAAAGTTTCGGAGCGGCCGAAGACGGCAGGTATAAGTCCCGAAATTTCAAAAGAAAATTTTTTTTTCAGAATGAAACCTTTTGTATTATATTCTAAAAGGTTCAAAGTATATTTTAAGCCGATAAAAAAAAATTGATTTTTTGAAATTTCTACAGTGGTGTTAGGCCTTAAGTGTATATTATTCTTGTTATTAAAACTTAATATATTAAACCATCGAATACAATTTTATTCCACGGAACACCTCAACAGTAAATTACAACAATAATGGTTCGGTAACGCACTCCATTTACTCCTACGTGATTTCCAGCTTGATTTTGAAAAAATATAGTTCGATAATACCGCCATAAATTTAATTGATAATAAATATAATATTCATTATTTTTACTTATTACATTTATTTCTAATAATTTTGTTTAAAATTTAACGACTATTAAATGATATCTGTAAGTTGCCTATGTTACCCATATGGCGATGACTTACGCACCCCAGTGTATAAATATAATATGATAATAAATATATATATATATATATTTATATATATATATATATATATATATATATTATAGGATATGTCCAAAAGAAATACATTCAGTTTGTGTGTATTCCTTTTTCACGGACTACTGAGATTTCCATGTAAACTCTTTTATATATTATTCTGTGATATAGTTATCGTGAGAATAATATGGGCACATTTCTTTTGATTTGAAGTTTAATATGATAAAATTATAATTGTTGGAATAATAGCTTTTAATGTTGTCTTCGTTTGTTGCAGGTAAATATACATTAGGTTAAATATTTGTAAATATATATATATACAGTGAAATAGTTATTTATTAGCTGCAAATATATATAAAGAAACAAATATACATATATATATATATATATATATATATGTATAGCTATTTTTAAATAATCCCTATAATAAACGTCCTTTATCTAAAACATATCTATAAATTATATCAGAAACGAAACGTTATTCAAATGGTGTTTTATAAAATACAAAAATAGTAGAAAAATTATAATAACGTATTTTAATTATCAGAAATTTACATAAAAATGGAAAACGCGCATTTACATAACAGAACACATTTAGATATTTATGCATATATATATATATATATATATATATATATATATATATATATATATATATATATACATATACATATGTATGCTCATTGTATATGCCCATATGTATATGTTTATTTATATACATGTGCACGTGATGTTATGAATTTATGTATTTCTCGTAAATGACAGCACTTCGTTCGACGTTTATCGATTGTCCGTATCAAATTTTAATTAATTATAAATTAAAATATGTCCTACATATAAACATGGCGATAAATTATATAGAAATCTATCGAGCGGGCTGACGTTTCGATCGATTTCAATCGACTCGACCGGCAACTGTCCTCCCACCACATAAATAAATAAATAAATGAACGAACACAAACAAATATACGATTATGACTGTACGACGCCCGCTATTCGAATTGCGACGATCGTAATTGTTGTTGCATTATCGATGCGATTTTTTTTGTTTCGGACGTAGCCGAAAAAGGCATGCTTCGATCAATGCTTTCGTCGGTTGACAAAATCCAATTATAAATAAACACACAATATATATATATATATATATATATATAATTCTTTAAATTCCTATTTGACGACCTCAAAGTGGTGAAAAGGTGTAAACGGGATTCTAAGAAAAGGTACCGAGATATTGTTTGAATATATTGGCAGGTCTAGCCGTACAGAGAAAACTGAAAATATTCCCGTGCAAAGTGAAGAGGTACTGATTAAAAGGTAACTAGGATTAACAGGTTGAATTAAGATTTTAAATTTCTTTTAAAATATGACCACTTAAATACCCCCTCACCCTGCCACTAAACACATAAAGTTGTTTTTGAAGCGTGATAGAATTTTAAATTGAATCCCTGTTTAAAGTTCTAACTTAAAAAAAAACACTTTTATCATACATTTATATATACATACGTACACATGTTTATATATATATATATATATAAAATGTTTTTTTAGGTTAGATAGAAATTTCGATAGGGATTAAATTGAAAATCCTATCGCGTTTAAAAAAACACCTATGTATAGTAATTGATCATAATTAACAACAAAGAAATAATCCAAATATAGCCGGTCATTATTTTTGCATCAATGTAATAAAAAGAGAGCGAATTGAATCGACGATAGTTTTGCGGTACGATAACAATTAACAGGTCCTCGTGTGTGTGTGTGTGTGTGTGTCATCATTATCTGTGTCGAATCAGCAACGCGACAAGGTCGCTCGTTCGGATGTGTTTATCATATCCACCTGACACAAATCGTACGTGTCGGCAAACGAACGAACCGAACGGGTAAAAATGTATCGGCCGCGATAACATCTCGACAGTTGTTACTCGACACATTTATTCGCCGACGATTTATTTCGGGAACGTCGAACGACGCCCGCGGGACGGACGACGCGGCATTAAATTATTCCCGCTCGACAGGTCTGGTCGTAACGTTTCACGGTTCCGGATCCGCGGGTCGGAGTTCGAACGTGCGACTGTCGGAGATTACGTTTTTTTACCTCCTCTATTCGTCGCGATTTTTACTTTTCTTTTTCAATTATCGAGGCGCTCCGCCCGATATTCGCTTCGCTCGTCGACACCCGAAAGTTTAACAATGTAGACAAATTATGAAAAATGACACGTTTATGAAACTATGTTAATATTTCTGTCTACATAGATAGATCAGCGGTCTGATGTGCATTCAAATCAAATTCCAGTACAATTAAAATTCGTTTTATCCAAAAGGTCAGTTTAAACATTTATCTTTTTCCATTTTTGGTTAATTTTAATGTCATCAATGTTGTACTTCTATATACTACAATATAAACTGTAATTTTCTCGAGTTGAAAAATTGAAAAATTTTAAAAATCGCTATTAATCAGTATTTTTTACTAGATATCGATTATTTTAATAAAAAAATATCCATTTTACAGTGAAAATAATAGCAGTCGTTCAAAAATATTACTTTTATAGTCGAAAAGTAATTTTCATTTTTTTCAATCTTTTCTCAAAATTCAAAAATATTAAAAAAAATTAATTACTATTGTTAAAAATTTATAATTTGGATTTAAATTGTATCTTCTGACCCCGAGTATATAATTTAACTGTAAAAAGAGCAATTTGCTATATAATAAGTTTTCCAAAAAATGAAAATAGTGAATTTTTGATTTAAGCTCTAAATAATTGATTAAATACAAGTTTTCTGTTAATAAAATTCGTTCTATGTTTAGAAATATGATTTTAATCATCAATATACATTATTTTACACCCAATCTTTAATTTCTGATGGAAAAAAATAATTTTCAAAGAAATTGATTTTTCACTAAATTTTACATACTATAGGTCGTCGTTTTTTGAGGTCAAAAAAACGAAAATTTTAAAAATCATTATTAATCAGTATTTTTTACTAGATATCGATTATTTTAGTAGAAAATAATCATTTTTCAGTTAAAATAATAACAGTCGTGCAAAAATATTATTTTTACAGTCGAAAATTGATTTTTCATTTTTTCCATCTTTTCTCAAAATTCAAAAATACTAAAAAAAAAATAATAACTATTATTAAAAATGTATAATTTGAATTTAAATAATATATTTCGAACTCGAGTATATAATTTAATTGAAAAAATAGCAATTTGCTACATAATAAGTTTTCAAAAAAATTAAAATACTGAATTTTTGATTTAAGCTCTAAATAATTGATTAAATTTTAGTTTTCTATTAATAAAACTCGTTCTAAGTTTAGAAATATGGTTTTAATCATCAATATACATTATTTTACACTCAATCTTTAATTTCTGATAGAAAAAAAATTTTTTCAAAGAAATTGATTTTTCACTAAATTTTACATACTATAGGTCGTCGTTTTTTGAGGTGAAAAAATTGAAAATTTTAAAAATCGCTATTAATCAAGAATTTTTACTAGATATCGATTATTTTAGTAAAAAATAGTCATTTTCTAGTGAAAATAATAACAGTCGTTCAAAAATATTATTTTTGTAGTTGAAAATCGATTTTTCATTTTTTCCATCTTTTCTCAAAATTTAAAAATACTAAAAAAAATTAATTACTATTGTTAAAAATGTATAATTTGGATTTAAATGATATCTTTCGAACTCGAGTATATAATTTAATTGAAAAAATAGCAATTTGCTACATAATAAGTTTTCCAAAAAATTAAAATAGTGAATTTTTGATTTAAGCTCTAAATAATTGATTAAATTTTAGTTTTCTGTTAATAAAACTCGTTCTGAGTTTAGAAATATGATTTTAATCATCAATGTACATTATTTTACACCCAAACTTTAATTTCTAATGGAAAAAAATAATTTTCGAAGAAATTGATTTTTCACTAAATTTTACATACTATAGGTCGTCGTTTTTTGAGGTTAAAAAATTGAAAATTTTAAAAATCGCTATTAATCAAGAATTTTTACTTGATATCGATTATTTTAGTAAAAAATAGTCATTTTTCAGTAAAAATAATAACAATCGTTCAAAAATTTTATTTTTACAGTCGAAAATCGATTTTTCACTTATTTCCATCTTTTCTCAAAATTCAAAAATACCCAAAACAAAAAACAATTACCATTATTAAAAATGGACGGTTTATGCAGATGTGCAGGCTTTTCTCAAAAATTTGTGATTCGTCGAACTCGAGGCCGATAAGATAAAAACGGTATCTGATAATGTAAATATTATGTGATTTACATATAGGAACAAAAGTTTACTTACTTCGATCTCGAACGAGCCGTTCGAACTCGATCCTAGGGATCATCTCCAGGTCCGAAATTCGATCCGCTCTCGACGTCCGAGTCCTCGGTTCAATCCGACGATGCATCCGTGTCAGCGGCGACGGTTCTGGCGCATCGGCCGTTCGTCGGTCCGCGTCGCGTCCGCGCCTCTCCCTGCCCCGCCGGTCCTCAGGGCACGTCGTCCTCGTGGCGGTGCAACGTCGAACGCACGCGACGCGTTCGCTCGCAGTGCTGTGTGTGCGACGACGGCGAGTGCACGTCGACCGGTCGAACAGGACCGTACGTACGTTTCTTGTGAGTTCGCGCGCGTCGTCGGGACCGCGTGGTGCTGAGACCGGATCGACGACAGGTAAATCATTTTCATTTGACGTCGCGAGGAATCGCACGGATTGCGGCTCGTCGAGTTTGTTCTGTTTTTTGTTTTTGGTAAACTTGTACTGAATTCGATCGTGGTCTTCGTTTGAAAACGCGATAAAACAAAGTTGGTCGTATTTGTGCGATTTACATTAATTGCAACAAATCGAGAAGTGTTAGTACCACGTGAACTTGCACATTTTCTAATCGATAGTGTTTTGTTGTTTTTTTTTTGTTTTAAACAACGACGACAATAATACGCATTTTTTTTGTTTGTTTCTGATTGTACATTGATTACGTTTGAATCGTAGCCTACTGGGACGTATTATATAGCACGCAAGCTACGTTTTCATATATTACATACATACATACATACATATATATATATATATATATATATATATATATATATATATATATATATATATATATAAGCTTATGTCAGCCCACTGCTGTTGGGCGAAAACCTCAATGAATGTTACCATTCACTGGTATTTTTCATACTTGCCATGCTAATTAGGCGAGTTGGTAAGGATTTTTTATTCAAGGTTTATTCTCTTAAGTAGGTTGTCTTTAATGTATATTCTCTCTCTCTCTCTCTCTCTCTCTCTATATATATATATATATATATATATATATATACGAGTGTCGTTTGATAAGTATGGTAAAAAAGTAAGAAAAACTAAATTGATAAATTTAATTAAATTAAACAATAAATAAATTTACCATACTTATCAAACGACCCTCGTATATATTAGGTTGGCAAATATCTCCCTTCCGCCTTCTGGTCTTTTGAATTTCGCAGCTATGTACAAAAAAAAAAAAAAGCGGAAGGGAGATACTTGCCAACCTAATATATAGCTATGCTCAAACACAAGATGTGTGCATTTTTGTTTTTTTTAAAAAAAAAAATTAAAAGTAAAAAAATCTGCCATTTAATGTACAACAAACAATTATAAACCAACAAAGTAGAAATCACAGAGAATTTTTTTTTCAAAAATGTTATATGTATAGATTTTTCCAAAAAAAAATCGTCCATTTCATATTAAATTAACAAAAATAAATATAAATTAACGAACCCAAAATCTCAGATGAAGCAATTTTTCAAAAATGTTAGATGTATCGATTTTCAAAAAAAAAAAGCGGAAGGAGATACTTGCCAACCTAATAAAAAAAAAAAAAAATTCCGCAAAATTTAAATATTTTTTTCATTTAAACAAAAAATAAACAAAAATAAATATAAATCAACAAACAGAAAATCTCAGATGAAGCAATTTTTCAAAAATGTTAGATGTGTATATTTTCAAAAAAAAAATCCGCCATTTCATGTTAAATAAACAAAAATAAATATAAATCAACAAAACCAAAATCTCAGAGGAGACAATTTTTCAAAAATGTTAGATGTATAGATTTAAAAAAAAACTAATCCGCCATTTCATATTAAATAAACAAAAATAAATACAAATTTAAAAAAAAAACAAAATCTCAGAGGTTATATGTATAGATTTTTCCAAAATAAATCCGCCATTTCATATTGAACAAAAGAACAATAAGTAAATATAAACCAACAAAATGAAAAGCTCAGTGAACTTTGATCTCATCGTGGAACAGTTTCAAGAACACTAGATGTATAGTTTTGTATTTGCTTGTTTTTTTTAAAAAAAAAAAATGAAATAAAAACAGTACAAAAATGTCACCAATCTACACATCCATGCGAAAGTGACATTTTGTGGAACGGAAAAACGTATTTCGTGGAACTGTCGTTCGATAAAGGACTTTTTGCACTTTGGCACGGAATTAATGACCGGCGAACGACTGTAAAACATTTTCATTAACTTTTAGATTTCGCCACGACCTCACTCTGCCATTTATCTGAAATTTACACACATATGTATATATATATATATATATACATATACACACACACATGTGTATATCATTAGTGTATGTATGTATGTATGTATGTACGTACGTATGAAAAAACCATGCATAACAAATAACCACCGTTTCGTTTTCGAACGTTTAATTGAACGTTGAACTTTCCATCACAACAATTATATACGTATTACGTACAACAATATTTTCGTATACGTGTACATACATTCGTCCACCATACGTGTGCATGTGCCGTGTGTGTGTGTGTGTGTGTGTGTATGTACTTATGTAATTACCGAAACGATTTATCATCATGCGTTCGTAATTAAACGACGTGCGATTTTAGAGTCGAGCCGACGGCTACAACAAAAATTCCGAAATTAGTGGTTAATCATAATCTTCGTCGTTGAAGGTTACCGAATTTTTTTTATTGAATTCAACACGCATGGAAAATATTTGCATGCATGTGTACATTTATACGAATTAGCTACTGTTCAGATATTAATATATACATACATTTATATCTATCTATCTATCTATCTATCTATCTATCTATATATATATATATATATATATATATATATATATATATATATATATGTATACACTGAAACTATATGCAAAGTTCTAATTCGAAAATAGACCAGTCCATTTGCCCAGTCTTGATTATTATTATACTAACAATTAAATGACATCTATTATGACTGTTGACTGTTGTTTTAGCATGGCCTACTGGTTCGTTTCTTCATATTATTTGCCATTTCATTAAACCGTATAATTTTTCCATTTTCTCGAATATTTTAGTGATCGCACTGACTTGAAACCTGTACCAATCGATTTGTCATAAAAAAAAGTAAGAAACAATACATCACATTAAATCGACCGTTGAAAAGAAATTTTAATGTAAATATTTTCTTACGGTGCACATACAAAATTAACACCCAGTATTTATGTATGTATGTATGTGTATATATACATATAATATATATATATATATATATATATATATATATATATATATAAGGAGGGAGGGAGAGATATATTAAGTCAATTCAAAAGCAAGCTGTGATTTATGTGGTTGTTTATTTTTTAAAATATACAGAAGGTTATGCTATTTATTAACATAGTTATTTGATTCATATCCCAACTGCCTATAGTTCTCTTCATGGACTTTTTATATATTTAGTTTCACAATTAATAATTCATATACATATATATATATATATATATATATATATATATATATATATATATATATATATATATATATATATATATATATATATATATATATATATATATACTGAAACTATAAGCATAGTTCTAATTCGGAAACAGATTAGTCCATTATTATTACATTAACAATTAAATGACGTCTACTATGACATTTGACTGTTTTTTAGCATGGCCTACTGGTTAGTTTCTTCATATTGTTTGCCATCTAATTATAACTGTATAATTTTCCAATTTTCTCCAATATTAATAACCGTATTGACTTGAAACCTATACCAATCGATTGGTCATAAAAAATAAAAAAAACAAAACATCACATTAAATCGACTGGTAAAATGAAATGTCAATGTAAATATTTTCCTATAGTGCAGATATAAAATTAAAACCCTGTTTGCATGTATATATATATATATGTAATATATATATATATTATATATATATATATATATATATATATATAGAGAGAGAGAGAGAGAGAGAGAGAAAGAGAGATTAGGGCAATTTGAAAACTAACGCTGATTTATGTGATTGTTTATTTTTTTTTAAATGTTGTACACAGAGGGCTATGCTATGATATTTATTAGCATGGCTATTCGATTCATATTCCATCTACCACTAGTTATCATCATGGACCTTTTTATATATATAGGAGGACGTTTTTTTAAACATGATTGAATTTTAAATTGAAATCAATCTAAAATTTTTTCACGCTTAAAAAAATATCTATATTCAATTTCACAATTAATAATTCATATATATGTATAGATAGAGAGAGAGAGAGAGAGACCCAAATGAGACCGAAGAATTTAGTATACATTTACTTGCTTATTATCATTTACTTTCATTTACTATCGTTCAGTTTCATTTAAACCATCCTATATATATATATATATATATTCATAAATATATTTTTTTAAAATACTGGGAAAAAATATGAAACAATGGTCTTGTTATCGTAATTAGTGATTTGATCACACAATGAAATTTACAGCTGTCAAACGACAAACTGTCTGTCGCATTCAAACTTAACAAACAATTGACGATGACGTCACAGGCGGTCATGACTATTTCGACTGTTTGTACAGAACCAGCGCTATCTGAGAAACACGACGATCGTTCAAATGTAAACGAGAGAATCCGTTACCAAAGAGTACGTCTGCAACTCGGAAAAAACATAGGAGCTAGAGTACCTCCTACCCCTAATTTCTGTGCGATGTGTGCTTATAGCACCATCAATTTTTCTGGAACATTTTCCGAGATTCGATTGTTTCACGTCATTCAGTGGCCAGTGGAGCTCCAAGCCGCCTAAGTTTTATCGAATACACCGAATGTACAATTTATTAAGAAGATATTCTTTTATTTATCAGTCAGCTACAGCTTTTTACAGTGTTTAAAAAGATATTTTGTTATTCATCAATCAACTGCAACAGTGGCTTGAGGAGCTCTAGATGTTGTTGTTACAATTTCTATATTAGAACTGATTTTACAAAGTGTTTTAATGAACAAAGAAACCTCTGGTTCTACTCATTAAGATATTTTATCCACTTCAAAAATTGATAATAGATTATGTTGCATTTTTATAGTTCTATTAACCTCTTTGTCGTACTCACAAGGGAATTATTGTTCAATAGTCGACACGTGGCGACAATGTATGTTGTGTTTTGCGTGACTTGTTTTGAGAACGGATTATGTGTTACATATAACTCCTACAGGACCACCGATCTCACACTGGTCGAGAATTCGTTTCCGAACGCTTCAATAAAACCTTGTATAGGGCGACTCAAACGAAATTCAATGGTTAGGACATACATTTACTTCCTTACTATCATCTACAATCTTTTGATCTCGCTCGAACTACCCTATATATAGTACTCCATATTCGTAGTACACCAGGTTTTTTGAAACTTTTCCTGGTCCATCCACAGTAACATTCAAAAACAAACTCATATCATTATGTTCACCCACAACATATATTAGTATAAACTAGAAAGCTAAGTTTTGCATTACACGTATGTACCTTTACATGCATATCGATTCCGATAATAAACGTATATTTGATTTGATTCGATCCATTCGCAAAAAAGTGAACGGCTTCCAATGCAACGGAAACCCGAATCCGTAAACCCGCGACCGCTTACAATTCGTTGGACTTGTTTCAATTTGATTTTCCCGTATCCTCGGATCTATTTATTCGTACGCGATTCGCCCGTCGGATACTACCTTTTGTTCCGACACGTGCGACTGTTTCGAAACCAGAACGGAGTCCGTCGTCCGTTTCGAAGAAACCGACGTATCTGTTTATGAAACAGTCCCGTCGGATATTGGCTAGAGCGGCTGATTTTTCGACGCGTGTCAATCATTGCGGAGATCCTGGTTCGAGTTCAAACGATAGACCGAATCAAACGGATCGTGCTTATTTACTTTATCGTCTATCGGTTTATACATTTTTTTTCAAAAACAAAAAAAAAACGATCGTACCTGTGAGAACAAGTGACGATCGGAGCGTGGGATGAAACGTGAAACAGATAAATAAACATCGAGACTACTTCTCAGAGATTGTACAGTCGTGACGAGAAAGAACGCACGGGCGAGTGTGTGTACGAGAGAGAGAGAGAGAGAGAGAGGGAACACGGACGACGAAGAGGATTCCGTGAACATCAAACGTACGCATGATTAGTGTATTATATACAACCACGAAAATAAACAAGCGGTGTTAATATTTAAATAAATAAATAAACAAGGAACGTCCTATTATCACCCACCTTCGTCGACGAAGTGCACGGATCGAACGGATGTGTCGGTGTGTGCGTGCGTGCATACATATTCACATGTATGTGGAATTTTTTCTTTTAAAAAAAACATCGTACACTTGCACAACGCTGTGAAATATTCGATGGCCGCGTGCCATCTTATTGAGGACACGTGGATTTTTTTCTCTCGTTCTTGGACTTGACGACGACGACGATTGCATAGTCCTGTTTAGTCATCGGGTCGTAAAAAAAAAAAACCGATACCGATGCAGCGAAAAACGCAAATCATTGTTTGTTTACAATAATAAAATAACAAAATAAAACAATATTTGTCGACGGATCGGTAATTAATAAAATCACTGTGATAAAAATATCAGAGTTATCCATGACAATGTTTGTTTGTGGAAAATTGTCTAGTAGGCCGGGGATATTCTTTTTTTTTTGAAAATTATATATCATGTTATATGTAAATACGGATGTCATTCATATCAGAGTTATCCATGATAATGTTTATGTATGAAAAAAAATCTAGTAGACCGAGGATATTATTTTAAAAAAAATCAAATCGTGTTATATATAAATTATTATCCACGATAATGTTTATATACCCGGAAAATTATCAAGCAGGCCGAGGATTGTATTTTTTAAAAAAATAAATCGCGTTACTTGTAAATATGGATGACATTTAATATAACAGTTGTGATCATTTTTTTTATGTAGAAAATTATCTAATAGGACGAGAATTTTCTTGTTTTTTAAAAAAAATAATTGCATAATATTCATATATGGATGTCATCTAATGTAACAATCATCTATGATATGGTCTCTACATATGGACGATTATTTAATAGGCCAAGGATTTTATACATTTTTGAAAAAGAAAAAAATCGTTTTATATAAATATGGATATGATCTAATAAATAATGATAATGTTTATATGTGGAAAATTACCTAGTAGGTCGAGGATTTCACTTTTTTAAAATATAAAATCGTGTTACACGTACGTAAATATGGATGTCGTCTATATAATATAATAGTTATCCATGGTAATTTTTTATATGTAGAATGTTATCTAGTAGACCGAGGATGTTATTTTTAAACAAATGAAATAGTGTCATATGTAAACACGAATGTCATTTAGTATAATAGTTATCCATGATAATGTTTATACCCGGAAAATTATCCAGTAGGTTGAGGATTTTCTTTTTTCAAAAATAAAGATCGCATCCTACCTAATGTCGATGTCGTTTAGTATAATAACTATCCATGATAATTTCTATATGTCGAAATTATCTAGCAAGCCGGGGATTTTATTTTATAATATTTTTTTATATATGGATGTCATCTAATATAATAGTTATATTATACATGATAATCTTCGTACGTGGAAAATTATCTAGTAGGCCGAGGATCTATTTTAATTTTTTTTTTAAAAAAAATATCATGTTATATGTAAAACAATTGTAATTATGTTTTTGATTTTGTTTTTCGTTGATGTAAGAAAGTAAGCGTCGATTAGATTTGAAAAGATAGTTTTTGTTTCATTTTTGTAAATATTAAATGTTGAATTAATCCACATTATGTTTCATTTATTCATTTTTTGTTGTTCATTGCCTACGAGATCCATTATGCATACATATATATATATATATTTATATATATATATTTTTATATAGAAATATAGATAATTTAAAATATATTTATAAAAATATATATATATATATATATATATATATATATATATATATATATATATATATATATATATATATGATGTTTTTTTAGGTTAGATAGAAATTTTGATAGAATCAATTTAAAATTCTATCACGTTTAAAAAAATATCTTCGTATATTTATATATATATATATATATATATGTATACAAAGGTATGATGAAGGTGTTTTTTTTTAGGTTAGATAGAACTTTTGATAGAGATTCAATTTAAAGTTTTATCACATTTAAAAAAATATTTTTATATATATACATACATATATATATATATATATATATATATATACGAAGGTTGTTTGATAAGTATCGTTAATTTATTTATTGTTTAATTTAATTAATTAATTTAATTAATTTTTTTAATTTAGTTTTTCTTACTTTGTTATCATACTTATCAAACGACTCTCGTGTATATATATATATATATATAATATGTATATATATATATATATATATATATATATATAATATGTATATATAAAATTATAATTGTTTTTAATTTTGTTTTCCGTTGATATAAGAGTAGGCGTCGATTAGATTTAGCTAAAACAATAGTTCGTAATTGTTTCGTTTTTATAAGTAGTAAGCGTTGAATTAGTCTACATTGTATTTCATTTATTGATTATTGTTGTTCATTGCCTACGAGATCCGTTATACATACATATACACACACGCATATATATATATATATATATATATATATATATATGTGTGTGTGTGTGTGTGTGTGTGTGTGTGTGTTCTCACATACGTACGAATATTTCGAAAGCGTCTCGGTTCGTTTCGCGCGAGAGAAACAGCTAGAAAACCAATGTTCGAACGTAATCGGCGTGACGATGACGTCCGTTGTAACATTTCTACAACGGACTGCGGATTCTTCGAGCGTTGCATCTAGACCGAATTTCCATTATGATCGTTGCTCTAACGGCCGCGTTAATTACAAATACGAGTCGAATCACTTTCGCTTCTCGGCGTTTTCACGCGCCGTTCGATACCTGCGCCGACATTCGTTTGTTTCGTAAACGCACGCCACGGCCTGCTTGACGAATTGCAGAACGACGGACGATCGAACTCGATCTGAATTCTTCGAACGTATGAAGGAATACTCGCTATATGGAATTCGCAACCGCGCCGAACCTCCGCGTCCGTTTCGATCTCGCCCGAAATAACTCCGACGCATCCGATAAAAACGGACACAGGTCGGTTCACGACCTTCAGACGCATCGATACGTCTGATAATGAGAAACGGAAATATAAATAAGCCGGTCGAACGGTTAATATCGTAGATTCGTGCGGCCGAACGTGATTTCGTCGGTCCGCGCCTCTGGCCCTCTCGAGAAAATTAAACAAACAGGGCGGTCGGGACGGCCTGTCGCGTTATCTAATTGAAATCGTTACTGTCACGACCTTGCGAACGGCTCACGCGGTCGTTCTATTTTTAATAGAATCGCACGTACACACACACACACACACGCGAGTGTGTGCGAGTTCGGTGCGTTCCTTTTGTCGTAAATTAAAACGGTTCTTAATTGAATTAGCGACCTGTCGAGAGTTCGGTAATTGCGTTAAATGGTCTTCGGAGCGCGAGGAAACGATCGGTACGACGAGGAGGACGGTCGATGGAACGGCATTGACGGATTGACATGTGAAATAATTTCATTTTTCACGAATACGAAACGGTGATTCTCGATGGAGAATCGTCCGTGAGAATATTTCGAACGGAAAGATGTTAATTGCAAAAAAAAAAAACGATTTTAATCGATGCGGACGTCAGTAGCGCAACAGAGATCTTTCGCGAGGCGGTATACTATTTTAATCGAGTTAAAAATTTGATAATTATTTATTTACTTGAGGGGGTATTCTAGTCTAGACGCACGAATTTTAGGTGTTTTTTCGGGCGCTATAAAAAAAACCAACAAATATTTTTACTATTCATTTTTT
The DNA here is from genome assembly GCA_029203775.1 of Neoneuromus ignobilis. NCBI lineage: Eukaryota > Metazoa > Arthropoda > Insecta > Megaloptera > Corydalidae > Neoneuromus > Neoneuromus ignobilis. The sequence continues at coordinate 61,523,055 of CP092088.1, read as the reverse complement.
TATTAGTTATTTATTGACATTTTAAGAGTATAAAAAAGTATTATTAAAAACAAAAAATTCAAAATTGAAAAAGGTATAGGCTGGCAAAGTAGGGGCTCGAAAAAAAGGTGTATCCTGGTTGACGTGGTTCCAACCCTTCCGGTCATCGGAAACAAAAATGTTTTTGAAATTATTGAAAAAGAAGGTTGTAGTAGTATCTCCGCCTAGGGAAATTAAAAAAAATTTTTTTCGCAAAATGGCGGCAATGTGAAAAAACAGTCATTTTTTTGCCCTATTTTTTCAACTTTCGGAATTTTTTAAAAATAGTAAGAAACAAAATTTTCAAAAAATCCTAGGCGGAGGCAATCAATGTTATATTAAAAAGTTCTGTACCAAATTTCAAGTAAATCGGTCCATCAGAACTTGAGATATCGAAAAAAGTAGTTTCGAGAAAAACGCGTTTAAAGTTGATTCGTTCCGTCCAGACCGGATCGGTTGGCGCGTCACAAAAATAGCTATAACTCCGAAAATAATTCGAATTTCGAAAAATCCTCTTAAGGACATATTCTTAAAGGTCTAAACTTTGAAAATATGCAAAAAATCGATTTTTTTCGACACTCTAGACTAGAATACCCCCTTAATAAATATTATAAATGCATATACATTAGTATGACATATAAAACGCATTAGGGACTAAATACAAAAATGGAGTAAAAATTTTAGACAATCTAGTAAAATGTGGAAGAGATGTTTAAGAATTAAACACAAGTGACTTTTTATCCCCAACACCACAATATGTTATAAAGTGTTCAATAATCTTTTTTTTTTATATCATACGTCCTTAGGCACGTTAATGAAAAGAGAGCAAAACTATCAGAAGATAAAGAACAACAGAAGCTGTGAAAAAAACAATAATCATTTATTGTTCACTTTTTGTTTATAAAATAGTCGGTTGATGTGCATTTCAATAGCGATGCCATCATCGTCAGATCATATTTAACTTTGCGTCACGGAATTTCAGAAAATGAAAAGACCCATGTGGCCCAGAAATTTTATTTTTATAAAATTTATCCATTTATTGGGTAATTGGTTTATTTTCATTAGTAAGGAAGTAAAATTACAAAAAAAAAATAAAAAGGCATTTGAATTTTTAATTTTAGAATGGGACGTAAACAACCCCTCTGTGCCATATGGGACTAATTGTAATTCTCTGTTCTTCGAGCTATTGTAATTTTTCGAGGCGGTATGAAAAATATCCCACCGTGCATGGATAGGTGTTATTTATTGTTTTTTACAGCATGGTCCTTGTCTCGGACTTGTGTCCATTTGAATAAACTAAAATAACTTTTTTCCCAGATCACAATTTAAAGCTCGAAAAGAGCAAATGAAGCCCTAGAACAAATCATACGAAGACGTATGGCGGAAGATGGGGTATGTTACACACCCCTAGGTACGCCCATGAATATATGCTCCCATTATCAGAGAACGTATAAAATCTAAGTCTGAAAAAAAAACTAAAATAACTTATTGGTATAGAAATTGGTATAGAGAAAGGCTTTGACAATGATGGCATCGCCATCGAAATGCATCAGTCGATATAATTATAAATTATATAATTATAAAAAACAAGTGAACAATAAGTGATTATTGAACACTATAAATTATTGTGGTGTTGGGGTGAAAATTCATTTGTGTAAAGTGAATCAGCCACAGTTCCAAAACAACTAATAACTTATTGGTATTGATTATTTCTTTTCTGTCATCGGTGTTTGATTTTTTTTAACGATTTGTGAGGTCGAGTAGCCGCCACCGTATGCCAAACGTAACGAGTTCAAAACCGACGAACACCATCGAACAAAATTACCTACACTAATGTACCAAAAAAAAAATAACTTTTTACTGACACAAACTTAAATACAATTTTGAGTTTTATTTCTGAGATTCTGCCATCTCTTACATAGTATATTATCCGTACTACTGATAGATATAATGAAACATGCAATATTTCTAATAAGATATATATATATATATATATATATATATATATATATATATATATATATATATATATATATATATATATGTATAGTGTATGACGTTATCATTTTTTTGTTCGATCTGAGAATGAAATCGTGTATACAATAATTGATCATTAATATAATATAAAATTATTGCGTGTGTGTATACTTTTTTATAATATTTTGTAATTGTTAAAGCTACAAATACACTGAACAAAATCTATAAACAGTTTTTTTCGCATTAATTAGCCATGGAATTTAATAATAGTGTTATCGTTGATAGCAATAGCCATGACAACGATTGTCATATTTCGTTGTTAGTGTAAAAACAATTTCGATTAGATCACCCTAGCATTGGAACGATTCTGTGAATATGCGCATAGTTGGCTATGAACATGTAATAAATTCTAGTATATGAAGATCTATATTGTTCAGCCGTCAGTCCACATTCACCTACATGTGCATATATATATATATATATATATATATATATATATATATATATATATATATATATATATATAAATTAAATATGATATATATATATATATATATATATATATATATATATATATATATATATATATATATATAAAATTAAATATGAATACATAAAAACAGTAACCTTTGAATTTTCTTTCACGCTTTCTAGACACTTGTATAAATAGCAAAGTGGATCGAGTAACTTATGAAAATAACAAACGAAATGAAACAATTGATAAAAAAACGTTTTGATAATTCACCGATACAGAATGAAGAATATATGAAAGAATCGATATAACAGTTTATGAAAATAACAAACAATGATCGTTATCCAAATATAGGATCATCCAAACGTGACGTCTGGACTTCTGTTTTATTAAAAACAAATATGTATGTAGGGAAACATGTGTGTAGTTTCTTTTATTTATAAGTTGGCGTTGACAATTGTACGCGCGTTTATTGCTATCTAAATCGGTGCACAGTCGACTCGATTTCATTTAAAAGTGATAAAAATGTATTGTAGGAAAGTCCGCATACCGGATCGCGTGCACTGGGAATCGTCCATGTACGATCGTCGTGTTTATTGTCTTTTTTTTTCATATGTAAGTCGGCGTTGGAATTCGTTTACGCGTTTACTGCGATCAGAAAGGATGCACAGTCGACTCGATTCCATTTACAAACGATAGAGACGTGGGAAAATCATCGAAGGCTCATACAAATGTGACGCCTAGATTTGTATTTTATTAAAGAGAAATGTGAATAGTTTTTTTTTTGTTTTCTTTTAATAAAATACCAATTTAGACGTCACATTCGGACGGCTTTATATATATAATGAAATAACAAAAAATAGGAAAATTCCTGTATCTTAAATTATGTATCATTATTATTTTTGCTCCTCAACTTTTGTCTGTTTCACATGTAAAGTATTTTCTCTAAATAAGCAACTACATTTTAATCTGTATCTTTGTGTACTATTTTTTTTTTGTACTTATTATTTTCATTATTAATAAATTTCATTCATTCATTCATAGGAAGATAAACAAAACAACATTTATAAAAAAATCAAGATACCTTAACATTTTTTACAAAATGAACGCCGAATTAAATTCGAATGAATGAAAATATTTAGTCACTTTTGAATTTTCTTCCACGCTTTCTATATATCGAGAAAATGTCAAAATCGGTCTAGTAGCTCGTGAAAATAACTAACGAAACGAAACAATCGATGAAAAGTGTTTTAAAAAAAAACACAAACGATCTTAGTATCGACATCGTCGTGGAAGAAAAACGTTAAGAATCAAATAAATATGTATATATCGAGATAGTTGATAAATTTTTAACGACCGATCGCCCATCGGCGTCGTCGGACTCGACGGGCCTTTCCACACTAGTCAACATGTATACAGTAATCACGGCCCGTTACCGCTCGTCTCACACGCTCTTACCCGAAAACTATTTTTTTAGGCGGGGGAGTTTGGCGATAAGAGGGTGTGAGACGAGCGGTAAAGAGCGTCAATACTGTATGCGTGCCGACTAGTGTGGAAAGGCCCGTTCCGTCCGATCCGACGGCGAGCGATCGCGTCGGCGTCGCGCACCTCGTATCAATGGGCCCGTACGGATTTAGATCAAAGTATGCCGTGCTATTTTCGTCGCGCCGCCGCCGAGTACGAGATGAAAGACGTACGCCGACGTCGGCGGCGCGTACCCACTTTATAATTCATTCGGGGACGGATTTATTCTCGAGACGTTCCCGAACAACGGACGGAAGGAACGACGTCGCCGACGTCCGCTCGCACCGCGTCGCGTGCGCGCGCTTATTTTTAGAAAGGAAACGACCGATCTCGGCACCGTGTTTCGTTCACGACGGCCCCCCGTTTTACGATCCGTCGCGATCGGTCGCGCGCTACCTCTTCACGTTCGTGCGTACGTATTTTTTTTAATACCTGTCCGTTTTATCGTACGCTCGAGTGGAAAACGAACAGCCATGAACAGGTACGAGAGTCCTCTTTGCGACGGGCGCCTCGATCGTTTTTATGTACACAGATACGGTTGTTAAACAGACGAATCGCTCGTACAGAAATAGTAGGCTTTTTTTAATACGACCGTTCGACGTTCACTCGACTATTGAACATTTTGTCAGCAGTACTCCTTTGAGTCATTTGGTACGAACGACGATCCCTTCCCACGCACATAGACGTACTTTTAATTTTTATTGAAGTTCCAGTTCGTTTTATTAGCATCTTGTTGTAAAATATAGGGTCATCCGAATGTGACGCCTGGATTTGTGTTTTATTAAAAAGAAACATGTGTATAGGGTAGTTTCTTTTTAATAAAACATAAATCTAGGCGTCACATTCGGATGATCCTATATAACGAAATAACACAATAAAGAAAGATAAACAAAACAACAGTTATTAAAAAAAACAAGATACCTTAAAATTTTTCAAAAAAATGAATACTGAATTAAATTAGAATAAATGAAAATATTTAGTAACCTTTGAATTTTCGTCCTCGTTTTTTATTTATGACATTTTGGAAATTATTTATGACTCGTCGTGTACGATCAACCAAATGTGACGCCTAGATTTGTGTTTTATTAAAAAGAAACATGTGTATAGTTTCTTTCGTTTCGTTTTAATAAAACACAAATCTAGGTGTCACGTTTGGATGACCCTATATTATAAAAAAAATAATAAATGACAGTAAAGAAGTAAAAGTATGTCTAAAACTTTTGATCTCATTTGACAGCTCAATATTCATTTGTTTATAAAATATGAAAAATCAAGTAGCAATGAACGTTCAAATATTACTTCGATCCACTGTATATATTATATTTGTTTTTTTCCATTTAACAATCGATTTTTGTTTAAAAACGCCACCCGCGATCAAAAAACACACATAAAAATCAATCGCTCGTTTCGTTTTCTATCAAAATGACTCGAATGAGTGGGAAAAAAATGATTATAGTAATTCCACGTCGTGGAAATGTACGATTATTTCCATATTCGTTTTGTTTACATTTTTTTGTCCAGTCGCGCGTGCTGTTTTTTCCTTTCTCCGTTCGCCAACACCGTCATCTGTTCATTTTGTTTACAATTTTTTTCCATTCCGTTGTTGTTTTTTCCCACCCACAACGTTTTACAAAACAGTCATCGGCGTTCGTTACTCCTCATCAAAATTCCATTATCGGTGGCCGCGGCTGTGCGTGCGTGCGTGCGTGTCGATTTGCACAAATCGCAGTTTCCGACGTGTCGCGCGCACGTGGCCGGCGTTTCGGGATCGGGAATCGATAGCGCGCGCCGCGTCGAAATTCGTGACACGACGGCATTAATAACCGCGTGTCGCGCGAACGACGCCCACCGAAGTTCATTTGTTAATACATTGCGGTGGAATTACGACCGAACAAATGAACGTTGCGTACGGTCCGTGGTCACGTGTGTACGGCTGTTCGAAAAGAAATTGACCATAGTATACACACACACACACACACACAACCCAATAAATATTTAATCGTAATTTGTATATATATATAGGATAGTTTGAACGAGACTCAAGGATAGTAACCATAAGTAAATACGACCATTAGTCAGTTTGTTTTAAATAAATAAAAAAAAAAATGAACGTTGTTTCTTTGTCACTATTTGTTATGAAACTGCGACGAATTCATTTTATCGCCTCGATCGCCGCATGATATTGAAAAAGTGTTCAATAATTATTCATTGGATCGATTTTACAACATGTTAACCGTGTTTGAGACAATAATTCATTTGTATATAAGTATATGGCCATTTAAATATGACGCCTAGATTTGTGTTTCATTAAAACAAAAACAAAAGAAAACATACATATATTTCCCTATACGTATGTTTCTTTTTAATAAAACACAAATCTAGGCGTACATTCGGATGATTAAATGCATTCGTCACAGTTCCGGAACAAATAACGATCATATAAGACAGTTGTACGAGAATCTTTCCATTAATTAAATACAATCCTCGAGAAATACTGGGTCGATATAATGATTTTTCGATACGTCGACTCGATTAAATAAACGGCGCGATAAACATATTTTCAATAGATAGTATTTTTATGGAAAAACTAGTCGTGTTTATATTTCAAGTCGAGAATTCGACGACTTTTCCACATTTCTATCGTTTCTAAATGAAATCGAGTCGACTGTGCATCGTTTCGGATCGCAGTAAACGCGTATACGAATTTCAACGCCGACTTACATATGAAAAAAAAAGGACAACAAACACGACGATCGTGTACAGTACATATGGACGATTCCCAGTGCACGCGATCCAATATGCGGACTTTCCTACGAGATACATTTGTATCGTTTTTAAATGAAATCGAGTCGGCCGTGCATCCTTCTGATCGCAGTAAACGCGTGCACAATTGTCAACGCCAACTTATATATGGGAGAAAAAGAGACAATAAACGATCGTGCACGGAGCGGACGGACGCTTCCCGGCGCACGCGATCCGGCACGCGGTCGTGCAATTTCTACTGCATTGGCGTCGTCGGTGATTTACGAGCCGTCGGTCCGTTTCCAATTAACCGACGTAGTGACTAATCGAATTGTTGTGGTGCGTCCCCGTCCGATAAGACCGAACGTCGCGCGCTCGACTGCAGTCGCTGCAGTGCGTTTTTTGTTGCGAAACGACGTGCGGCGTCGCATTAATAAATAATTGACTTCTACGGTACGTGGACGGACGTTTGCGACGCCGGTCGGTACGGGAATATCGCGAAGGACACAGTTCGATACTTACACAACACACACACACACACACACATACATACACATCGATATATTTTTATGTATAAATGAAATGCGATAAATGTTTGAAATTATGTCTTTTAAATATTTAATAGTAATTAGTATATATATATAGGGTGATCCGAATGAAACTGAAAAATAGTAAAGGATAGTAATAAGCAACAAAATATATGTCTAAATCGTTCAGTTTCATTTGAACCACACTATATTTATGTGAACTGTTGGAAATTTTTTTTGTCCGAATATTTTTTTCAAAAAGGAATTGAAAAGAATGTTTCCCTATACACCACCCTATACATATGTTTCTTTTTAATAAAACACAAACCTAGGCGTCACGTTTGGATGACCCTATATATACAAAAAAGATGTTTTTGTTAGGTTAGATAGAATTTTCGATAGGGATTCAATTTAAATATATAACGCTTAAAAAACGCCTATATATTAGGTTGGCAAGTATCTCCCTTCCGCTTTTTTTTTCTTTTTTTTTTGTACATAGCCGCGAAATTCAAAAGACAAAAAGGCGGAAGGGAGATATTTGACAACCTAATATATAGAAAAGATAGAATTTAAGCTGTTTTTTGTATTTTAAATTGATTTTTTTGTTCTTCGTCTTCATATTATTTTGTTCCTGATCATTGACGTACCTAGGTGTGTATAACATACCCTGATGCTCGTCATTTGTCTTCTTATTCTTTTTATAGTTCTTCCTATTGTTTTAATCTTCTTTCACAATATGGGGAAAATGTCAAAAACACAGATAACCATTTTTTACGGTTGATGATGATTTACCACCCCTTCATTTTAGGCCGGAATTTGCTCGTCGGTCTTATCCTCTTTTGATTTTAATACTTTTGTAAGCTGACCTTGTCTAAATATTTTATATTGAGAATAACAAAGTTATTTAAATAAATATTTCCGTTATGCTTTTTTTTGTGTGTGTGGGGGGAGGGAGGGGGTAGTAATAAATCTGTTTACTTTAAAAAAATAGTACGAATACTTTTGTCTCTCGCTGTGCATACTTAAAACATAATCTATGGTTACTAGATGTCGATCAAACCGCAGGTCACTAGATATTAATTTTCTCAACGAACGCACACACTCACTCGATCTCGATATAATTCACGAATCACGTGATATTCAATCGAATGAATTTTCAGCCTACTAGATATTTAGTTTTTTTTTTTTTTAATTTGGATGTTGTTCGTCTTCTGGTGACGAGGGCGAGTTTTATTTTAAATTATCGAAAGTACGGTTTTTAAAATAAACATATTTTTATTTATCAATCGATCAATTACAACGTTTAAAATCAGGTTCTTCGATTATCAATCAACAACAGTGACTCGAGGAATTCTTCTTGTTGTGTGCATCCTCCGTTTTAGAATCGATGTTGTCGTTGCAACGTCCGGTGTAGAACTGCCGTTACCGAGTGTAATAAGTAACAAAGAAACCTCTAGTTCTCGTTATTAAGATATTTTATTTACTTCAAAAATTGATTGTCGCGTTTTTTGTAGTTCTATTTACTTCCTAAGGGAATTATTATTCAACAATCAACACGTGGATATGTATGGTGTTCCCGTGTGACCAGCCTTGAGAAAGTCACACGTGTTTCATATAACTGGCGCATATTCTTGGGCGTGTCTGGGGATATTAAAGTATCCCGCCTGCCGCCATATATCTTCAAATGATTTTTTCTAGGGCATCTCGTTCCTCGGAAATGGAAAACCCGAGAGCCCGACCCAGTCGTGCTCAACGGATCCAATCTTGAGTGGGCGAAGGAGGCCAAGTACCTGGGAGTCATGTTAGACAGAGGTCTGACCTTCAAGAGCCATACTGAACAAGTACTCTCGAAGGCTCAGGCTCAGCTCTGCAGGCTGTACCCGCTGCTTAATAGGAGGTCGAAGCTGTCGCGGAGGTCAAAGCGCTTGCTTTACCTCTGCTGCATCCGACCGATTATGACGTATGCGAGTCCGGCCTGGGCATACAATCACGTCAACGTGAAAAAGCTGCAGGTGTTCCAGAATAGGTGCGCAAGGCTAATAACCGACGCGCACTATTTTGTTCGAAACACTACCCTCCATCGCGACCTCCGTCTGCCTACGGTTGATGAGTTTGTCCGAGGACTGGCTCATCGACTGTATGAAAGGACGGAACGTAGCGAAAACCCCCTTGTTAGGGCGTTAGGGACAATCGATCTTGTCGATGAATACTCTAAGCACAAGCGGCCCCGTCTGCTTGATCCGCTTGAGGATTCATCGTAAAGATCCGCGCCACACTTACACACTTGTCCAGAAGAAGTCACCTCACGGTGACTTGAGTTCAACCTGGACATACGAATGCAACGGTTCTGGTGGAACACTTTGTCCCACCAGGATCCGAGACAGGCTCACTAGTGCACCCCTCCTAACCATGCGACTATCAGGTATTTGTGCAGTAAGAGTAATTACCGCAAGGCACACTCTATCAACTGACCGTAGGGTCGTTGCATCACTCTCGAGTAGGGCATCTCGCTTAACGTTCGGGCTTCTGATTCTGATCTGGGAAAAATTTCAAAAAACCCAGATATCTATCTTTAAAAGGCCTACTAGATACTCTCTGTCCGACTTAACTACCTCGATTTTTAGATTATTTTTTTTTAAATTTATTTAACTTTGAATTTTTTCTATGCGTGTACCTAAGACAGGCAATTGTTTTATTTAAGTTTCTCTGTATATGAATTTTGTCTGCGTGTATTTTTGATGATATTCAGAAGTCGTCAATAACGAAGACTCTTGCTGTTTTATCGATAAAATCTTTATTTTAATCCTCTTCAGCGATATTCGGACAACAGTTACTGTACGTACAGGGCGGTCAATAGATCGAAATGAACGTCTGTGACGAATTTCACTGCCGACCGAACCGAAAAATCGGCTCGACGTTCGTCCGGAGACGATTTCGGTCCGACGAAAACGTCCAAACGGAAACACGTGACGTCATCGAGCTCGCGTCGCGGTCGACACGTGCACGCGTCGTCGTCGCGTAATTAAATCGCGCACCTCGAGCCGTAATTCGATTAAAAATTCACGACGTTATCGGCGTCTTTCACAGGTCAGCGAACGAGATCTGACGTCGACGTGCGTGAGGTTCGGTCGTAGGTCGGACACGAATTCGAATCCGTTTTCGGAACGTTGTCGCGTACGTCGACGAAATCTTATTATTAAATTTCTACGGATTTATAGGATTTCTTTAAATCACCCGTTTCTTGTTCTCGTCGCGGAACGGAATCTCGTTATAACGTTTTAATAGATGTTTTTAAAGCGTGATAGAACTTTAAATTGAAATAAAACACGTACTAATTGACCGATGACCCTTTTTTGGTATTGTTCGAAAGATCATTCTATGGCATTGATATTTAAAAATGATTTCACGGCTACCTTTGATATACCGTATGCTGTCACTCTGAGAATCGTACGAGAATGAATTTGTTCAAAAACAAATGATGACTAATCAATTGTTTTGGAACTGTTATAAAACAATTGAAAAAGTCCAAACCGGTAATTTTTTGGGAACATTCGACAATACTGCTATTATGTTTTTCAGATACATCGAACGATCCGATCGTCGTGCGAGTACAAAAAAAAAAAAATCGGACCAAAGAACAAAACAAACGAACTCAGGATGGAACAAACTCGTTATTAACATATCACCGAAAACAAAACACAATCACGACGTGTCTTATCGAACGAAAAGGAGAGAACCGCCGCCGACATACTAATCCGGCTTCTGTTGTTTTATCTCCGATCGTGGTGAGAAGCGGGGCAAGTAAAAAAAATGACGCCGCGTACGAGAAACTCGTGCAGATAAGACCGCCGACGTCACGACAGACATGTCGGTGTCGGTCGACCGAAAACTGCGAATCGTACGAATCGACAAACACGAACCGTCACGTCGCACTCGACGCGCGAGAGCCTTATGAACCTGCCTTCGATTTAACAGATGGTCCACGTAGTTACCGTCCGTCGGACTGACGACGTCTCGACGACACGTCGGGTCGTGCTCGTCGAATAAACGTCCGCCGACGACGATCTCCGTCCAAACGGAACCGTTTCGTGCCCGAGCGAAGTGACATAGACGCGGAGGAGGAGGAGGAGGAGCTGTGACAAGTGTCGTGGTAATCGTCCACGTCGACAGATGTCGACGCCGTCGTCGACGTATCTGAGCGCGAACATGTCGGCCGTGCTCGAGATCGAAGACGAGCGGAATCTGAAGATCGGATGTAACAAAATAGTCGATAGCGTGGAGATCGATCTGAAGGTAAGTCGCGAATGTGCAGCTCGAGTAATCTCGTCGTTGTAGATTTTTTTACCTCCTAAAAGTTTATTTGTTGTTTTGGAACTGTGGCTGATTCACTTTACACAAACGAATTTTAACCCCGACACCACAATAATTTAAAGTGTTCAAAATTCACTTATTGTTCACTTATTATTTATAATTATATCGGATGATGCATTTCGATGGCGACGCCATCATCGTCAGAGCCTTTCTGTAAAAATCTAGACTAGCTTTTTTATATATTAACGTACGTGCATGCCCAATATTTGCCCCCGAATGTGAACCTCGGATGTGCAATTACGCGGCCTTGCTGATGTGCAATTTGATCAAACCTAAAAGTTCGTTCGATAGTTCAAATAAGTGACAATCGGTATTCGAAACAACAGACGAACGGATATTTTGACAATCGATGTAAACAAACGAAGTGCTGTTAATAACACAGCTTACTATTAAACAACGATATCATAGCTTACTATCAAACAACTCACAAGTGTTAATATAGGGTAGCCCAAATGAAACAAAAGTATAATAAATGGTAGTAAGCAAGTAAATGTATATCTAAAATCTTCATTATTAATGGTCAATTTATCTCTCTCTCTCTCTCCTTATATATTAGGTAAAGCGAAAAGAAATGTTGTTTTTTTTACAATGTGAAAAAAATTATTTACAAATATCTTGCCACAATTTACACAATTTTTTGATACCTCTTTTATAAAATTCTGGCTGCTTTGACTTGAAAAAGGCATCCAAGTGTTTTCGAACATCATTATCCGAATTAAATATTTTATCTCGAAGCGAATGCTCCATACTTCAGAATAAATGATAATCAGAAGACGCAATATCGGGAGAGTGAGGTGGATGAGGCAGCAGCTCTAAATCCAGTTCCTTAATTTTTTCCTGGGAAATTCTCGCTGCATGCGGCCTCGTATTGTCGTGCTGCAAGATGCCCCGTTGATTATTCACCAGAACGGATCGTTTTTTTAGTAATTCCGCCTTTAATCTTTCTAATTGGGCACAGTAGACCTCGGCTGTGATAGACTGACCAGGTTTTAATAATTCATAATGTATCACACTTAAAATATCCCACCAGATACATAAAATAATCTTTTTTAAAGTCAAAGATGGTCGAGGTGTCGAAACCGGTGTTTGACCTGGAGAAAGCCATAATTTTTTTATGTGAATTGCTATAAAGGATCCATTTTTCGTCTCCAGTAACAATTCTTTTCAGAAACGGATCGTTTCATACCTGATCAGCAGCAAAGAACAAATGGTCACTCGCTAATCTAAAGCCGACGGCGATAGATCGTGCGTAACCCAAACCCCCTCTCTGTGTTTTTGCCGAGCCTTTTTAAATTACTTTTTATAGTCGACCTGGGGCAGACGATGTCCTGCGACAATTCCTTAATGGTTTTGCGCGGATCTGATTCCATCAATGATTTTAACACGTCGTCATCGATTTTTTGCGGTCTTCCCGATTTTGGCTTATCCTTAAGATTTCTGTCGTCGTTTTTAAATTGTTTGACCAGCGTTGGCATTCACGGATATTCAAGAGTTCGGCGTAAGTTTCATTAACATTTTCTGTAGCTTCTTTGGGATTTAATCCTTTATCAAACAAAAATAATAAAATACACCGCAACTGCATCTCTGAGATCTCTGGCCCTGACATTTTTGCTATCAGTAAAAATAAAAATAAAATGAAATGAAAACAGTAACAGTATGAACAGAGCTTCAAAATAATACCAATATTGACATATTTACTCGACGGCAGCCACACGATAAATTGGTTTCAAAACGACACAAAAAAAACGACATTTCTTTACGTTTTACCTAATATATATATATATATACATTTCTATTATATATTTATATATATATATATATATATATATATATATATATATATATATATATATATATATATATATATATATATATATATATATATATATATATATATATATATATATATATATATATATACAAAGATGTTTTTTTAAACGTGATAGAATTTTGAAATGAATTCTTATCGAAAATTCTATCTAATTTAAAAAAACAACTTTATCATACCTTTAAATATATAAATACATACACACATGTATACACGAGGTCGTTTGATAAGTCCTTGTAAATTCCGAAAGATGGCACCACTGGTACATATCGAGGTTATTTTTAATTAGTAGCACCTCTTGGAAGAACACACATCAAGTTTCAGCCATATCGGTCTATTCCTTTGTGTTTGACAATCGTTGGAATCAAGGAAATCGAGTGATTGTCAAATAATGGACGAAAAAGAATTTCGCGTGTTGATTAAACACTACTTCATTAAAGGTAAAACGCCTCAGGAGACTAAACAGAAGCTCGATAAACATTACGGTGACTCTGCACTTTCGATTAGTGCGGTTTATAAGTGGTTTCAAAATTTTCGGAGTGACCATACGAGCACAAGAGACGCTGAACGTTCTGGACGCCCTGTTGAGGTCACCACTCCAGAAATCATTGATAAAATCCATGATACGGTGATGGATGACAGAAGAGTGAAAGTGCGTGAGATTACTAGTGCTGTAGGCATCTCGTGTGAACGGGTATATAATATTTTGCACCGACATTTGGACATGAAAAAGCTATCCGCCAGGTGGGTGCCGCGATTGCTCACGATCGACCAAAAACGAGGTCGTGTGAAGTGTTGCAAGAACGGTTTGCAGCTGTTTCAGCGAAATCCGCAGGACTTTAAGCGTCGTTTCATCACTGTAGATGAAACATGGATACATCACTACACTCCTGAGACCGAAGAGCAGTCTAAACAATGGGTTATCGAGGGGAAATCTGCTCCGAAAAAGGCGAAGACAATTCCTTCGGCCGGGAAGGTTATGGCGACTGTCTTTTGGGATTCGCAAGGAATAATCTTTATCGACTATTTGGAAAAGGGTAAAACCATTACAGGTGCATATTATTCATTGTTATTGGATCGTTTGAAAAGCGAGTTGCAAGAAAAACGTCCCCGATTAGCCCACAAAAAAGTCCTCTTTCATCACGACAACGCACCAGCTCACACCTCAGCAGTTGTGGCCGCAAAACTAATGGAAATAGGATTCCGAATCGTTTCACATCCCCCCTATTCTCCAGACTTGGCTCCATCGGACTATTATTTGTTCCCTAATATGAAGAAATGGCTCGCGGGAAAAAGATTTCATTCGAACGAGGAGGTGATTGCAGGAACTAATGACTATTTTACAGACTTGGACAAATCCTATTATTCGGAAGGGATCAACAAACTAGAGCAGCGTTGGATGAAGTGTATAAGCCTAAAAGGAGACTATGTTGAAAAATAAAAACGATTTATTTAAAAAATGAAGCAGTTTTTATTTTTAAACGGACTTATCAAACAACCCTCGTATATAAAGGATTTTTTTAGATTTAATTTAATATTCTCACGTTTAAAAAAAACATCTAAATATAGAGAGTGAGGGTGAAAGCGAGAAAGGGGAATGAAGGGGGAGGGAGACAGAAAGAGAGAGCGAGAGAGAGAAGTTAGGAATTGAAAAACACAAAAATCCGTCTATTGAAAAAACAACCTGACATTACTTTTTAGCCATCCCGAAACAATTCCGTCTGTCGTATCGAACTATCGCAGAAAAAATTATCGATTGTCTCGATATAAGAACACGTCGATGCAGATTACGGTATTTGGGGGTGTCCGTTCATTCGTGAAAGCTTACAAGTACCGCTTTGATTTGTCTAAACTTCGATTCGTGCCCGGAATAACGGCGGACCGAGTACGAAAGAAATAGCTCGGCTATGTCTTCTAATCTCCAGCTGTTGTGCAGATTAAAGCACAGAACCTAAAATCGAATCACGAATTTCCGATACATGTATATACATATATATATATATATATATATATATATATATATTTATATATATATATATGTATGTATGTAGATAAATAAATAGGTAAGAACGTACGTATTAAATTACCAGTCGAGTACGTCTCCGTTCGAGAACGTGTCTGTCCGCCGCCGCGGGTCAAGGTCGCGTAATTGCACATCCAAGGTTCACATTCGGGGGCAAATATTGGGCATGCACGTACGTTAATTATTCACCACGATCGCGTGACAGTATAAATCAGTGAGATCGTGTTTTGTTCGCTTTTTTTCCTCCACCTTACCCACTTTTCGTGTGTACACGCATGGACGGCGAACATCGAAAATCAACCGGGGGCGGTCGGACGAAAAGAAACCGATACGATTTCGAACCCATAACATACACACACACACATATATATAGAAAAAGAGAGAGGGGGGGAAAGAGAGAGAAAGACCGACGTATGAATAACATTTTACAGGCATCCGGAAATATTGGCGTGCAATAAATTATAAAAACCGAATTGATTGGAAATTTACATAAAATAGTTCATTTATATTTATATATATATATATATATATATATATTTGTCGTTATGTAAATCGACAATTCGAAGAACCGCCCTGACGTGTCTGTATAAAAAAAGGACGTTTCCTTCGGCTCCGGTTAAAAATTCAGTACCGTTGTTTCGGATGCCGTGTACTAAAATCCGCGAATCATGCTCCAGGACGATTGTTTTCTGCAATTTGCATGCGCGGTCTCGATAAAAGTTTAATTTATGCCGCTGTTTTATTGCCGAATCATCGAGTACTCGATCAAACATACGAGAAACAAATGAAAACGCGATAAACATTTCGCAGGTGGCTGTGGTCGATCAAATCGGGCGATGTTGTGTAACCAAGACGGCCGAGGAACTTTTTATGATTTCGTTTCTGAATTTCGTGAGGTATCTAGATACCGAGACGTGTGTATCGATCGACATGTCGAAGTTCCAAATACAAACAGGATGAACTGAAACGTTTATGCAGATAGGTTTTGTTGTGGGATAAAAATGAAAATGAAAATCTCAACAAAACGATATTGGAAACTGGTTTATCGATTTATGGTTCGTACGAAATGTTTTTTTTAGTACTCTATCAAATTCAATCAATTTTTTTAAAAAAAAAATTATATTCATCTTTGGGTCACGAATGTTGTAATGCTAATATCTAAGAAGATCAAGATACGTCTGATTAACAGCACTTCGTTTGTTTGCATCAGTTGTCAAAATATCCATTAGATTATCGGTTGTTTCGGAACTGTGGCTGATTCACTTTACACAAGTGAATTTTAACCCCAACACCGCAATAATTTGTGTTCAATAAGTGTTTACTTATTGTTTAATATTATAAATTATATAATTATAAATAATAAGTGAACAATAAATGATTATTGAACATTTTAAATTATTGTGGTGTTGGGGTTAAAATTCATTTGTGTAAAATACCCATTAGAACTAAATGAAACATTTATTTAATAACGATTGCCTCACTTAGTTCGACGCCATTAAATCTAGTAAACGTTCAATTGTCATTCATTGTTTCTTGTTGTTGTCAAAACGCATTTCAACGACTACGCGATCATTATTACAGAAATGTACTATAAAAAGTTTATTATTAAATAACTCGCGTAAAATGAAAATCTAATCCCCAAAACTGAATAATTTTTCATCTCTTCTAAATAATTCACTCGACAATTGAACCATATGAAAACAATCGCATTATATCAATGTATAAAAAAAGAAAATAAACAATTATTAAACACTTATTTAGACATCTTGTAATATCGAGCTGATAGCCTCTTTGTGTAAAAATGGAAAAATAATTCCCAAAACTGATTAATTCCTCATATAATTTGAATGATTCACTCGACAGTTGAACCAAATGAAAATAATTGCATTAATTCAGTTTATAAACAAAAAAATAAACAATTAACGACATCTTGTGATATTGATCTGATAGTCCGTTCGTATGAACATGGAAAAATAATCCCCAAAATTGATTAATTCCTCATATAGTTTAAATAATCCATTCAACAGTTGAGCCATATATGAAAACAAATGCATTAATTCAGTTTATAAACAAAAAAATAAACAATTAACGAACGCTTTTTCCGACATCTTGTGATATTGACCTGATAGTCCGTTTGTATAAAAATAATCCCCAAAATTGATTAATTCCTCATACAGTTTAAATAATCCATTCGACAGTTGAACTAAATGAAAACAATTGCATTGATTCAGCTTATAAACAAAGAAAATAAACAATGGACGAACGTTTTTTTCCGACATCTTGTGGTATAGACCTGATAGTCAATTCGTGGAGAAACGTAAAACAAATCCCCACAAGCGATCGCTCGCTCACGTCTGCGACAATCCTTGCCGCCGGCCATGTCCTAAATAGGCCTGTTTACGATTATCCACTCGAATATAATACAAAACACGCCGTCGGTGATTAATACGTCGTTCCGACGACGACACTGACAGTTCAATATTGTTAACGACCGTTGTAAATCACGAATCGTTCGACGTCACGACACGCGGAAAATCAATTCGTGGCCGTTACGTTCGAGTGCTCGTTCGTCCATCGAGCGACTCGACCGCGAATCTTCTGCTCCGGGACGATCTCGTATCGGTACCGTGCACTATCCGTTCGATCTCGCGTTATCTCCGGTTCCGAGCACGTCGTTCTTCGTATCCAATCCGGTTCTTATCGTCTCTTACGAACGTGTTTATCCTATCTATCATCTTGTTCCTATTGTACGACACGATGTTCTGTTCGAAATACACTTTGAAGCTGTTGTAGAACAATATATACAGGCGACCATCACTAATCCGGCCGTCGGTAATCCCTTTCGAACGCTGTTTCGAACACGGTTTCTGCGAGCATCGCTTCTTGTGCATTTTCTTATCCTTATTTCACGCATCTTCAACCGACGATTTGTTCCATTACGTATGTGCGATGCATGCGTATCTGGGTGTATTTATTTTTAAGCCCATTGAAAAAAATAAATAAAACTGACATATCGTCATTACATTCTTTTTTTTTTTGGACAAAAATATTTGACATTTTAATAATCTGCCAAGTCCATTCGAAATGATTGCACGTATTAGGTTTTCACGTTTCTTGATTTTATGCTAGAGTAGTGCGTTTGTGATTTTCTACATCCAGCCCTGTACATTAGACACTTGTTTTATAATTGCTGGTTTTATTTTTTTAAAAAATCATTTTTGGCAGTGTAAAAAAGTTGAACAAACTCGAAGTCATCGGACCATTGTCCACGTTTATTTTTGAAATTTTTCGGTCAGCTGTTAGATAAACTGTATAGGCCCATTGGGGGTATTCACACTAGTCAACATTCGTACAGTATTCACGGCACATTACCGTTCGTTTATCCGAAAACTAATTTTTTTAGGTGGGCGAATTTGGGATAAGAAAGTGTGAGAGGAGCGGTAATGGGCGTAAATACTATATGAATGTTGACTAGTGTGAATACCCCCATTCACACTAGTCAACATTCATACAGTATTTACACCCATTACCGCTCGTCACACGCTCTCTTATCATCAAAATCCACCACCTAAAAAAATTAGTTTTCGGGAAAGAGGGTGTGAGACGAGCGGTAATGGGCCGCGAATACCGTATGAATGTTGACTAGTGTGAATAGGCCCTGTGTGTTAACTGAACCATAGGTGATCTTGTAAATCCATTAATCCGGCACATTTCAGATCACAACGATGACAGATTTGTGACTGTCGAATGTTTTAATAAACGTATGAATATATAAGATGGCGTTGAAAAGGTGACAGTTATTTACTAACAACGATTAATATAATATAAATGTCAATAAATACAATATACAAGTCGGAGTTGAAAATTTTATATGTATTTTTTATTACGATTCGAAATTAATCCGACATTTTAGTCCCAACGATGCTGGATTTGTGATGGTCGACTGTGTGAGTGTGTGTGTATATATATATATATATATATATATATATATATATATATATATATATATATAAATACATGTATTCATGTATGAGTGTGCAAATTTGTTCGGAAAGTTCTGGAAATTTGAAATAAATTTTATAAATGGCTGCAAATTGAGACAGAGAACACAGTGAGATTTTTCTAAAAAAACCAATTTAATAATCACGAAATTGTCAGTAATCGGTTATATAATCGTTCGTAGTTCACTTTTCTCGTTAATGCGCATTTCGATGACTTTGCCATCATCATCGACAGAAAGTTGGGTCACGAGATCTTTTTTTATAAAATCGTGCAACGTTGAGGTGAGTGATTTATTTTTTTTAAAAAAAAACGATTCCTAAACTTAATATTTCAGCAGAGGTTTTTAAAATGTCTATAACTTTATTTTTAAAGTTATTCGTTAAAGTTAGGAAAAGTATGACATTATTAATTTTGCGATAGAATTATTATATAGGGTCATCCAAATGTGACGCTTAGATTTGTATTTTATTAAAAATAAACATATGTATAGTTTCTTTTTAATAAAACACATACCTAGGCGTGACATTTTGATGATCCTATATATATATATATATATATATATATATATAGAGAGAGAGAGAGAGAGAGAGAGAGAGAGAGATCAACAGCAACAATCTTTTCTAATAAAAATCTGGATAAAAATCTCTTTAAAAATGTTCCATTCGGACCGATCAAACAGTTTCTTTTCTCAATCCATTTCAATGACTTTTCTTACGTGTCCGTCCCATTTATCCCCGAGTTTCTTCTCGAGTCTTTTTATATATCTAGGTTCTCAATCAATGATTTCTCTTATCCATCGATGGTCATCTCTTCTTGCTCTATAACCGACCCATTTCCATGTCAAACTACTCGCTTGTCAATCTCTTAAAAATTCAATCGTCTTTACAACGAAACGCCATCTATGTGTATCGTTAGGAAAACGACACGATCGTCGACGAGAGCACGCACTATTTCGACGACAAGCCGCTCGATTACATCGACGACGTGACGTCGTTCACGCCGTCGAGGAACAGCGGCGACGCGATGAACTCGCTGAACGTCGTCGACAGCATGAACTCGACGCCGAAGAGGCCGCCGCGACACGTGAAACTGAAACGACAGCAACACTCGCGCCAGAACAGTAGCCTCGACGGCGTCGTCATCGTCAACGGCGACGCGATCTCGAACCGGAACAGCTTGCACAGGGACTCGATCATCTCGAACGACGCGATCGTCAAGAATTACAGGTATGATTTACTTTTTTTTTTAAAAAAAAAACAAATAAATAAATAAACAAAATAAATAAATACAACAACAAAACGTAAAATAATTCAATTCAATTTTTCAAACACCAGCAGGCTGTGCACTCATCTGTTTTTATTATATGGAAAAACTGATTAGTTCATTCACAGCCTTCTTGTTAAAAACAAAATCGAATATCGAAGTCTACTCGATTGTCAAAAAAATAAATAAATAAATAAAAACGTACAACGAGCAGCCGACTAAATAATTCAGTTCGATTTTTCAAATACGAGCAAGCTGTGCACTCATATTTTTTTATAGAAAAACTGATTAGTCAGTTCACAGCTTCCTCGTTTAAAACAAAATCGAATATCGAAGCCTACTCGATTGTAAAAAAAAAAAAAAACTTACAATGACCAGTCGACTAAATCAATCGATAATTCAGTTAGAATTTTCAAACACTAGCAGGCTGCGCACTCATCTGTTTTTTCTATAGAAAAACCGATCAGTCAATTCACAGCCTACTCGTTCGAAACGACGCTTTTTCGTTTGTTTATCAAACATCAAAGCCTACTAAACATTCTGATCGTCAAACCGGACGATTTGATTTTTAACAAAAGAAGAGAAAGAAATGAAATTCGAATTAGCTGTGGATGATTTAAATTCAGGATGGACGCTTGTCACAGGAACCGTTACGTGTCGATCGGCGTACAGTCGGTCACGTCGCCGCCGTACAGATTGCGCGTCCTGCCCCGTTGGCCAGCGGCGCCGCCGGCCGTCGAGACGTCGCGTAGCGGCCCTTCGTTGTGTTGCGCGTGTGTCGGCCGCGTGTTGCTGTCCCAGTGCGGTCTCAGCGTCGCGTTGTTCGCATGGGCCATGCTCGGCGCCACGGCGTTCTATTACACCGAAGGTACGCGCCGATCGGCCCCGTCGTCCGATCCGATTGACAGAGATTTCTGAAACCCGTCCAGGTCCGTACGAACAGCAGCAGTCGTCGCAGCTGACGAGTCGTCAGAACGAGCTCGTCGTCGAGCTGACGAACGAGCTGAGCGGCGAGGCGATCAGAGAGGAGTCGACGTGGCAGAAGACGATCGGGAAGTACATGACGAAGCACGAGTCGCTGTTGCTGAACGCCGTCAGTTCGGGATACGGAGAAGGAGGCGTCGCCGGACACATCTGGACGTTTCCCGGCTGCGTGCTGTTCTCGATCTCGTTGCTGACGACGCTAGGTACGTGCGACGCGTTCGACGGTCACACGCGTCCGTGACGAGTGAACGTTACGTGTTCTAGGTTACGGCGCGCCGGTACCGAGGACGGTTCTCGGCCGCGGCGTCGCGATCGTGTTCGCGTCGATAGGCATTCCGCTCCACCTGCTGCTCGTGCTCAACGTCGGCATGCTGACGTCGTTGCGCATCCGACGTCTCGTCTCGAACTGCCACTACAAGGCGTCGAACGTGACGCACGACGCCAAATGTCACGCGTTCGACATCCGCATTCCGTCGGCGGCGAAGTGGCTCACGTGGTTCCCGATCGCCGCGATCGTCGCCTACTACGTGTTCGGGATCCTGACGTTCGGCGTCGCGCGGCACCGCGACCTCGAGAGCGTCATGTTTCCGCTCGACTTCACCGTCACCGGCGGCGTCGGCAAGACGAAAGGATACGTGCGGGTGCTGTACGCGCTGTACCTCGAAGGCGCCGTCGTGCTCGCCGGCACGGCGCTCTCGCTGCTCAGGGCGTCGGCGTCGAACCGATTCGAAAACGTCGGGCTCAAGCTCGGAATCCTGACCAACTCGCAATGACGTCGTCGGCGACGCCGCGGCGTCACAGCGACGTTCCTGATCGTCGGCTGTTTCGCGGCACACGTCGATCGACGTCGGCGCTTCGGTTCGAGTGTTCTCGTTAGGAAATGAAAATAGTGTGATATTTCAATAAACGAATTAGGATAATTGTTCTCATGATTTTTCAAGTCGATAGGAGTCACGCGCGAGCTTATGCAGATTTTTTTCGTTCTCCCAAAAAACGAATCGATCGTTTCGAGTAGTGTCCTTATTGACAAAACTCTTTTAACATTTTTATCGACATAACATAAATAAAACAAACGATGTACGAGTGTGCGCTGGAGTGACCACGGCCGACCGAGATTCGTTTCCGAACCGAACGTACGATTTTCATACACGACAGTTTGAAGCGTTCGAGCTTTTGTTCCAAACTTAATGTTCCGGTTCGAAATTATATACGACCTGTTTCATCAGAAAATGTATTTATGATACATATCAATCATCGACACGTCTTGAATCTCTTTAAAACGTAACTCATCCCTGGTAAAAATATCTCCTACTAGCATCGGATGTTTCCTAAAAACATGGAAAAATGTTTTTTCTTGCACTTAAAACCATCTGCAGAGGGTTGCTTCATTCAATCAACGTCTTAAATGACCCTAGGCTATAACTAATCCTAGCTAAGAAATCTCTCGTAGCGTTGAATAACCGCAAGATATAAGAAAATCAGTTTTATCTTCAACTTCAAACCATTTGCAAAAAAAAACTGCTTTACTTTAATAACGCCTTGAATGACCCTAGGTTGCAATTGATAGCAGCCAAGATAACTCTTCCGAGCACTGGATAGCTGCAAAGAACACGAGAAGCAGTTTAGACTTCCACTTCAAATCCATCAACGTCTTAAATGTTCCTAGGCTTTAACTTATCCTAACCGAGACATTTTTCCTAACATTGAATGACTGCAAAATAAGAAAATCAGTTTTATCTTCAACTTCTAACCATTAGCAAAGAACTGTTTCACTTCGACATCCTTAAACTGTTACTCATCCTAGTCAAGATATCTTTTCCTACCTTGAAAGTTCAAACTCGGCTAGTACATATACTCATTTTCCTATTCTGGAAAAACAATCTGATCAGAACAAATTTACCTGCTACAAGCTTTAGAATGATCTGAGGTGATTCCAGAGATCCTAAAATCATCTAATTGAATGAACTGTGCATATACAGTTTTTCCTATTCAAAGATTTCCTGTTAAAATTTTAGGTAGAGAAGAATTCCTTAATATTCCTGAAAGACACCATCTGCTGCTAATGTTAAAATGACTCGAGGTGATTCCAAAGTCCTCAAAAAACCACATGGTCCTAATTTACCAATTCGAACATCTTCTGTTTCGAGTTCTCTTACACACGGCCCGATCGTTTTATCAATCACTTCGTTTCCAAACTCCGGACACTGCCGACTAATCAAACTCTCCGTACGACCGCATCGAACACTGTAATCGTTTCGACCGTTTCGCCTCGCTTCCCGTTTACGAACGATTCCGAACACTGAGCAACGTGACAGATGCGCTCCATTACCGATTGAACCGGAACAGTTGCGACGACCCGCATGCCTTCTAGCACCTTCTGTACGTCGCGACGAGATCCGCATTTGCATATCTGTCCAGGATCTCTGTCGAATGTCGACAGGAAACGACACAAAACAAAATTCGTATTGTAAATATCGTAGTAGCCTGCACGCCGTCCGTTTGTTTTTCGTTTTTTCGCATCTGTGTATCGAAGAAAGCGAGGAAATTGATTCTCGGTCGACGCACGGCACTCTTCGCAATACGTACGTACGTGTGTGATCGGTCCGACGAAGATGGACGATCGAGCGACAATATGGCCGAAAACAAACGATTCGAAAAGAAAATGCATTATCGTTTTTCGTTTTCCGTTTCTAAGAAGTCACACGCGAGCCTTTTTATACGAACTGCAAACAGGGTGATATTTGTACAATTTATAACCGTATTTAATCTTGGACGAGAGCCTTCTCTTCCTTCTCAACAAATCGAACGACTCAGTGCCTTTTTCCATACATTTAATAGAAGAGCATAACCTCATACGATTCGTATAATTTTCATTCGTTTAATCAGCAACTGCATTTTTAAATACATTTTCTCATGTCTATTACGATACATAACCTCGAATTTCATCAGTTATAAAGAATCTTAATCACAAATTTCATCGCTTATAAGTAATTGTAACCCCAACTTTAATCATGTGTAAGTAATCTTAACCTCGAATTTGACCATTCTCGAGTAAACCTAACCTTAAATTTAATCGTTTATATATAATCCTAACCTCAAATTTAATTATGTTTTTGAAGTAAACCTAACCTCAAATTTTATCACTTATAAGCAAACCTAACCTCTCAATGGTTCCAATTTTTTTTACAATATTTCTGTTCAGTTCTACAATTTTTTGGATATTTTTTATATCATTCCACGTACTTAGAATATCGGACGAAACAATTGCAACTCGAGCCAGTAAATTCCAAATGTTTTAACAACTTTTTATAGTCAAGCTTCATTGATTTATTTTTCATTATTGAAAATAAATTGATGATTCATCGTCGACGGAAAATCCTCTCATATTTTAAAAAAATAAATAAACATAAACACGAAACTCAGTTGTTTATCGGACGAAACAAATAAGCAATAAAAGATTTTCATTCATGAAGTTCACAGCCGCCTGGACGAAATTTCTTGAGGAAGAAATCAAAATGGCTGTTGATTAGTAGTTGGGTATGTGTTTTTTTTCGTTATTTGAAATAAATTAATGTTTATCGATATTTTGAAAAAAAAATACATTCAAACACAAAACTCAATTGTTTGACGGATAAAAACAAATACAAATACGCAATAATAGATTTTCGCCCGTGAATTTCATAGACGTCTAGACGAATTTTATAGGAAAAAAATCCAGACGGTTGTCAAGGAATCGAATTTATTCATTTGTAAGTTTTTTTTTAATTTAAAATAAATTAATGATCATTGTCAATGGGGAATCTTATTGTTTGTTTTTATAACAGAAAGGCTCGGACGATGATGGCACCGCCATCTAAATACCCATTAACCCATTTTTGTTATAAACAGTAAGTGATTATTGAACACTCTATAATTGGAGGAGAGGATGATAATTCATTTATATTAAAAAGGAATCTCATATTTTGAAAAAAGAAATATTTAAACTCGCAATTCAGTTGTTTGACAGATAAAAACAAATGCAAGTACGCGATGAGAGATCTTCATACGTGCTTTTCAGAGCCGTCTAGACGAAATTTCCGACGAAAAAATCCAGACGGTTGTTAATGAGTCATAGTTGCATATTTATGCACAAATCAATACTATCAACCTGGTTAGTAACCTCTAGGTTGAATTTCAGTACGTTTGGCCTCGTTTTCATGAATTCAAAAGTAAATCGCCTCTTTCTCTTTCTCGTTTTTTCCCTATTTATCTTGTTTTTGAGTCATTGTTACACATTCATACATAAATCAGTCTTATCAAACTGCTTAGTAACTATTAAGATGAATTTCAATTATATCTGCCCTTATTTCCACAAGCTCAAAAGTAAACAATCTCTCTCTCTCTCTTCCTACTTCCCTATTAATAAGTCATAGTTACACATTTGTACATAAATCTGCTAAGTAAAATTTTAGTCAAATTTCAGTTGTAATTATTTCCACATGTTTAAAAGTAAACAATTTCTCTCTTTCTCTCTTCCTTTTTTGTATTATTAACCAGTGGACTTCATTTTTTTTAAAAAAAATCTATCGAATTAGATTCTAAATCTCCGCCATTGTCTTTTTCTTTTTCCTACCAAATTTCTATCAAATACTTGGACGTAAAAAGTGAACAAAACAATTGAAATTTACTGATTTCAATCGCAATGTTTTGTCCGAACTGAGACCTGAATACAGATCACCGTTTTTCCATTATCCAGACGTGAACCAGACGTAATTTCGATTCGAACTGTTTGCTCAATGACAGCAAAAGATCCAATCGACGACCGGAAACGCAAAAATCAAAGAAAAACAATGAAAAACGGATTTTTTAAACAGGAAATAGATTTTCCACCGCATCCGGCCACGTTGTCGTCCGACTGCGCCGTCCGTCGCCGGACGCCCGACCCGCAATTCGTCCCGAAATGTTCCATTCGACGAACGGCTGTTAGCGATTCATTCCCGTGAATGAAAACGCGTCTACCTTTAGAGAAAATAAATAATTATAATCGTACCGATCTCCGATTTGCTGTGCAACGGACACGAGACCGAACAGCGAACGTGGCACAAACGTGTGAATATTTTTTTAATTGTTTTTGTACTCGGAACACGGACCGGATTTCGAACTCGGCGTCCGTCGACCGTGTTTCGAGATAAATAGGGTTTTTACTCTGTACGTCGATACAAAAATGAACAATGGTATATGTATATACGTAAATAAATAAATAAATTCAATTTATTCATCAGTCGTGTCCGTTTATTTCGATTTGAATATGTACCGATGAGACGGAGAGAAATTATTCATACGAACAGATTTCTTTGAAATCGAATCGATTTCAAAAGGCAAATTGTACGAATGGATTTTTTTACTGAACCCACCCTCTCAGATCGTACAAAAAATAGTTAAATATATATTGCAATTTAAGTTTCATAGAATGATGTTATGAATCAACATTTACATACGTAAGCTATTTTTAATACATTTTAAGATCAGATCAACTGAAAAATTGTTAGAAAAAAATCACAGTGCTGTTAGTATTCACTTAGTATTTCAACAAATGATTTCTTTGCTAACCCTAGAAAATATATTATTTGTGGCGTAAGAGCAAACTCTTTCCGTCATTCAAACCCAGACATTTCATGTGGCATAACTTGATATTCATCTAGACGGTTTAAAATGCGACAGACGTTCGAATCGAATTAAGAAAGAACGCTTTATTGATAAACAGAAATCTATACAAATAAAATCTAATCTAATCGCAGAGAACGGTGGCCGATCACGTTTCAGACGGACGTCGGTACGGAACTGGCTTTTTCGTCGACGGTAGCGACTTCACGCGTCGACTGTTTCAGCAGGAAGACGACCGGGAGCTCCGCGAGGATCGGATTGTCGTCCTTCTCGAGCGAACGGACCCACGAGAGCAACGAGTCGTGGCTCGACGTGCCGGTCGCGCACAACGCAAATATTACCCCGTCGTCCTGCTCGTGGACCGTTTCGATCGCGCTCGTGTCTTCCGGTGGACCGTACAGACGGATTTTCAACGAACCGACATCTAAAAATGCACATTCTTTTAATCTAAAAGGAGATGCTTTAAAAAAATATCTGCACGTAATCTTCATAAGGCAAAGATAAATCATTTTATTATCACAGTGGGGAAGTATTAAGTAAATATTTAAATAACAAAGATAATCCATAAAACAGTCACGTCACATACGTACAATACATGTTTCTTTAGCGTAGCATTGATATTTATTGATATGTATCGAGTTTTCATCATTCGAATATATTAATATTTGCAAAAGCCATTCGATTATATAAAACATAAGCGAAAATTACCGTCCGGATCTATTTTCTCCTTCTCCGGTTTCGGTATCTGTTCACCTCTCATGAGAAAATAGTCGACCGAAGCCGATTTCAGCCATATTCTAAAAGGTCCCTCTACGTACACCGGCGAGTTCTCGGGTCGTCCGGCGAGCAGACGCCTCTGCAGGGGACTCTGCGCGCTCACTATCCACGTTCTGTCGATCGAATCGGCGATATCTTCGGCCTGAAACATTCGGACATCGTCACCGGTCCGATGACGCGCGCTCTATTCGTACCCGGTACGTTTTCACGACGCTCTGCAGGTCGACGCCGCTCATCCGTTCGAGAGCGAGTTTCGCCAGCTCGAGCGCGTCGTTCGGAAGCGGGTTCGGTACGGGCCACGGCGATAGGTTTTTGAACTTCGGCATCCAGTACATCATACGCCAGTATTTCCGTACGGGGTGCCCCTTATCGCCGAAGATGTTCACCAGAATCGTTTCCGTTTCGACGTCCGGCACGACGCCTGCAGGAAAACAAACCTCGTACAGTAAAGGGCGTACGTCTCGTCTCGATACCGACGGACAGACCGTTATCTTCCATCTGTTCGAGCAGATCTATCACGCACTGTTGCTGTTTCGGATAGTGCATGAATTCGGCCTGGTAGATGTTCTGGGGTATGAATTTTCCTTTCGGCAGGACGTCGATCAGCGATTTGTACACTTCGAGGTCCTTGTGTACTCCGAACTCTTCCATGTATTTGAGCGCAGTCTTAATGAACTCGACGTGTCCTCGTCGACGGACGTCTTTTCTCTCGAATATCTTCACCATGTCGAGATACGTTTCTTTGTTTTTCCTTTGCGCGTTCGCAAACGAATCGAACATAATAACATGTTTAGACTGTTCGTTCCCTTCGTTGTTATCATGAAAAACTGTACTTTTTGTAAACGTCCTACACTGCGAATGCTTTAGTTTACACCGCTTTTGAAAAAACGATCTAAGTATAATGCTATCTTTTAAAACCAGCCTAGATAAAGTTTTAATCATTCTCAAAAATTATTTCGTTCCTACTTATTACCGAACATACATAATTTTGTGGTTATGTTTCATTAAAAAACTTTTATAGAAATATCCGATGAACGTCAACTCGAAAATCAGATTCACGATTCGACATTCGTTCACCTCGATTCGATTAGTTTTAGAGAAATTCACGTATAATGAAAATTCGATTGTATAATACAATCGAACGTATTTTTTTAGGTTAGTTCCAGGCCGTCAACGTTATAGAGTGAAAAGAAAAACGTGTCAAGGACAGAAAACGAAAGTCAGCCGTGACAGCTAGAGATTTAAAGTGTTCGTGTGAAATGTCAAAGTCTCTGAAAACCGTGCGACAACTCTGAACCATCGTACGACGACGACGACGTCCGAGCGTCGACTGCAGTCGACACGACCCCGATGTCGTTCGACGCGCACAGATAAAACTGCGAAAAGTGAATTCTCGGAGATACGGTTTAACACCTGACAAGGTAAATAGTCGCGCCGTCGTCCACGCGACTCGCAATTATAAAGCGATCCGATCGCGTGATCGATCACATCTGTTTTATTTTTAGTCTATGCAAAGTCGCGAGGGACCCGCACGGGCTCGTTTGTTTTACAGGTGTGTTACCTGCACAGATACAACAAACATTACCCAATATGGAAGACTATAAGTTCCTGTTCAAAGTAGTTTTAGTCGGCAACGCCGGCGTGGGCAAAACCTGTCTGGTCAGGCGGTTCACGCAAGGACTGTTCCCGCCCGGGCAGGGCGCGACGATCGGTGTGGATTTCATGATTAAAACCGTCGAAGTCGACAACGAAAGGGTCAAGGTATCTGTCCGTTCGACGGCGTATCGCCGTACGTACGCTCGTACACGTATCACGCTACGGTTCCAGTTACAGATATGGGACACGGCCGGACAAGAACGGTTCAGATCGATAACGCAGAGCTACTACCGGTCGGCTCACGCCCTGATCCTGGTTTACGATATATCCTGTCAGCCGACGTTCGACTGTCTACCGGACTGGTTACGTGAAATAGAAGAGTACGCCAGCTCGAAAGTGCTCAGGGTGCTAGTAGGTGAGTGTTTTGAACTGCGATGATTTTAAAAGTTTTTTTTTAAAAAAATCTAGAAGGAATGATGCTTGTTTTTTTCAAATATCCCATTGAAGTGATTCAAAAAATTAATCTAGAAATATTTAAATTTACACAACGTTTAAGTTTTTTATAATTCGAATATGAAAAAATTCAATATATATTTGCCAAAGAATTAGTTAAAATTATAATCGTTCATTTTCATACATTAAAATGTTTATTTTTTTAAAAAACTTGTATAAATTTTAATAAAAAGCTCCTATTAAAAATCCGCATTGCAATTAACCCCTTCACAGCCGAACTTTTCTTGTAATTCGCTTCTAGTGACAAAACGACAAGAAATTGAGATATTATTTACAGCCGCGCGAAAAAAATCAATTCAAACGATTTAAAGGTATCAAAAATTTCAAATTCCTATTTCCAAAAGTAAAAACGTTAATTTTCTGTTATTATTTTTAACCAGCCAATAGCCTAATTTTTCATAGATAATTTAAACACGATCGATATTCAATATTGTGAAAAAATAGTATAACAAGATGTTTTAAACTCTAACTTCTATCTCTTTAAATGTCAAAATTCCAACAATTGTTCTTCTTATCGAGAGCTAAAGATGATCGAATTTCTCCCCCGGGCGTCTTATTTTAAATGATTCATTCGGGGTGTGACGAATGCAGTGCGCCTTCATGATTTCATCGCAGCCCGAGGGGCTGTGTGGGAGCGGCTTCAATGCGCGTAATAAGTTTTTTTCCATCAAAGAAAGCAATCGACATTTATTTTTCTACATCCCCGCACCGTCAACGAAACAACGAGTCGTTCATTCGACATAGACTCGTTTCAGAACGCGTGATGGAATTATTAGAGCTTTTAGAAACGTCCGTGTCCATTTTATACAGAATTATGTAGCGATTAACCCTTTTACGACGTCTAAAAGTCGATTAAAAATTGACAGATCCGTTGTGAAATGTAAATAAACGATCTCAGTACCCGTGGCCGTTTTGTTTTTTTGTTTTTTTTAAACAAAATCAAATGTTATCGACAGTTTCGTCCTTTTAGAGAAAAAGTGTTAAATGTTTTAATAGTCTGTGTGATTGACATCGTGGTTCCTTGGTTCCTTGTGAATAATTTGCATCGGTGGTGTTAATTTGAATTTTTTTTAGAAAATTATTTAACCCACTACATCCCGAAATCCGCCTTTTCATATACAACAACCTAATATATAACAACGATATTTTGCCGATAATAGCCAATAATATTGTTTTATAATAGCTAATAAAATATTATTAGCTGATAACAGCCAATTGAATTTCGATCGACAACAGCCAATAGCTGTTGCCTGATAAATAGCCAATAGGACGTTCTCAGCTAATAATTTGTTTGATAATATCTAATAGAATTTTATTGGCTGATAACAGCCAATTGGATTTCATTTATTAACAGCCAATAGCTGTTGTTTGATAAATAGCCAATAGGACGTTCTCAGCCGATAATAGCCAATAGTATTGTTTTATTATAGCTAATAAAATACAGTTAAGCTCGTGATACAGTTGCTATAAGAGAGCATGCTTGGTTGTTACTACGGCGCATGCGCGGTTACAGCATGCTCTCGTGGGGGTATTCACACTAGTCAACATGTATACAGTATTCACGGCCCATTACCGCTCGTCTCACACGCTCTTACCCGAAAACTAATTTTTTTAGGTGGGAGAATTTGGCGATAAGAAGGTGTGAGACGAGCGGTAATGGGCATGAATACTGTATGAATGTTGACTAGTGTGAATAGGTCCCATGTGTATACATTTGTAGTGATCTAGCCAGCTGCGGCTTACTTCACTATTATTGCGCATACTCTACTTTACTGCGCAACTCCGTTCCCCAAAAACCTCTTATCGCTTGCTAATTAACACGAAAAATAGACCGTCGTCCGATTGGGCCTTTCCACACTCGTCAGCATGCACACAGTATTCACGCCCATTACCGCTCGTCTCACACCCTCTATCACCAAACTCCTTCACCGAAAAAAAAATAGTTTTCGGGTAAGAGCATGTGAGACGAGTGGTAATGGGCCGTGAATACTGTATACATGTTGACTAGTGTGCAAAGGTTCATTAGGTAGCGTGCTGTTTTATAAGCTTGCTCTTTTCGTATACACGTACTAATAATTTGCTACTGAGCAGCATTCGCTCGAAAGTAGCATGTTTTCGTGCTACTAAATCGCATGTGTATTACGAGCCTTAGACCTCCTATAACGCGCTACTCTCAACGCGGTTTCCATATAACGCGGACCAAATTTGCGACACTCAGTTTATAAAGCGTTTTTTTTTTATTTTTTTATTTTTTCAACAATTAAGAAAAAAATCTTGTCACTTTTGATAACTCCATTATTTTTATTGCTCAATTTAGCTATTTTTCCGTCTCTACGTCAACGAATCCGAAAAAAAAATCGTGGAAATTAACATCTCGGGTATCAAAAAGTTCGATCGCCCTACCCTCAAAAAAAATTTCGCAAACGACACATTCGTCCTCCAATCTTACACGTTTTCGTTTCAGGAAACAAAATCGACCGCGAGGACCGCGAAATACCGACCCGCGTCGGCGAAGACTTCGCCCAGACGCACAACATGTATTTCCTGGAGACGTCGGCGAAGGAGGCGGAAAACGTCGAGAGACTGTTCATGGAGATCGCCACGGAGCTGATGGAGGTAAATAGTGGCCCGCGCGTGCTCGTGGTGCGTTCGGGTCCTATTCACACTAGTCAACGTTCATACAGTACTCACGCCCGTCACCGCTCGTCTCACACGCTCTTTCTCGAAAACTAATTTTTTTAGGTAGGAGAGAATTCGAGGATAAGAGGGTGTGCGATAATGGGCGTGAGTACTGTATGAATGTCGACTAGTGCGAATGGGGCCTATTAGGACCGACCGACCGACCGGTTTTTCCATTCACAGCAGGCGCGGAGCAAAGATCTGCCGCGCTACAACGCCGACGCCGCATCGATAAACGGCCGGACGACGTCCATCGGCGACAACGGATGCTGCAGCAAGCTGTCTTAATCGTCGCCGGACGTGACGCGACGACCGGTTCGGAACCCGGTGCCCGAGCCAGGACGGACGAACTGTCGTTCGATCGACTCCGGTTCTAGTCTACGCGTCCGTCCGGACCGCCGGACACGTTCCGCACGTCGAGGACCGTCGACGCTCGTTCTCCGCACGTTCTGCGTTCGTTCGTTCTTCCGTTTAACTCTCAAACGTTTCGTAACGCTTGCATTCATATTCGTACGCGTTTCAAAACGGTGCGATACTACTTTGTAATCGACTCGAGCGAGATCAGGATCCGTTCGTCGGGACCGAACGTTCCGGTCGCTAGACCGGGCGACTCGTCTACGGGAAACGAAAAAAGAAAAACGCTTTCGACGTTCAGAACCGTACGACAGAGTTTCGATTACGGCGCTTCGTGCGACCGTGACGACCGAGCGAAAGATCGGCACCGCGTTTTCTTTTTCACGTATAGATGTGATTTAAGACACGAGTCCGGGAGAAGAGGCTGATTTTCGGTCCGGTCCGTCGATCGAAACGTTCGGTTCGTAACGCTTATGTCGATATTTTCTTAATAGAGCGATCGGGGCAGCCGTAACTATCGTTCGTCGACGATCGGTTCGAACTGAAAACGAAACGTGTCCGGCTTAATATTTGTAAATTCTTTTCGGGATCTAAACGTGGCCGACATTCTGTTTCGATTTCAACCGATCGTGAAAAACCGGTTTCACACAAATAGATCGACAGCAAACCGTGTTAATATTTTTATTGCCTTTTTGTTGCAAAACTTTTGATAAGACTACGATTTGATTTGAATTCGTAGTTTCGTCTGAAGAAATATCAATAAGTTGTTCCTTTTCTTTTATGGGAATATTGGAATATAAGAAGTGTTTAAACACAAAAGTGGCCAGGCACACACTAATGAGTTGAGAAATTTTCTGTTCAGATAAATCAGTATTTCAGATAAATAATCTTAATGTATGTTATGAGAATATCAGAATGTGTCCACGAATCAGAGGAAACGATAATTAAAAACATTTATATTAGATATGAGATCATTTTTTCAAAAGTTGTTAAACGTTCAATAATTAGAAAACTGACATTAGTATTTATGATGACCGTAGATGTAAATTATGGAATTATTTGTATGGAAATTACCGCTGAATTAATTTTTATTGAATATAATACAAGTTAATTTAATTACATAAAGACCTAGTATAGGTAATCACGAAAATATGTTGTTAAACAAAAATTCTAACCTAATTTTTACACAAATGATTTATCACTCCGTAC
This sequence comes from Neoneuromus ignobilis, assembly GCA_029203775.1. Classification (NCBI taxonomy): domain Eukaryota; kingdom Metazoa; phylum Arthropoda; class Insecta; order Megaloptera; family Corydalidae; genus Neoneuromus; species Neoneuromus ignobilis. The sequence continues at coordinate 61,488,553 of CP092088.1, read as the reverse complement.
TGTAGTTTTTAATAATTCTTCTACAGTATTTTGTGATGTTGGAGTGATAATTCATGCGTGTGAAAATGTTTATTTGTCATAGTTCTAAATTAATATTTTGGCTCTTGTCGTTATCTCATCAAATACAATATTATTTCATTAGAGTGCTTGATTTTTGAAAAAAAAATCTGTCCACAGACAACTATATAAATGAACGATTAAATAAATCATTTTTGATCGTATTTACACGATCATGCCCACGATGGATATCCAGGAACATCGACACGTAGCTGTTGTTCAGAATAGGCAATTTTTCGAGTCTTATCTATGTAAGACCGCATATAATTTACATTAATTTTCATCGACACATTGTCGAGTCGGTTATTGGTCGTTGGCCCGTAAATTCCAGCAGTGCTGTAGTCGAGGGCAAAAGACCCGTTAAAATAATAACCCCATAAAGTTAGTAAAAGATAATGTTTATAATTTTGAAAATATAATCGGTATCAAAAGAACGATCTGAAACAATAATCGCATGCGTGAATACAGAAATATATTTGTTTTTAAAAAGTCAATCGGACGCACGACGGTGTAGTTCTTTGAAATGCGATGAGCAACGATCGTTGTTTTCGAAGGCCGATTTTCGTTTGCGGTACCGAGAAATGACCTTTTTTTAATACCGTCGATCGAAACAAGGTTCATCGATCATCCGGTTAACCGGTTCGCGACGAATGTTCAATATTCGAAATCAACGGTCGAACCGAACAAAACGTTACGGCTGCTCGACAGATTTATAAACGCGCTCGCTGCTGTGGTAACTTTTCTAACGTTTAAGTGTTGTTTTTAAGAAATATATTTTCAAACAATAATCGATAGTCGAACTGCGATCGAGATCGCCGGAAGGTCTCCGGAAATTTCTAGAAATCTAGTCGTCGTTCATAAGGCGACTAGATCATTCATCGACGACCGTAAACAATGTCGTCGCGTTCGTTTGTTTTCGCCTGAGAAACGGTCACTAGATACCGCGATTCTTCTTTTTTCATTTTTTTTTCTCCTGAAAAACGACTCGTCCCGGTTTCCTGTCTGTGTCATACGCGGTGTTTTCGACCATCCTCCTTTTCCTCCTCCTCTTCCGCCGATCTCGTTCCGTTTAGATAACAAAAGCATCAAAATTCATATCAGTTAGTGGACGTGTGCAACCTGCGACCTTCCTGCATCTCCGTGATTAGGTTAAGCTCGACGACTCGTCGGATAATAACGAGCGCGCGGTCGCGGTCGTGCATCTCCTTAGTTCGTAGTGAAACGTGCCGCTTCGATTTAGTTCCGTGTATCGATTTAGCATGTAAATCGATATCCAGGTAAGCAGTTCCCGGTTCGGCATCGGACATTAGACGTTTAGACAACAAAATAAATCGATAATTAACGAAATGAAGAAACCCACGGACTGCTCGACCGTAAACAAGGTACGAAATGCTCAATAGAAGAAGTTTTTTTTGTGGAAAAAAAACACGTATTTTAAAAAGACGTCGTTATCGACGACGGCATTCATTCGATCGAAGCTTTATCTCTCATTCGCCGGATGACGATCTGCCTGGATACGAACAGAGATCGTCGGGACGGCACGTTCGTTCTCACTCACTTACTGCACGGACTCGCAAGTCCGAGATCCGTTTTAGAGCGATCGGTGTTTCGTGCTTCTCTCTTCTTTCCCCAAATAGAGATTAACTGCTACCTGGTAGTTTTCATCCGTGTTTACGTGGATACGCGTGCGACGATCCGTGAACGAAGATGGACGTCGGTCGTTTCTAATATTTCCTTCTCGTCCGGTGTTGTTTGTGGAAAATTGCAATTTTCCGTGACTTTTTTCGTGTTTTTAATTCGAGACGATTTCGTTTTTTCCATATTTGTAATTTGAGGAAAACTTCCTAAACGCGACAAGATCACATTTCGTATCAAAAATCTGATAAATGACTGACGACAGAAACAAATAAGACGCAATACACAGGATTTTAAAGAAAAGTGTGCTGTGGATTTCATGTACACGATCTTCTCAAAATGAATCGAGTATAAGGAAGTTGCTATACTGAATTTCTTTCAAAAAGTTGCTATATTGAATTTTGAAACCACCCACCCACCCCCCTCTACCATAAGAGACAGTAGAAAGCAGTGATCGAATCTCTTGTCGCGAGATATGAAACCGTAGTTGTTTACTTTTTGTTTTTCTTCCGATTATTAACTGCAAAAGAAGAATCTCCTCGCTTTACTCCTATCAAACGATTTTCGAACCTTCCTTACCCCCATGTAAAAGTTGGAGAAAATCAATAATCGAAATGAAACAATTGTTGCTGTTTTCTTCTTCTTCATCCGGTCATTGATTGCAAAAAGAGAATCTCAAACACTTTTCATACTCCCCCCCCCCAATCTTCCATGAAATATAAAAAAAATATTGAATCCTTGTCACGAGGTATAAAACCACGGTTATTTACTTCCTTTTCTTCTAATCATTAACTGCAAAAGGAGAATCTCCTCACCTATTGAAACATCAACCACTTTTCGATCTTCTCTTCCTCTTGTAAAATTTAGAGAAAATCAATAATCGAAATGAACAATTGTTGCTGTTTTCTTCTTCTTCATCCGGTCATTGATTGCAAAAGAGAATCTCAAACGTTGAAACATCAAACGCTTTTCGTACTCCCCCCCTCCTCATCTCTCATGAAATATAAAAAAAATATTGAATCCTTGTCACGAGGTACAAAAGCACGGTTATTTACTTCTTCCTTTTCTTCTAATCATTAACTGCAAAAGGAAAATCTCCTCGCCTATTGAAACATCAACCACTTTTCGATCTTCCCTTCCTCTTGTTAAAGATGGAGTAAAGCAGTGATCGAATCTCTTATCACGACATATGAAACCATGACCGTTTACTTTTTCTTCTGCTTCTCTTTCTTCCAGTCATCAACTACAAAAGGAAAATCTCGCCTCGTCCCTACTCGAACATTAAACGTTCCCTTTTTCTTTCTTGATTATTCCAACCGGTCTTACCGACTCGTATAAATTGTTTTACGGCATTTATTAGCAACTCCTTCTGTACACTTACTCGATCTCTTGCAGTACACCAGAAAAGATTTCCACATGCAATCCTTGTGCAATTCGCGACTATTTACCGATTCCGTCGTCCGGATCGTCGCGCGCGTACCATCGACCGAACCCGGCCAACAGACTCAGAGCATTCGTGTGCATCTCATAAACGCATCCATAACGAACTGAGTATTTTTTAAAGAAAAAAAAAGTCTAGTTAATGTAAATTTTAAATAACTCGTAAGGATCTCGCCGATCGGAACAACATTCCGGATATGGCGGCGTACGCGCGTTCTCACATTTTGTAAAAAGAATTTATTGTACTTATATATAAATATATAGATATGATTCCGTTCGGATTCGAACGGGATCAGCCTGCACAGTTTAAACGAATAAAAAAAATTTTTGATTTAAAAGAAATGTAACCGGTTAATAATATTCTATATAAACAATGAAGAAGAAAAACAAAAAAATAATAACAAACACACTAGCGTTTAAAAACAAAAACAAAAAAAATAACAAAAAAACAAACAAATACATTCCATGTTTTCGTGTAGCTATGAAGATCGAAGGCACCTGTGTATTTTAGCGTCGAGTCGTGTTGTCGTTTACACGCTCGTCGATCATTTGTTTATTTCGCTTGACGTTTCAATATATAAATACCAATAAGTAGGAGTTAATGGACGATCCCCAAATGCACGCGTTTTTATATAAATTATTCGAGTTGTGTGTAAGTTTTTTTTTTTTTTGTTTACGACGACGACGAGTCCGTGTTTTGTTAACCGTGTTAGTGTTTACGGTCTCGAGTCATTCGAGAGCCGCCGCGCTTCGATCTCGAGTTACGCGCCTAAACAAACAAACTAATCTAGATAGGCTGGTACTAAAAACAAAATCCGTACGTTTTATGTTTATCTTTATTTATAATAGAATACATGTAATGTGATTTTCAACTGTTTTAATTACAATTGATATTAATTAACTTGATTTAAGGCACCGTTCAGGTGTTGCTTTTAACCGATCGAGTGCTGATAGCGCGATATAGCGCTCCTCTCGCGTTATGCTAAAAATGCAAAGATATTTGTGAATACGTTTTTTGCATTCGATATATGTGGAAATTTTGGAAAAAAGTCGTTTTCAATATTTTTGAAAGAATGGTCTCGAATTGTCTGGGTAAAAAATCAACTAGTTTGCAATTTACTTCGAGCAATTACTGATTGCTATTGAGAAGGAATGATTGGCAACCGAAAATATTTCAAAAAGACCACCTACGAGCAAAAGTTTTGCTTTAGGAAAAAGTTGCCCGGACGTAATTTGTAACAGTGTGCAATAATAAATATGGAGTAAAACGATCCACCTTAATTTGCATTGTTTGTAAAAAAAAAGATTTCGCACAGAAAATCACTCTTGTAATGAAAACTGGAAAATACTTTTACTCGTAATAAAATCCAAGTAAATGATCACTGTTTTTATTTTTTCTCCCCAAACAAGAGAAATGAGGAGCATTTTATTTCGCATTTTTGGAGAAAATCGTTCAGCACTCGAACGGTTAAAACGGCATCGGTGCAAGATTATTGTTTATGTTCTATGTTTATTCCCAATAAAAAAAGTAACTTCAGTCGTGTCTTCTTGAAGAATAGTTTATAAGATTTTTGTCTACCTCTGTTATCGATTCGTAATTGCAGTTCTGTCGTTTTTGCAGTTTTGTCGTCAGCGATTTTTAACAAATGTCGCAGATATTTTGTTAGACGATTGTCTTTTTATCCAAGTATGGAATTGTTCGTGGAAAATCTAAAAACAACTCGTGACGTAACGAAAACCGTCAAGATCGAGTATGCGTGGTCTATCGGCAATTGTTTTATCTGAAACAATTTCGAAAAACACCATTTTAAATGTTCAACAAAGGTCATTTCATATGCTGTCCTGTTGTTTTCGGTAATATTTGGAACATTTCGTTCTGAAATACCAAACATTTTTGTTTCTATAAATCGGCTCTGACTTCGAACGACACAGAGAAATGCCAATAGACCGACGTTTCATTCACGATCTAGTCGACCGAGTTGTACTCGGTACTTTGGAAACTAACCGAAGCTTTACTACCGAACAACCCGCACTGATCCGATAACATCTTTCTCATTTCGATTTAACAAAGCCGTTCTGTCGCTCGCGACGGCTCGAACAAATACTAACACAGTTTTAAAACTCGCTCGAGATTTACGTGGCAACTATTTTTCCATCGTCACGAAACGAGCATCTGCATCTTATGCATTCGTCTCTCGTCAAATCGTCAGAGACGACGGTAGCTTTAAAGTAGTCTACAATTATTTATATTATTTTTTTTTTCGTTAGTCGTTTAAGGACAGCCACGTTAATCGAAACGAACGCATTTACGTTCCGTTTTCAATCGATCGGACCGTTGCGGCTCGTCTCTTCCTTCGCAAGACGAACGACCGGACGGATTTTTCGAAATGTGAATAAGGCTTCGACGTACTAGTGCGTCGACTGTACAAAACGATCGAGGAAACTTTGTCGTATCGATAAAAACGATCGAGAAGGTTTTGAAATACCAATATGTCAGTCGTGAAAACGGTCAAGAAAGTTTTAACGTACCGGTATGTCAGCCATGAAAATAATCGAGACGGTTTCGACGTACCGGTACGTCGGCTATGAAAATGGTCGAGAAGGCTTCGACTTATCAGTACGTCGGCTATTAAAACGACTACTAAGAAAGCTTTGACTTACTAGTACGACAGCCATGAAAATAATCAAGTACGTCGAGCGTGAAAATGACCAAGAAGGCTCCGATGTTCCAGTAAGTCGACTGTGAAAATGATCGAGAAGGCTTTGACGTGCCAGTATTGTCAGTCATGAAAATATCCAGGAAGGCTTTGATATACTGGTAAGTCGACCGTGGAGAGTGGTCGAGAAGGTTTTTGACGTTCGGCCATCGAGAATACGTTGAATATTTTCACTACAGTGATACGGAATGAAATCTGTTCGAAAAGTTCACATTTCGAGAAATTTCTCAATCGAGAAAAGATGACCGGATTCGATCGTACTCGAGGACAAAAAAAAAAAAAAAAAAAATCCGAGCAACGGACGTCGATTGAACGGAACGTAATCGCATTGCAGTCGATTAATAAGCTTTAATAATAATAAAAATTGTAACGCGCGAGTTTCGTTCGAGTGTCAAACGAGGCACGTGCACGTGGATCGTTCCGTCTGAACGTACAAATGATGTACAAAACGCTTTCCGTATGTATTTTTTAAGTGCTAGTTTCATTTAGGTTAAAACAAGACCGCGCCGATCGTAAAAAAACGTCCGAACGAAGACCGCTATCGAATAATAAAACGGTGTGGTCGTAGTTCGACGCGGTCGCGATATATTGATTCGTGTGCAGACGAAACGATCCACGGACCGAAACCGAACGTGGATTAACACGTACGTACCGATGTACTTAAAATGGCGGCATTATTTGAATTAGTACTTATTCGCTACTGTTGCGACATAACCATTAAAAACACACATTATAAACAATTGTATAATAAAAAAAGAACAAAAACATAAATATGAATAATTATAAATAGGTGATGGATGTAGAGTTTAATTTATATTTTATATCGAAAGTTTATTTATATGCAAATCTTGAAACCAAAGATACTATGTAACATTATTATTATTAATAATAATAAACGGAATGTGTTGAAATTAACAAACGCTTGTTCATTAACAACTAACTGGATTTTGTTCTGTTTTGTTTTCCAGACGTAGTAGGCTCGGCGTACATTATTTGGACACAGGTGGCGTAGAACGGAGTAAGACAAAATTTATCCGACCAGCGACTAAAGTTCTTGGCTAGTTGTTAGTCACGATTAATTTATTAGTCGTTTCAAGCGATTGATAAAATTCTTGATTTGAAATTAGTCGTTTTTAAATCGATCGGTGACTAGACGACTGATAAATTAATCGTTACTCGCGATCGATTGTTTAGTCATCAATCGTTTTAAACGATCAATAAACAAATTTGAGTATTCAAAAGTGTGCGATATTAATTAACACATTTTGCGTCAGTGACGTAAAAACAAGTCTTTTTCATGTACCAACTCGACCGTCGATGACGTAAAAACTTTAATAACTTATTTTATTTTTTATCCATTTTTTTACTTTTCAAATCTTGCGAATGTTTTCAGTTTGCAATTCAGTAATCAGATGCCAGCACTGAATTAATAAATTCGATATCTTTACCAAATAAAATAGTTACAAAATTTAAAAAAAAAAATTTACAACTCGACGTTTGGATCGGTTCGTCCACAACGTTGAACAGTGACCTGTGACGTCACTATCAAAACGATCAAACATCCATCCTATAGATCATTGGCCAGTAAGAAGTTACCCCCGCGGGTAACTGGGAGCTCCTCTGGTCAAACATCATGCAACGGGCCCACTTCATGGGACTCGAGAAATGCTCCACAAGTGCTATGCCCTAACCAAGCGTCGACCAGGTTATTTAAGCAACTAGAGTAACTACCTCTACGAGGCAAAAACTCTAGAACAACTGACCGAAAGGTCGTTGCTACTCACGAAGCCTATTTTTTTCAAGTCGCTCTATACGAAGACTACAAGGAAGATAGATAAGAAGATAACAGAAAAATACATATCCAGAAGAATAACGGTCATCGAGATAACCAATTCTCGAGGAACGTTGAAGATGTGAAAATATTCGAAGAAATATTAAGAGGAAGAGCACTGCAAACGCAAAAAATCATTATACAAGATGTGGAGAGAAAAGTAATTTTGAACTTTTCGAACCAATATCTTGAACGTTACTCGAAAATGACACAAGCAAATTAAAAGACAGAAGAGTGAATTAAGTCGAACGTTTTTAAAACATTGGAGGTTAATTACTTATGCAATACAATTTCAATCAGAAGTCTGAACAACTGTAATATCACATCATAAAGGTTTCCAAAAAAATAATACAAGCAATCAAAACTAGTCATTATGAAAGATTTATAAAGTGCTACTATGAGCACTTTTTGAATGTAATTTATTTTTTTAAAAAAATGCAGATGCAGTATAATTATTTATATTTTTTAAAAAGAATTGCTCATACTGTACAATTTTGATCAGTAGTCTAAATACTTGAAAATAAAACTAACTGCCACAAACGAGATAAAATTTCATAAAATTTAAATGTTCATAAAAAATCGCATAGATATAAAAAGATATTATCGAGACATGTAGAGTTTTCATAAGTTTTTCTTTCAATTATTAAAACGAACGTGTGGAAAAATTCGAAAGTTTTACCAGAACAACCAACCTCACATTTCAAATTGATGTTTAATAAAAACTCTGTTAAACCCCAAAATTTGAATTTAAATTAATTCCATTTAAGAAACATTTTAACATCATTTATAGTAATATAATTCGATTAAAAACGACACTATACATTGAAATAACATAAAACTTACATTACAAGTACTTGTCGGTGTGAATTTCGAAGAAATTTGGAAAAATCGTCACACACACTGCAGCAAAAACTTTTGAAACACTGATATTTGAATTTTATATTGAAAAATGTGTTTATATCAGTCATCGTGGTCTATATAAACGATAGAATATTTATTAAAATAATATTAAAAAGTCTACGATAAATTTTTGATGAAATTTGAAAAAATTTACGCGCGACATAACCTCACATCTAACACTGAATTAACACGTACGATTTCAAACTGCTTCTCAGCATTAGAAAACGTTTACTGCTTACACAATTGATAAGAATCACAAACTGACTACAAAATATTCCAAAAAAATCTATGCCCTTTCGAAACGTTTGCCAGTTTTTGGTTATGTAATAATATGAATTGTTATTTCAGAACGTTACGTACTTTCGAAATTGAATTACGTCAAAAAACGAGAAGCAATATTTTTCTCGATGAAAAACCCTCTTTACGAATATTTATTAAAATATAAACAACTTTTACATAAAAAATATTTTATTTTTTAAAAAAACATATAAACAAAAAACGTCATATAAAAAAATATATTCATTTATATACATAATAAATCTGCATTTCTCAATACGCTCGTCGATGCACATCGTTACCCTTTTTTAAAACGGTTCATCGAATCGATTATCCGGCCGGCTCGTTCGTCCGTCTCACAAGACGGTAAGTTCGACGGCTCGTCTCGATACCGTATACTCGTTTTGATACCGTATTCGATTCGAATATCGAAATCAATTCGAATTGTTACCGAACATAAAAATTATTAAAAACCCTACGAATGCCCTTCACTTATAAATTAACAAATACTGTACAGACGTTAAATTTCTCAAGTTTCTGAAACGGATCACGGTCATTGAACTTCACCGAACTTCTTAGCCCCGATCAGCTCGTTCGTGAAACCGAACAGCTTCTCCTGCACGGCACGGTCTTCGGCTCGGTTACTCGCTTTAGAAACGACGCAGTTGTTTATATAATTACCGCCTCGACCCTCGATGTCGGGCGACAGACACGCGTACACCACGGGCATAGCGCCTTGTTTAGGAGTCTACGACAAAACAAAAATATACAGTCGCGTATACGAAACGTTCAGGCGACGCGAGCTTCTCACCTTGAAGAACAATTTCACAAACCACGGAAACAGTTTCTTGATCAGCGTCGTGTCCAGAAGCCCCGTGTCGATGACGCCGGGATGTACGGCGTGGACTTGAACCGGGATCCCTTCGTTCCGCAACAGCCTGTCCAAGTGGAACGAGAAGAGGACTTGCGCGAGTTTCGACTGCGCGTACGCCACGCTCGAATTGTACGAGTTCCTGCGACATAGAAACATCGAAACGGAGACGTACCGGTGCCGTTACGATCGCCGACCTCACCTCGTGTTGATGTCTTCGAAGTCGATCTCGCCGGCAATGTGCATGATGGACGCTACGTTGACGACACGAGAGTTCAGGTCGGCTTCACGGCCGGCGGCGATGAGATTCGACATCAGGAGATGCGTCAACAGAAAGTGGCCTAGGTAGTTGACACCGAACTGCCATTCGTAGCCGTCGACGGTCTCTTTGTACGGGCCGAACATAAAACCGGCTGAAATCGTATATAAAACGACGTGTGTGAAATTAGAAACGAGCGAGTTTCGCCGTCATACGAACCGTTGTTGATCAGATAATTTATTTTCGGGTAGTCGGCGGTGACTCGGGTCACAAACGTCTCGATCGACTTGAACGACGACACGTCTAGCTCGTACACGAGTATTTCCGAATCGGGATACTTTTTTCGAATACGATCCGCGACTTCTTTACCGGCCGACACGGTCCTACAACCTAAAAACAGACGTCACGTTCGACGTACGAACCGACATCGAAGAACCGTTCACCTATGATCGTCCGTACGCCCCCGCTCACCAACATCTCGACTATTTTGACACCGATCCCTCTCGCTCCTCCGGTCACGATCGCCGTACGACCGTTCCTGCTCGGCACGTCTGGAAAAAAACCGATCGGTGACGTTCGGTCCGGTCGTAGCGCGACGGCGACTCACCGAAGACGTTCCGTTTGTTCATCCGTATGTCCTCGTAGACGCCTTTCACGCCGATCGCGTTGTCGACGAGCGTCCACTTGATCTCGCGCAGCACCCGCGCCATATTCCCGCGGAGAGACCTCGACCGTAACGCGATTCCGAGAAGCACGATCGCCGCTAATACGATTATTAAAAACAACATTATGTAGTCGACGACGAACGTCCGTGACAGTTGTCGACGCCGCGCGAGTCAATCGCAATGATTTGACAATTCGAAATACGAACTCTACAACGCACTACTGCGTAGGTTTCGAAAAATCTATTAAAAACGATAAGAAATCACTTGAGTACGGTTTGTTTTTATGGGCAATTAACGTGATTTGTTAATTACGTACGGTCGACGAACCGTGAAATACACGAAGGACGCAGATACGGGAAAAAAAAGAAACGGCGTGAATGTGTGTCAGTGGGCCACGAAACGGGGGTCACTGTCGTACGATACGTGCCAGAGGACCAGTCGAAAGTTTGATCGCGTCCGACCGTGACGGAACGCGTTATTCAATTCGTTCGATGGGATCGACCTGGACGAATAACCTCTCTTTATAAAAAATATATATACATATTTAAGCTATCCCGCGTTTATCACACACGATTGCCGAGTAAACGAAAAAAATCGTATACCCGAACACACCGGTGTGTGTTTATCGTTTGATATGACATCATTCGACAAAAATCGAATGACAACTTTCTACGCACGGCCTTGAAATATCGGCCGTCTGACAACGCCACATAATCCGGATCGATGATATATTTTCACGTATGCTGGATGAGAAACCTGTTATTTTGTTGTTATTGTTATTAAAACTCGTTTATATGAGCCCTTCGGGTCGATCGATACGGTCGAATGAATCGAAACGAACATGACAGTCGATATGAAAACCGTGCTAAATGTACTGGGGGTGCATTTAACAGAAATACTTATTTGATTACACAGAAGTAAAACATATTTGGAAAATTATAAACAGCGATACATTGGGCCAATGCACACTAGTCAACGTGCATACAGTATTCACGGCCCACTACCACTCGACTCGCACGCTCTTACCGGAAAACTAATTTTTTTAGATGGGCGAGTTTGACGATCAGAGGGTGTGAGACGAGCGATAATGGGCGTGAATACTGTACGAATGTTGATTAGTGTGAATATCCCCATTGTCTAACTATTGAAAAAAGAACGGTGAATGTGAACATTTCGTTTCCGAAGTTTTCCAAGAAAATTGCCGAAGTACAAATCAAACAAGCAAGTTAGGGGGTCGATGAGCGAAACGAGTAGAGGACGAAATCCCCGGGTATTAAAAAAACGTCTAAGAGAATCACCACGTCTCATCAAATGTTTTAATCAGAATGTTTAATAAACAATCGCCAAATTGTTTCACTTTGATGAAATCTAGTGGCGTCGAAACAAGTGATTCGTTTATTTTGACAAATTTACAGTGGTCTAAGTAAGCCGTTCCATACTAGTCAGCATACATTGGGCTTTTGTACACTAGTCGGCAGGCATACAGTATTCACGCCCGTTACCGCTCGTCTCACACACTCTTTCCTGAAAACTAATTTTTTTAGATGGAGGAGTTTGTTGATAAGAGAGTGTGAGACGAGCGGTAACGGGCTTGAATACTGTATGCGCACTGACTAGTGTGGAAAGACCCATTTAGACAATTCTATACGATCAGCAAGACCTAAAAATCTACGATTCGACTGATTTTTTGACGGAATCAAGTACGACTTTGGTCGAGTATCGATTACAGTCGAGACCTACCGAGGGTTTTTTTTTAAAAAAATAGAACAACGGCACTTTTATCTAAAAACAATATAGAACTTGTTTTACTTGTCACTGTCAAAATGAAACGTTTCTTCAACGTACATCGAAAACCAGATTTAATAAAAGTAAACGCACGACTGAAGATTATTCGCAACGTGCGATTTTAATTAATAATACGACGATAACCTTGCGAGTACTGAAAAACATGTACGACAAGAGTTATTAAGTACTTACGATTATAAACAAAGTATGTTTTTTGTACGTTTTTTTTTTTTGCTCGAGGTTCGAAATAAAATAAACGAACAGAGGTCCATAAAACTGTTCGTACCCCGTTTGTAGCCAGTAGTATGATCCTTGTTCATAAAAAGGGGATAATAAGGAAGATTTGAAGTACTGATCAATTTATTTCAGACGATATGTGAAATTTTCAGTAAAATTATTTCAAAATGGCCGCAAAGTCGGCTCGATTTTTTACATCCACGAGAATAAGGACTTTAAAGGAGATTGAATACAATGGATTATATTGTACATTTAACACGTGAATCGGTCGAGTTTCTCGCGGGGCCCAAATCCGATAGTCGGAGCGTAAGAGCGTAAACATACTTTTTCTGATAAACATATTTGGAGAATCGTATTCTCCATTTGTTCACGTACGCGAGTTGTCTACGCTAGAGCAGCTGGAATACGTCTCGTGGCTCACAGCACAATTCTCATGTTTTTATATTTGTTAATCAAATAATATTTGTAACAATCAGCAAGTAAATTAACTGGACACTCGAGCCCAATAATCGTTGTTGATAAGAAGGACAAAACACTCGTTGTTGATTGTTACAAAATTCATAGCCGCCACAGTCAGACAAGAAGAACAAAACACTCATTGTTAATTGTTACAAAATTCATAGCCGCCACACATATCAGTGATTTTTTAATCGTCAAAACGTTTGTTGGACGCTCTAAAAATATAATTGAAAGTGAGAAGCGTAACCTCAAATGAGTTTGAACTGTTTTAGCGAATATCATACTACGTAAAATAATATTATATTTTACTTCAAATATAAATTTATATATAGTATATGTATATTTTTAATTTTTTTATTTTATTTTATATACACCTGAGTCGGTTTTTATGCGGTAGATACGTTCCGCAGAAAACCGCATTAAAAAAAAATCGCACAAAAAAAGATTTAATTTACATTGAAAAATTAGGGATACGTTCCGTAATTTTCGAAAACCGCATAAAACCAAAGCTACAAAATGAAATTACTCTAAAATTCGCATAAAAAATCAGGAAATAAAGAATGCTTAAAAAAATTAAATATCTGCAAAAAAATGATACAAAATAAAGCTTTTTACTTTATTTTTTAATTAACTATTTAATTTTATTCAAAACAATATGTAGATATGTGTAATTTATTTTAGAATTTTTCATACATATATTTTCGTTATCATCGCAATAATATCTGCACTGTTTAGAATAAAAAAAAGAAACTAAAAAAGAATGTGAACAGCTGCACTGTTTTCAAAACATATAGGCCAAGCCTTTTTCCAACAGGCATTTAAAGCGTGTGGTTTTATTTGAGTGATAGCAAATGCAACATGATTTATACAGTCAAAGATAGAAATTTTTTTCCGAGCGTCAGTTACTGTTATTGACTCATTTTCTAATTTATCCGATATAAATTGAAAAGTGCGTTTAACGTAATATTGTTTAAAAAAAATCGGCAGCTTCTTCATCTGCCGATGCAATCGCGCCCGTAATCTTCACCTTATGCAGTGCATTCCTTTTTAAAAACCCGGTTAACCATCCTTTGCTAGCCGAAAATTCCTTATCAGCTCGAGAAGCGGAAGTAAACGGCCGATTCATTCGTTTGTTCATAAAACTGAAGAGCTTTTCGTTGAATTAAATAACCGCTTAAAGGAATTCTTTAAAAAAATCGTATAAAACGATACTAAGAAGAAATACGAGTCGCATAACTCCAAAATCGCATTAAAATAATCCGCACAAAAACAGACCCGGCTGTATTTTTATTTTTTTGTATATTTTAAATTCGTATATGCTAATTCCATTAAATACTTGTGTTAATAATTTTTTATAAATTACTTGCAAAATTCTATTTAACCGGACGAAAAAGAACGTCACCCATTTATGAGTGACGGGGCCCCCGCGGAAGCATACCCGTCACCCAAATGTGGGCGACGTGGCGATGAACGTGTGAAGTTAGTCGATGCAGAGAACATTATTTCAAGTTTTTTGATATTTATTTACCAATGTAACTTCCATTTATACTAACGACTTCGTCGCACCTGGATGGAAGCTTTTGAATTTTTCTTAAATAAGTCGTCTTTGGAAGCTAAAAACTCATCCAGACATTTTCCTTGGTACGTAATGATGATAAAAAAAACATTTGTTTCAATATACGTTGAAGAGCACCAATGATGGAACATAACGGTGAAAAGAATAAAAGAATAAGTCATATACCTTCCATTAAAACACATCGCTCAGTCAAAAAAGATACGTTTTATTTCAAAATTAAGTTCCTGATTGAGGACACACTATGTATATATATATATATATATATATATATATATATATATATATATATATATATATATATGTATGTATGTATGTATGTATGTATGTATGAATATACATATGTATACATCAACTGTTTTTCATTTCGATTACAAGTTGATGATTTCATTGGTTGCTAGATCAACCGACATGATCATAATGTCATATGAGTAAACAAAATATCAACGGTTGCTACGATACAAATTAATTGATTATCATGTCAACATCGCAAGACTATATATTATAAAAACGATAATTATATGATAATAACGACCGATAATTACATACTGTTTACTTCATTTGTTTACATTCTAATATGAATGTCAATTGTCTATCGTCAAAGTGCCGTATCATAAAATGCAGGACGATACTCCATTATCGTTAGAAATTAATACGTCGCAGTATCGAAACAAATTATCAAAAATTACTGTTTCCGATCGTTTTTTTTTTGTGCAACTAAGGAGCTCCGCCCCCTATTCGTTTCATGAAAATTAATGTACGTCGTGCACGCGGTACGAATAGTTTTGTGGACCACTGAGTATGTATGGTAATTTCATAAATGACTGGACAAAAATCGATTCGACAGTCGTAATCAAATGACGTCAACGTTGAAAATAAGAGATTTTTTTATTACCGCAAATTAATGGTCGGTTATTAAATCTATGCGCAGATCAAGAATAAATTGAACAGTCGAACTATCCTTGACCGATGGACAAAAGTCAACTAATTGTTTTTTTAGTATCGCGTTTTTGTTTTGCTTTTTTTCTCTTTTGTTCTCGTAGTCGAAACGTCAACTTATATAATTAATATTAGGAATTGATTGTTTATTTATATGTCGATAAACAGCAAACAACAGAAACATTAAAAATAAACATTGCACGTGTAATTCAAGGAACTGAATTACAGTTATGTGACAGAGTGACTGAAAATCGGACTAAACGAATGGCACTATGTCGAGCGAAATCGCGGTGATCGTACGAGTGAAATTGTGTTCCATCATTCATACCATAGAATATGGTTGAAAATAAAAAAAAAAAACGAATTAATTGAATGCTTTTTGTTTTATGTCCATTCAACCCAATAGTGCGTAGTGTCCGTTTAAACGGACCGCTAATTTTTGGCTAATAGCAAGTAGGTTAACATAATTTCAATTGTTTGACCGTTACAGGCGTCAACACTGGTCTTTTGTTTTATTAAAAAAAGTATATTGAGTGTGTTGTTTTTATTAAATTTTCTACTAGTGCAACAGTTTGTTAATAACCCACTTCCTTTAATTTCTAACTAGAAAATCAATTTATTAAACTTTATGCAGTAATAATGGGTTAAACTTCTGAAGCGCTTATTGGAAATCTCTATACATAGTCATATAGCAAAATATTTATGTTAATAGTAGGCTGTTATTTTATACAAAACATATGAACACTTTGTATTAGGTTGGCAAATATCTCCCTTCCGCCTTCTGGTCTTTTGAATTTCGCAGCTATGTACAAAAAAAAAAAAAAAAAAAAAAAGGCGGAAGGGAGATACTTGCCAACCTAATATTACACACTTTATATTGTGTCACTCTGATATATAATAAATTCCGTGAAAAATTATATAAAATGAAATCTATCTGACCGCGTATAAAAATGATACGCGTAAATCATTACCGCGTAAAAAAAGTCCCGCGTAAATTGAGGGACGGGTGTGTATGTATGTACGTATGTATATATATATATATATATATATATATATATATACACACACACACACACACACACAATGATGCACATAAGTCATGGCACACATGGGTAACATAAGCAATTTTTTGATATAATTCAATGAAGTCGTTAAATTAAAAAATAATTTTTAATTGAAAATAAATATAAGGAATTTTATATAATGAATAAATTTAATGAATATTATATTTATTTTGAATTAAATATATTTTTTTTAATTTAACGACTTCATTGAATTATATCAAAAAATTGCTTTTGTTACCCATGTGTGCCATGACATATGTGCGTCGGTGTATATACATACACACAAGTCATATGGACCACATGAAACTCTATAACAATGGACAACAATAATCCTTTTCATAGTCGATAATAACAAATAAAAATATGCTTTTTGATGTAATTCTGATGTACATTGTATGTACTTATGCTAGAAGTATGTTTAGCTTTTTATGTTAACACGTTAACCGTTAGAGTGCCGGAAGAAAAGAAGATATTTAAAAGATGAAAACGAATATAATAAAGGTTTTCTTGAGTTTTTGAGTATGCAACTTTATTTAATTGCGATTCATAATTTTTTTCCTAAACTACTGCAAAATCAGCAAAAATACCTTGGCAATTTTAGCATAGTTCCTCAGAAATTGGTCGGCACTCGAAGGGTTAAACGCCGTGTCAGTCACCGATGACTGACACCGAACTTGCCATTAAGGCCGCGTCAGTTACCGGCCGCTAGCATTTCGCGGTGAAGTCTCGGCCTAAACGGAAAGCGAGACGAAATGGGCTTCGCGCTTAACGTGTTAATAATATGGTGATGTGAATGAAAATGCGATCTAAGTTTGCGTGAAGTTTTGTTTGAAGTCCAGTTCGCAGGGAAACTTTCAAAACCTGCACATGAATGAAATGAGCTTTCGTAGTCGATTGCAATAGGTTCCTTTATGTATTAGACCCAAGTACCAAAGTACACCGGTCAAGACAAAAACGATAAAACTGTCATACACACTTGACTGAATTCTAAAATATGACATAAACATATAAACAAAGTAATAACGAGCATAATCAGAGGTTTCTTTGTTAATCAAACAGATTTGAAAAAGCAATTCTGTGACAATTCTTGTATCGACAACATCTAGAGCTCCTCGAGCCATTGGCCCTTTTCACACTAGTCAACATGCATACAGTATTCACGGCCTTTACCGCCCGTCTCGCACGCTCTTACCCGAAAATTATTTTTTTTTAGGTGGGGCAGTTTGTTGATAAGAGCGTGTGAGACGAGCGGTAATGGCCGTGAATACAGTATGCATGCTGACTAGTGTGGAAAGGCCCGTTGAAACTTATTGTGATTGAATTAAAAATAAATTTATATTTTTAAAAACGCTAGTGTCTTTGCGTGTTCAATAAAACTCACACACATACATACATATATATGTATATATAAAGGTGTTTTTTTAGTTTAGATAGAACTTTCGATACGGATTCAATTTAAAGTTCTATCACGCTTAAAAAAACACCTATACTCGTATCTCCTATTCGTAACACTTACATAAATATATCCACGGTTCGATCACTCGTACCCGTCACAGAATCTTCTCTACGAATTTGTAAAATGTCCGCCACAAACGTACGTTCCCGCACGAGCGCTTCTCCTCGCCAAAACTAAATTCGACTGAAAACTAATTCGGAAGCCGTGCGTTAATTATAGCATCGAAGATGGTTCGTCGTGTCGAAGGACGCGTGCAGACCTTCGACGAGGCCGATCGGAAGCGCAAGATCAAATCGATTAGACAGACAACCGGTAGCTGTTAATTTGTCGAGATCGTAGTTCAAGGACGTCGGGTTATTTGTATCGATCTCGATCGAATTCGGATAATGTCAGCAAATTTCGATAGATGCAGCTACACACACACACACACGTGTTGTTTATTTTCATACGTGTTGTGAATTCGTCTCGCTTGCACGGACACGCGGCCGGCCGTCCTAAAATCAGAGATGTTCGCCTCGTGAACGAGAAGCAATTATGGTAATTGTCAAGCATAATTATTGTCTGAATGTTGACGAGTCGTAATTAACCTTGCCGACATGTTTCTGTTACAAGTTATATGCACGTACGAAATGAAATATGTAATGAACGAGGTTGTCGACGAATAAAATACACTTTTTATGCGGTAGATACGTTCCGCGGAAAACCGAATTAAAAAAATCGCACGAAAAAAGACTTAACTCACATTGAAAAATTAGGGATACGTTCCGTAATTTTCGAAAACCGCATAAAACCAAAACTACAAAGTGAAATTACTCTAAAATTCACATAAAAAAATCATGAAATAAAGAATGCCAAAAAATTTCGAATATCTGCAAAAAAATAATACAAAACAAAGCTTTCTTACTTTATTTTTCAATCAACTATTTAATTTTTAACAAAGAAATATGTACATATGAGAAATTTATTTTAGAATTTTTTATACACATTTTAATTATCATCGCAATAATAGCTGCACAGTTTAGAATAAAAATAAGAAAATAAAAAAGAAACTGAATAGCTGCACTGTTTTCAAGAAATGCAAAATTTAAAAATTTTTGAAAATTTTGAAAATTTTGAAATTTTTGAAAAATTTTGAAAATTTTGAAATTTTTGAAAAATTTTGAAAATTTTGAAATTTTTGAAAATTTTGAAAATTTTGAAAATTTGGAAAATTTTGAAAATTTTGAAAATTTTGAAAATTTTTGAAAATTTTTTTGAAATTTTGAAAATTTTGAAAATTTTGAAAATTTTGAAAATTTTGAAAATTTTGAAAATTTTGAAAATTTTTGAAAATTTTGAAAATTTTGAAAATTTTGAAATTTTGAAAATTTTGAAAATTTTGAAAATTTTGAAAATTTTTGAAAATTTTGAAAATTTTTGAAAAATTTTGAAAATTTTTGAAATTTTGAAAATTTTGAAATTTTTGAAAATTTTGAAAATTTTGAAAATTTTTAAAATTTTTGAAAATTTTCAAAATTTTCATAATTTTCAAAAATTTTGAAAATTTTGGATTTTTTAAAATTTTGAAAATTTTTTGAAAATTTTGAAAATATTGAAAATTTTAAAAATTTTAAAAAATTTGAAAATTTTTGAAAATTTTGAAATTTTGAAAATTTTGAAAATTTTTTTGAAAATTTTGAAAATTTTGAAAATTTTGAAAATTTTGAAAATTTTGAAAATTTTGAAAATTTTGAAAAATTTTGAAAATTTTCAAAATTTTCAAAAATTTTGAAATTTTTCAATAACTTTGTAATTTTTCAAAAATTTTGAAAATTTTGAAAAATTTTGAAAATTTTGAAAAATTTTGAAAATTTTGAAAAATTTTGAAAATTTTGAAAATTTTGAAAAATTTTGAAAATTTTGAAAATTTTGAAAAATTTTGAAAATTTTGAAAATTTCGAAAATTTTGAAAATTTTGAAAAATTTGGAAAATTTTGAAAATTTTTGAAAATTTTTTTTGAAATTTTTGAAAATTTTTGAAAATTTGAAAATTTTTTGAAAATTTTGAAAAAAAAATTTTGAAATTTTGAAAATTTTGAAAATTTTGAAAATTTTGAAAATTTTTTTGAAAATTTTGAAAATTTTGAAAAATTTTGAAAATTTTGAAATTTTTGAAAATTTTGAAAATTTTGAAAATTTTGAAAAAATTTTTGAAAAATTTTGAAATTTTTGAAAAATTTTGAAAATTTTGAGAAATTTTGAGAAATTTTGAAAATTTTAAAAAATTTTGAAAATTTTGAAAAATTTTGAAAAATTTTGAAAAATTTTGAAAATTTTGAAAATTTTGAAAATTTTGAAAAATTTTTAAAATTTTAAAAAAATTTGAAAATTTTGGGAATTTTGAAAAATTTTGAAAATTTTGAAAATTTTGAAAAATTTTGAAAAATTTTGAAAATTTTGAAAATTTCGAAAATTTTGAAAAATTTCAAAAATTTTGAAATTTTTGAAAATTGAAAAATTTTAAAAAGTTTGAAAATTTTGAAAAATTTTGAAAATTTTGAAATTTTTGAAAAATTTTGAAATTTTTGAAAATTTTGAAAATTTTGAATTTTTTGAAAAATTTTGAAAATTTTGAAAATTTTGAAATTTTTTTTGAAAATTTTGAAAATTTTGAAAATTTTGAAAATTTTGAAAATTTTGAAAATTTTGAAAATTTTGAAAATTTTGAAATTTTGAAAATTTTGAAAAATTTTTTTGAAAATTTTGAAAATTTTGAAAATTTTGAAAATTTTGAAAATTTTGAAAATTTTGAAAATTTTTTGAAAATTTTGAAAATTTTGAAAAATTTGAAAATTTTGAAAATTTTGAAAATTTTGAAAATTTTGAAAATTTTTGAAAATTTTGAAAAAAAATTTTGAAAATTTTGAAAATTTTGAAAATTTTGAAAATTTGAAAATTTTGAAATTTTGAAAATTTTGAAAATTTTGAAAATTTTGAAAATTTTGAAAATTTTGAAAATTTTTGAAAAATTTTGAAATTTTTGAAAATTGAAAAATTTTAAAAAGTTTGAAAATTTTGAAAAATTTTGAAAATTTTGAAATTTTTGAAAAATTTTGAAATTTTTGAAAATTTTGAAAATTTTGAAAATTTTGAAAATTTTGAAAATTTTGAAAATTTTGAAAATTTTGAAAATTTGGAAATTTTTGAAAAATTTTGAAATTTTTGAAAAATTTTGATAATTTTGAAATTTTTGAAAATTTTTGAAATTTCTGAAAAATTTTGAAATTTTTGGAAATTTTTGAAATTTTTGAAAAATTTTGAAAATTTTGAAAATTTTGAAAAATATTGAAAATTTTGAAAATTTTGAAAATTTTGAAAATTTTGAAATTTTTGAAAATTTTGAAAAATTTGAAAAATTTGAAATTTTTTGAAAAAAAATTTTGAAAATTTTGAAAATTTTGAAAATTTTGAAAATTTTGAAAATTTTTTGAAAATTTTTGAAAATTTTGAAAATTTTGAAAATTTTGAAAATTTTGAAAAAAAATTTTTGAAAAATTTTGAAAATTTTGAAAATTTTGAAAAATATTGAAAATTTTGAAATTTTTGAAAAAATTTGAATTTTTGAAAATTTTGAATTTTTTTAAAAATTTGGAATTTTTGAAAATTTTGAAATTTTTGAAAATTTTGAAAATTTTGAAAATTTGAAAAAATTTTGAAAATTTTGAAAAATTTTGAAAATTTCGAAAATTATTGAAAATTTTTCAAAATTTTGAAAATTTCGAAAATTTTTGAAAATTTTGAAAAATTTTGAAAAATTTTGAAAATTTTGAAAATTTTGAAAATTTTTGAAAATTTTGTAAAATTTTGAAAATTTTGAGAAATTTTGAGAAATTTTGAAAAATTTTGAAAATTTTGAAAAATTTTGAAAATTTTGAAAATTTTGAAAAATTTCGAAAATTTTGAAATATTGAAAATTTTTTTTGAAAATTTTTGAAAATTTTGAAAATTTGAAAATTTTGAAAATTTTGAAAAGTTTGAAAATTTTGAAATTTTTTGAAAATTTTTGAAAATTTTGAAAATTTGGAACTTTTTGAAAATTTTGAAAATTAGGAAATTTTTGAAAAATTTGAAAATTTTGAAAAATTGGAAATTATTGAAAATTTTGAAAAATATTGAAAATTTTTGAAAATTTTGATATTATTTGAAAATTTTTGAAAATTTTGAAAATTTTTGAAAATTTTGAAAATTTTGAAATTTTTTAAAAATTTTGAAAATTTTTGAAAATTTTGAAAATTTTTGAAAAATTTGGAAATTTTTGAAAATGTTTGAAAATTTTGAAAATTTTGAAAAATTTTGAAAATTTTGAAAATTTTGAAATTTTGAAAATTTTGAAAATTTTGAAAATTTTGAAAATTTTGAAATTTTTGAAAAAAAATTTTGAAAATTTTGAAAATTTTGAAAATTTTGAAAATTTTGAAAATTTTTTGAAAATTTTTGAAAATTTTGAAATTTTGAATTTTTTTTGAAAATTTTTGAAAATTTTGAAAATTTTGAAAATTTTGAAAATTTTGAAAATTTTGAAAATTTTGAAAATTTTGAAAAATTTTGAAAATTTTGAAAATTTTTTTGAAAATTTTGAAAAAATTTTTGAAATTTTTGAAAATTTTGGAATTTTTGAAAATTTTAAAATTTTGAAAATATTTGAAATTTTGAAAATTTTGAAGTTTTTGAAATTTTGAAAAATTTTAAAAATTTCGAAAATTTTTGAAAATTTTGAAAAATTTTGAAAATTTCGAATATTTTTGAAAATTTTGAAAAATTTTGAAAAATTTTGAAAATTTTGAAAATTTTGAAAATTTTTGAAAATTTTGTAAAATTTTGAAAATTTTGAAAATTTTGAAAAATTTTGAAAATTTTGAAAATTTTGAAAATTTTGAAAAATTTTGAATTTTTTGAAAAATTTTGAAATTTTTGAAAATTTTTGAAATTTTTGAAAATTTTGAAAATTTTGAAAAATTTTTAAATTTTTTTAAAAAATTTTGAAAATTTTGAACAATTTTGAAAATTTTTAAATTTTTTTAAAAAATTTTGAAATTTTTGAAAAATATTGAAATTTTTGTAAAATTTTGAAAATTTTGAAATTTTTGAAAATTTTTGAAAATTTTGAAATTTTTTGAATATTTTGAAATTTTTGAAAAGTTTGTAATTTGTGAAAATTTTGAAAATTTTGAAAATTTCGAAAATTTTTCAAAATTTTGAAAATTTTGAAATTTTTGAAAATTTTTGAAAATTTTGAAAATTTTGAAAATTTTGGACAATTTTTGAAAATTTTTAAAATTTTTAAAATTTTTGAAAATTATTAAAATTTTTGAAAATTTTGAAAAAAATTTTGAAAATTTTGAAAATTTTGAAAATTTTGAAAATTTTGAAAATTTTGAAAATTTTTTGAAAATTTTGAAAATTTTGAAAAATTCGAAATTTTTTGAAAATTTTTAAAATTTTTGAAAAATTTTGAAAATTTTGAAAATTTTGAAAAATTTTGAAAATTTTTGAAAATTTTGAAAATTTTGAAATTTTTGAAAATTTTGAAAAATTTTGAAAAATACCAAATTTTGAAAAATTCATAATCCTCATTCACTTCACTCTTTATGTAATATTGTGACCTGTTCGGCGTTAGTTGATTATAGCGTTTAACTACATATTACTGAGAGACCATTTTCGAATACAAACACATGCTATCATTGTATTTCTAACACTTTTCTCTGAATATTTCGATTATCCTTTCCCTCGAAGTTAATAAATATCATTCAATAGTCTGCCATGGAAATAGTGCAATTTGGGAATGGGGGCGGCATAAATATTTTCGCACACGGACGGCCGATCCCCTTGGTGGCGGGCCTGTTGTTGACAATTTTAAAAACGTTATGAAAAACAGCTTTTTGCATTGGCTTATGGATTGTCAATACTTTGAATAGTGTTTTGTGGCACTGATGGACATATTCAGGTTTTTATCGAGTCGATCATAAAGGAAAACTTAGGGATATAAAATACATACATGTATTATAATGGATCTAGTAAGCAACGAACGATAATAATTAATATGTATATAAAACATAATATACATTTCATCAACGCTTACTATTCATAAAAATGGAATTAACAATGCTAATTAACTTAATCGACGCCTACTATGACATCAACAAATTCAAATATCAATATTAAAAAAAAAAACAATATAGAAATGGAAAATACAATAAATATCCGTTCAAAGCCTACTCTATTCACAAAACCGAAGAAAATCAAAATCTGATTAACTAAAAATGCAATCAACGCCTACTATATCAACGAAAAAATATTATTTTTTAAAAAAACTTAATTACAATTTTACACACACTCATATTTACATATATATATATATATATATATATATATATATATATATATATATATATATATATATACATATACACACGAATATATGCATATCTAATTAGTATACGATTTTCTAAAATCGTACGAATTCATTAGCAAACAACAAAACTGACTCAGAGATAATTTCGTCGAATCTTACTGTTTACACGGTGAAATCGGCTGAAAATCGTTTGTGAAAGTAATAAAAATATTTAATTAGCGAATGTGCAATGTTGTCGACTCGCAATGATGTCGTCATATTTCATAACTGAACAAATAGTCGAAATAGTCACGTCAGCAATTTTACCAAAGAAACGTGCATCCGTTCGAATTACGCAACGAAGTGCAAGTTTAAGGACACAACACATACGTGTCGGTCGCTGCAAAGGCCACGCTGCCTTGAAACGTTGTTTTCGTTCTTCGATTCGATTATTATTGTTATTAGTAAATGTGCAGACGCACGCACCACGTATTAAAAAATGATTCGTTCGGGTTTTGTATCGTCAAACGTTCGACGTATGAAAAAATTCATACGAATTTTGACACAGTCGATGATAATGTAGTGTGGCATAAACAAGACCGAAGGGTTTACGTATACGTTTTCTTCCTTGCTATCGTATTTATTATTTTTCAATCTCATCGGGATACCATTTCTATATTAGATCCAAGTTAATCAAAGAAAATCGACTACCGAATAAAAATATTCTAAGATACAAAATGGCGTGCAAAAAACAGAAACGGATTCGATCGATTTATATTTATAACAAATACAAAATATGTACATACAGGAAATAATAAAAAAACGTACAGCATATTCAAAAAAAAACAAAAACAAATATTCCTTTGAGCGTCCGTTACAACATCATCGCCTGGTCTTCTTCCACGGTCGAACGTTTCTTCGGTGGTGCGAGTGTTGGTTCGTACGGATCGTTATGCACCGTCGGTCGAGGAACGAGATTATATCCTGGAAAAGATATCGGACGTTTTTCCTTTTTTCAATCGCACGATGCATTTTCGCAACAGAGAAATTGATTTCGAGACGATTTGACATTTGCATATTTACGTTCAGGCGCTACTATTTTGTTCGTGTCAACGCCGCCTCGTATAATTATCAACAAAATGTATTTTATTCCAAATTATTTACTTATTCTAGAACAATCTCTACATTTACAATACCTGTTGAATTATTTGTTCAATCTGATTTAATTTTTATGACCGACATTGATATTCATATTTATTATTATTTGTATCGAACGCAAAAAAATGTCAGTATTTTCAAACACCTCTATGATATTCGAATTTACATTTAACGTGATTTGTTTACAAAATTAACAAACAAATATACGAAAGCTCTGAAACTACAGTCTAAAAAGAAATTTAAATCGAAGCAAAAATTATTTCCGTTCCCAGACGCAAATTATATGTTTTTTAAGCGTGATAGAAAAAATTGAATCCCTATCGAAAGTCAAATCTAACCTAAAAAAACATGCTTTACATTCGAAACCATTTATTTTTTCTTCATAAAACGGCGTTCCTCAGAATACACTTCTATAATTTGCAAAGTTTCAAAAATGTATTTCATATTGTTTTAAAAATTCCATTTTATCATTTTAAGAAAATCGACATAAGAGATTCGGGTCGCGGGCTACGACACCAGGGTCTTGCGGGCCGCGTGTTTGACACACCCGATCTCTACGATTTGCTTCAAACATTTACACTCACCTTGAGATGAAACTTGAACCCCATTTGTTTGAAATCCGCATGGATCGGCTCGACTTGCAACGGTTGGTATTGCAGGATCTGTAATCGGATTTCCGGTCGTTCCGATACGTAATTGTGCCACGCTATGTGAAAAGGTAAACGGCACGTGGAGATCTTCTTTGATTGTGTCCTCTCGAAGATCAGATAATCGGCAGTATCGCTGGTAGTGGAATTGTATGTATATGTATATGTATATGTATATATATATATATATATATATATATATATATATATATATATATATATATATATATATATATATATATATATATATATATATATACATGTATATAAATCATAGTCACGGAACTACTCGATTTTTATAATATAATAAATAATCGAGTAGGTTTTTGTATATCACTATTCGACTGTTTATCTTAGCAATTTTGTTTTATGTTTTGTATTGAATCGACCAAAACCTACTCGATCTCTTTATAATACAAAAATATTGAGTTGTTTGTTGATCAACATTTGAGTTGTTTGTCCATCGACTATGGACATGAAGTCCATAGTTTAAACTTACTTGATTTTTTTTATATATCAAAAACGATCGAGTAGGTTCCTGTTTACATGTGTATATCCATTTGATTGTTTTTCTTAGAAATTTTGTTTTACGTTTTGTGTCGAATCTATCAAAACCTACTCGTTTTCTTTATAAAACATTGTTTGTTGTCCATAGCCAATACACTACTGTTTTTTTTATATAAAAAATAATCTTTCAGTTTCATTTCGATCATTCTATATTAAGCATTCAGTGAAGTATTAGTGAAAAAAATAAAGAAAGAACTGATCTATTAGCAATTTAAGAAATAGGTAGATTTCAGATCAAATTTTAGTACAATAAACCGTCTTTAGACATCACAAAATTTGCAAGAAAGCTACAATTCATGTGGATTTTGAAAAAGCGTTTCATCGGGATTTTGCACACTAGTCAGCATGTATACAGTACTACCGATCGTCTCACACCCTCTTATCGCCTAACTCTCTCCACCTAAAAAAAATTAGTTTTCTGGTAAGAGCGTGTGAGATGAGTGGTAATGGGCCGTGAATACCGTATGAATGTTGACTAGTGTGAATAGGCCCATTCAGTTGACACTGTATCATTGTTTCTATATGAGGATCGTTTGATAAGTATGGTAAATTTATTTATTGTTCGATTTAATTAAATTTTTCAATTTAGTTTTCCTTACTTTTTTACCATACTTATCAAACGACCCTCGTATTCGAAAGAGCAGAGAAGAAATAAAAATGATCTAGAATTATTAGGGGAAATGCATAGAAATACGACAACGACGCAAATCAAAACGGAAAATCCCCGAAGCAGAATCAGACTTTAAAGAGGAGTCAGGCGGGGAGACAGTCCGCCGTTCAAATTATTCAACCGAAGTGTAATAAGAGAAGCGGACTTCTAAAATGAAGACAGAATATCTGTCACTTCTACAAATATCGACACGCATTAATCGATTACTGACTTTTTGGACTGCACGTCGCCGACGATGTGTATCCGACACGGCGGCGCCGGCACGAATCGATCCGTTCTGTTCGTCGCGCTCTTGCGTCTCGTCGTCTCGACGACCTTCGGCGCGGTCTCGCACTGGACGCGCAGCCTCTCGTGCGAAACGTCGGTGCACGCGTGCATCTTCTTACATTTGCTCGTGTGCTTCAGATCGTCGACGTTGTCCATCTCCGGGTGTGTCTGTTCGTAGATGTAGCGTAACAGCTGTATGCCTGAAAAAATGAATACATGAATGGTGTCGTTTCGTTCGATATACACATATGTGCAAGTTAGATGTAACACATAACATAACAATAATTCCTGTTGCGTAGCAAAGTATTGTGTTGTCACTATGCAACATAATACTAAATAGGTAATACATAGTAATAAATAAATGTAACGGTTGCTGTTTACACGATAGGAAAAATCAGTGCAAATAACGATATCATGTAATAAACAGCACTGTTGTTGCTGATTGATAACTAAAGAACCTGATTTTAAACGTTGGTATTGATCGATTGATTGATTGATAAATAAAAATATGTTTTATTGAAAATTGTACTTTCAATTATTTAAAATAAAACTTGCATACATGCATACATACATATATATATATATATATATATATATATATACATACATATATATACACACACACACACACATATATATATATATACATATATACTGACGCACATAAGTCATGGCACCCATGAGTAACATAAGCAATTTATTGATATAATTTGATGAAGTCGTTAAATTAAAAAAATATATATTTAATTGAAAATAAATATATTCATTACATTAATTCACTTGTCAACTATTGAGAGTGTACTAACTGAATGTGAAACTAACTAAAAATGATCTAATTGGTTGTTTATACATAAATGATAACGTTTTCTTCAATAACTATTTTTATTAGGTAACTTAAGTATTTTTATTAAGTATATACGTTTATATAATATAGAATGTTTCTTGAAACGTGATAGAAATTTAAATTGAGTTCATATTGAAAATTCTATCCAATTTAAAACAACACTATTATATTAGGTTGGCAAGTATCTCCCTTCCGCTTTTTTTTTTTTTTTTTTTTGTACATAACTGCGAAATTCAAAAGACCAGAAGGCGGAAGGGAGATATTTGCCAACCTAATATATATATATATATATATATATATATATATATATATATATATATATATATATATATAAATAGGACGGTTTAAACGAGACTGAAGGGTTTAGTCATACATTTTTTCCTTACTATTCTTTACTATCTTCAATCTTAATTGGACCACCTATATAATTAATCTAGTAAGCAATGAACAATAACAATTAATAAATAAAACTTAATATACATTTGTTCAACGCTTACTAAATTCACAAAAATTAAATTAACAATTCAATTACACTTGATCGACGCCTGCTACTATATCATTAAATATGTACATATAAACCAATATAAAAAAAAAACAATATACAAATTGAAAACAATGTAGAAATTAAAATTAAAAACAAAACGATTGAATAAAAAAAACGCATCACTGATATTCTGAACTTCCCCCCTTCCACCCGCAAAATACAAAAACCAAAAAAAAAGTCATCGGTTACCTCTGGTTCGTTTCAACGGCTTCAGCCCGTACTTCTTGAGCTCCTTGTGCATCATCGGCGTGTCCATTCTCTCGAAATCGGCCATCGGCGTCACGTCGTTCACCTTCGACACGAACACGCACTCCGGCGTCCTGTTTCCGGTCGTCGTCCCCCCTATGCTGCCGCTCTTCTCGCTCGCGGTCCGTCGCAGAACGTTCGACCTCCTAGGAGTACACACGATATCCGAAACGTGTTTACTTAATCCGACACCGCGCGGTTCTTCGCGAACGGCGGACGATTTCGGAGTGCTGTAGTTCGACACGAGCGGCGAGTTCAGCAGAAAACTGAAGTTCTCTACGGGGACGTCCTTCGCCGCTTCGGCCCGCATCGACGTGTTTTTGGAACCGCCGCAAGGGTCGTACGCGCGATCGTCATATTCCATGTAGAAGTGGTCGTAGTCGTAGATCGCTCGGTCATCCGGATCGCTGTCCGAGTCCGAATCTGTTTGATTCGGTCCATCTTTCGATTCGTTTCGTACGCCCGAACGGATTCTCGGACTGGTGCTTGTTCTCGAGACGTTCTGTTTCCGTCCTGATCCGTTTTCGTCATCGCGGCGATCTTCCACAGCACTCATATTGAAATCGAGCAGTTTTAGGAACTTCGTGTTATCTGGTTTTCTATACGGCGTGCTGCAGGAGTAATTCAACTCGTCGTCATCCGAAATACACACGCTTTCGTTATCCGACTGACCGTCGAATCGGCTCTCTTGCGAATTTTCCATTCCACTCGATCGGCTCGATTCGTAACCGGAATTCTTTTCCGGAGATATCGTCAAATCTTCTGGAACTCCATCTTTCGAACGAGCAGGACTTCCGGTCACGATATCATCGAAAGAGAGCTTCTTTTTGGATCCAGAAACAGGTTCGGTCGACAGATACGCAACGTCCAAGTAATTCGAGAACGATTTCGGCCTGTTCTCGGCACCGACAGTCGATCCTCGACCGATTTCGTTCGTAAACGACTTAGATTTCGAATTAGGATCGAACCCGTTCAACGATTCCACGAAAGATTTGCATTTATGGAACGTTGACGTGGAAATTCCACCGTCTGGATTTCCGAAATATTTCAGTTTCAACGATACCAGGTCCGTGGCACGGGCTTCGACGTTCTTTTGCGTAAAAGGACCGAATCCTATATCCGGAAGATCAAAACTGTCTTTACTATCATCGACATGCGGCGACATTGATCTGTTCTCATCGAGCACGATGATGTCGTCGTCGTCGTTTGAGTTCGGCTCGTGTCGGAATTCCATGTCGGATGTACGAGAGCCGACTGAAGGACGAATGACGTTAGTTTCGGATAAAAGAACGGTTTCGGACAATGAGCGGTCCGGTACTGCGGCTAAATCTTTTTCAGGAGTGATCGGATCTACGTGCTGATCTATGCGAATTGTTGAACCGGTCGAACTGATCGAACCGCGACGACGAGAACTGCACGATGATCGAGTAAGGTCGCACAGGAACGGCTCGGTCGTTGATTTGTCTGAAGATTGAGTTAAATCCAGAACGTCTTCGGAATGATGGCGATCACTTTTCGGACTAGATGTGGGTAAATCCGGTGATTTGGTTCTGATCTTTAAATAGAATTCATATATTTGTAGGCTGGAAATACTTGATTTTATTAAGGCTATCAGAGATGTTTATAGAGTCAATGCACCAAAGAAAACCATTCTTTACAAATGGATTAATCGTTTGATTAACGGTCGAGAGGACATTAAAGATGACAGTCAACTTCCGTTTCTGAAGAAAATATTCGTTCTGTGGAAAGTTTAATGAAAAGGAATAACCAAATAACAGTGCAAACGATAGCTCAGACTGTAGGCATATCGGTAGGATCAGTATAGAGCGTTCTGAAAGATAACCTGAATTTAAGCGAACTCTCATCGCGATGGAAGCTGAAGCTGTTGAGCAAAGATCAGCTGCCATTACACACTGACTATTCTCTTCGAATTTTAAATAAACTTGACGCCGATTCTGGTGTTTTTCTAAACAGTGTCGTTACGGGTGACGAAACTTGGATCTACTGATTTGACCCCGAAAACAAGTAACATTCAAAGCAATGATTACCGAAGGGTTCGAGTGCTCCCATAAAGGCTAAAGCAGAAAGATCGGCTATAAAGGTAATGGCCGCCATTTTCTGGGATTCTGATCAAGCGTTGCTCATAGATTCTCTAGAAGGCCAAAAAACAATAACTGCAGTTCTGAAAGAAAAACGGGCTGGAAAAATTAATCAGCGCGTCTCGTTTCAGGATGCTCACTCTGCAAGTTTTACAAAGATAGTACTAAACGAATACCGATGGAAGATTTTATCACACGCTCCATATAGTCCAGATTTAGCCCGATCAGACTTGTTTTATTCCCAAATTTAGAAAAAGGCATTGAAGGCATTCGCTGGGAGTCGATAGATAAAGTGAAACATTTCGTAGTTCCCATCACACTATTTGTTTTTGCTGCAAGGAAAATCCATTACTGCTGCATGTTACTATCAAGAAATTGTAGCAATGTATGGAAAATCAAGATCCAAACAACTCGAGAGAAAAATGAACCGATATTGCATCGTGACAACGCCCGACCGCATACCTCTTTAATACTGAAATTAACAGAGTTGGTTTGTAAAATTTGCCAGTGTCCACCATATTCACCCGATTTGTTACTAACTGATTTTCATCTTTTTTTCAGACATCTCGATCTCTTTGTTCGAAATAAAACATTTATAAATCAAGTGGCCGTAGTTGACCCATTTACACATTGTTTTTCTAAAGATTCGGAGTTTCAAAAGAGAGGAAGGGATCTATAGTTTAATATCACGTTGATATAAAAACACCTTAATGTGAATGGGTGTATATTCCGATTAAATAGAGTATTTTTTTCTTCGTAATATTGTAGTATTCCCAGGTTGCGTATAAGAAAACGCAGAAAAATAAGAAGATTAAAAGAAGAAAAACAAGTGAAATAACGGGCATCGAGGTCGCTATCTCCAGGAACGTTAATTGAAACCATGTCTACAAAAGAAAATTAACAAGGTAGACCAAAAACAAAAATTCAAAAAAAGCCTCACAATATTGTGTTTTTATTTCATTATTCAAATTTGGACATTTGATGTGATACGACCTAAATACTTACAAAACAAATTAAACATTTACGGCTAGATTTCATAACGTAGCGATATAACGATGATCACAATGGGCCTTTCCACACTAGTCAACATGCATACAGTATTCAAGGCCCATTACCGCTCGTCTCACAACCTCTTAAAAAAAACTCCCCACCCTAAAAAAAATCAGTTTTCGGGCAAGAGCGTACGAGACGAGCGGTAATGGGCCTTGAATACCGTATGCATGTTGACTAGTGTGGAAAGGCCCATTGTCGTTAAAATGCGCATCAGCATATAAACAAATAAAGTGAACAATAACTATTGAACAATTTGCAATATGTTGTGGTATTGAGGGTGATAGTTCATTTGTTTTAAACATTTACAAAAAAAAAAACATTTTTGAGCACAAAATAAATTTTATTTTTTTTTTAAAAAAAACAAACAAAATATATTAAGCCAATTATTCAGAATTATTTAAAAACAAACAAAACATGAAATAAAAACAATTGACATTCAGCGTTTTATTTAACCCAAGAACTTTTCTAACAGATCAAGTGAACTATTTTTTGACAAATAAATAAAAGCAAAACAAAACAATCGCTGTACAAAATTCATCAAAAATCAATTACCTCGTCATCTCTGTCGTTTACATTCGGAACAACTCCGCCGATTTTCTCCCGATTTGACATTCCTCGCGAATCCCCATCCGCAGAAACTTCTCTGGACGAATCCAGCGAATGACCCAAAGTGTCGATTGCTGATGCTACTTCATCGTTTTTTCCCGACTTATCGCCGATTCCTTTCTGATTCACTCCTGACCGGTTCGAATCTCCGATCATATCTTCTTCGGCCGTTCGCTTCACACCCGAATTCATTTCGTCATCACTATCCGAAAACATGTCCGGCGTGATGCTCCTCGAACGAGCCATCAGTGACGATTCATCCACTTCCAAAATTCCACAACTACTGTACCTGCTAGGAGAAGAAGAACCGTTTCGAGTTTTTGAGGTAGAAATGTTGTTTTTAACGTCGTCCATAGCCCGCTGTGTTTCATCCAAAGCGGATAAACCGAATTTCGCGCCGCTTACTCGACCTCTAGGACATCCTTTCTGGTTTCTTGGATCTAACAGATTCGAACAGTCCAGTATCTCGTATCTGCCTACCTTGGCAGAAATTACTGTTCGATCTGACCCGACTGAACTTGTTCCGAAATCGAATCCGATTTCATCCAATTTGCATTTCGGAAGACTCGACGGCTGATCTTTTTCATTTTTCGGTTTTGGCAAATCCGAACGGTCCAGTATCATATATTTACTTCCGTTGATAGCTACAACTGTCTCGTCCAATTCAACCGCATCAGTTTCAAGGTCAGATCTAACCTCGTCCAGTTGACTAATCGACAAATCCAATTCGATGGACTTCTTACGAACTCCTGTTTGGTTTTTTGATCCGGTCAGATTTTCATCCGAGCGACCCGATGCAAATAAATCGGTACCGAGAACACGTTTAATTCCACACGACTGATCTTGTGTCAAGTCCGACGACTCTGCCGACTTCCGAAGTCGTCTTTTTTCATTCTGCGACTTGGACAGATCAGTAAGATCTGATTTTTCGTTTTCGTCGTTCCTCATGGTCGCTGGTATTCCGTCCAAACGATTCAAGATAGATAATTTGATGCCGGAATTAAATTTAACATCACCAGATCGGACTTTTCCCGATTCTGGTCGTACAAGTGTCTTATAAGGAGATATTTTTTGATTTTTCAACTCGAGCTGATCAGTAATATTCGAAATTTTGTCTCTTGTGCTCCTTTCCATGTCATCCAAATCGTTACGAGATTCAGATTCGATCCCACCTAAACGATCTTTTTTCAATTGCGATCCAATGAAGGACTTCTCAGAGCAATTACTTAAATTTTTCGTTTTGGGCAAATCTGTAAAATCCAATATTTCATTTGTATCATCACCGACCTTCTGTATTGCGCCCGAACGTTTTGAGACGGATAAATCGGTATCGAGATCAGATCTGACCACACCGGATTGATTTTCTAACAATTCTGATTGACCGATGACTTCCTCGAGGCGTTCTTTCCGATTGTTCGATCTGTTTAAACCGGAAAAATTAAAAATCTCATCTCCATTTCCTTTAGAAGTCCTCTGCGTTCCATTCAAACGATCTGGCATGGATAAATTTGTTCCAAAATCACATTCCGTTCCTCCTATTTGTCTTTTTTTCAATTCTGATCGTTCCGAACATCTTTTCTGATTATTGGATCTGCACATATCCGGAAACTCCAATGTTTTGTCTCTGTTTCTTCCGATGCGAGTTCGTGTTCCATCCAAACGACCCATCACAGTCAATTCTGTTCGTTCCATCGATTTCCTAGCACGTGTTCTACGCCCAGAAATCGTGATCGGATCTCTGGACATTTCCATGCCACCCGGTTCGGATATTCGAGGTTCTCGACTCGATTCCAAACTTGCTGACAGTCTCACATCCATGGTACGATCTTCAGAACCGGTATTCGGTCGTTCAGTCGGCTGGGATTTCGGTTTAACGAACTTAAACCGTTTGACCGGTTTTTGAAAGTTCGGTTCCGGTCCTCGTGATCCCGACCCGCGATCTTTAGCATCCGAGACTTCGGTTTTGCGATTCGGCTCAATCGTTACGACCGGTTTGTAAAGATCCTCACTCGAGGGATTTCTTAAAACTTTAGAATTTACAGATTCTAGAATTTCGCAATTCTGTTCAGCCGATTTGACATTTTCAATCGTATATTGTGGATCCGACGAAACGTCCAAAACCGGCAAATTTTGATCCCTGCGACTGATTTTCGTATCGCTGGAATTTTCAACTCGTTCCAATTTACTACGAGTTGACTTATTCGAAACAATCGTAGAATCGTTTTCAATACTGTTCGGATCTTCTACTTCCAACGATACTTTTTCCAGATTATCTCTGTTTAAATTTAAAAACCGTGAACTTTTCTCCAAACCATCAACTCCTTTTACAGAACTTATTTTACAACTTCTATCCATGTTCCTCCTTACTCTTCTTTCACTTTTCATCGTTTGACATTCTTGTGTCCCTAAAGACCTTACATTTTTCTCTAAACAATCGGTTGATCCTACAGAACTTGCTAAAACACTTTCATCAATGTTCCTTCCTCTAGTCCTACTACTACACCTTCTTCCAGAAACACCCATTGTTGCAACAACATCCTTTTCATCTTCACAGACGATTCCAGGAACTTTCACAACCGAACTGACATCAGAAATCCTTGAAACAACTTCTTCAAACTCTGATTTGTTTTCATCTTCGCCTATTACCAATTTCGGTTTCTTCTGATGATCTTCTGGACCGAATTTCGTCCGTTTCCGTTTCAAATCGTAAGAAATTGATTCAAAACAACTTCCTTCCTCATCTTCGGTCAAATCTGAACCATCTTTTATTTCGAATTTTCGTTCAGTGCTCGATTCTCGGTCATCCCTGATCGTTTGTTCTGCCCAATCTGTTTCCTTATTTCGTTTGGAACTTCTTAACTCTGTTTCCTTCTTATCTGACGACGAAATCGAACACCGGCTTTCACTATCTGAATCCGAATCGATTACAATTACACTTTCTTCTATTACATCCGCATTCTTACGACTTCCCTCGTTTGTGTTTCTACATTTTTCAAAATCTTCTGAAACTTCGATATTGTAATTTTGGAAGAAATCATCCGGATGGACTTCCGGAAAAATTTCTGTTTCGATGTCTGCTTCATTCGCCGATTCTCCTTTCTCAGAATCAATTCGATTCGTTTGTTTCGCATAATCTCCATTTAGATCCAATTCCAGTAGTTCCATTGACGTATCTGATGATCCTTTTTCGACTTCCAGTACTTTTTCGTCGTTCTTCGTTTGAGTCTTGGACATAATTTCAATGTCCCTAGGCGGCGTCCTCTCACGTCCCAAAATACAGTTCCAGTCGCGTAGCAACGCTCCTTTATGAGTCGTCGAAGGCGGTATTAAAGATCCGGTGTAAAAAAAAGACTTGTCAGATATTTGTCGGAGATTCTGTC
The DNA here is from genome assembly GCA_029203775.1 of Neoneuromus ignobilis. NCBI lineage: Eukaryota > Metazoa > Arthropoda > Insecta > Megaloptera > Corydalidae > Neoneuromus > Neoneuromus ignobilis. The sequence goes on along the minus strand of CP092088.1, from coordinate 61,451,938 downwards.
CGGATTTGGAGAACAGCGGCGCCTCGTGAGAGTAGTACGATTCAAGGACATCGCCGCATATGGCCGTTTCGAACGAGTCGTAGTAGGATTCGAGAGGGACGGTACGTCTCGATGTCTCGTCGAGAATGTTCTCGATCTGGCGATGGGAGATATTGTTACGGTCTTTGGGAGTCCTTTGATATAGGATCGGAATCGTTTTGAACAACGGTTTCTTCCGTTTCGATTGCTGAAATGAAGACGAGAACGGTGATCGTTTCGGTACTTTTTCGATCAAAAAGGAAAGAAAATGTCCCCGTAAAGTACATATTAGGGATTCCTATAAGTAATGACGTATTTGCAATGGAATACATAAACAAGTTTGCACAAAAGAATTTCATTTATTAATCAATGATTATTATCTGACACTTCGCCATCTTGTCTCTAAATATTCAATACCTTGTTAAATGAATTCCTGATTTTTTGAAAGGGAAAAATGACAGACGTAATTTTTGACTTGATATTCGGGAATTTTTTCACCAATTAACTGCTCCAGCAACCGAAAAAAATGATAATCAAATGGAGCTATGTTCGGTGAGTAGGGAGAGTGCAACAACACTTCTCACCCCAGCACTTTAATTTTCTCCTAAGTGATGCTTGCTGTATGTGGTTTCGTATTATTGTGCTTTAAGATGGCGCTCTTCTTGGTGCAGGTAGTTTTTCTGAGAGCTTCTGTCGTAATTTCTCTAATTGCTGATAGGAGATTTCAACCATTATCGTTTCTCCAGATTTCAAGGTAAATTATTCCATTGAAATCCCACCAAATACATAAAAAAAACTTTTCAAGAATCAAACTGGGCTTTGATATTTGAACTGGAGTTTAATTTGATGAAAATTCTTGGTTTGTTCACTTCAAATTGCTTTTTAAAACCGATTTTTCATTACTGGTTCCAATCCTCCCTGTTATAACTCATTAATTACAAACTGCCATTTTCTGTTCTTTGCTGACTGGAGACAATCCATGCGGAACTGATTTCTTCCATCTTTAAAATTTGTCAATTTCTTCCAGATATCTATTGACTAGAGTTATCGTAACCTAATTCCTCAATAATAAATTATGGATCAAATTTAATATGAGATTTTAAAGCCATTTTATCAAATTCAACTCGTACTCCACTTCACAGTATATCAGAGAAGTTAAAACCACCTTTTTTCAACTTTTTTAAATCGACGACGACATTTGTGAACTTCCAACACGTGTTACCATTTTTTTTTATATAAGTCGTGCTGTTTGTTGCATTAAATCCACATTGAAAACTGAATAGCATATGTTTCTTGGACGATTTAAACATCGCCATTTTGTTGCAACGAGGCCATTTTCGAAATCAACTCCGCAAAATAGAAAATAGAAAGTTGAACTAAAGTCAGGTATCGAATGTTTCCAAAAAAAACAGCTTACTAGACACATCATTACTTATGGAAATGCCTAATATAACAAAAGAGGATCGTCTGGATTTTTCAACGTCGGATTAGAGGCCGGTTTTGTATGCATATGTCATCGTTTGGAACGTTTATGAGCAAAAACAAATAAAACAAACAAAAAAGAACAACTAACCTCGACCGGTATTCTGACTTCGTAACCCTTGCCTCCGTTCCTGTTGCTCTTGAACCCGAACTGTTCCAACGTCTTCCTGACGCACGCGAGCCGTTCCTGAGTGTTCGGATAATACAGCTGCTCGTCGGGTTCGATGTCGACGCCCGGATTTTCGATCTCGTGCGTGGACTTCGATAGCCCGATCGCCAACTGCAGATGATCTTCGTTGACGTCCTTGTTCCGGTTAGAGCGCATCAAAAGCGTATCGATCCGTTCGTCGACGCGCACCTTACTATTCTTCTTCTTCGTTTTCGTCTGGGTCTTTTTACCGTTCTTCTTCGTCTTGACAGCCGGCTTCGAGCTGAAAACCGCACGCGCGTGAAACTGTTTCGGTGTCTGAAAGTCGCCCAGATCGCTGTCGTTGAGTTTCGGTCTCGGCGTGCGCGACGGCTGGCTGAGGAGGTCACAGAATTGCGGCGTCGGAGGTTTTGGCAGGTTTTCGGTCGATGGTCGTCCGTCTTTGGCGAACGATGTCGATGGACCGGCTTCTTCTTCGTCGTCGTCGTCGTCATCGTCGTCCATGCACGGATCCTTTTTGTAGTTCTTGTGAAAAAAATGGGAAATCATGTACGGCGATTTCTCCTTCCTGGAATTAACGACAAAAACAAGGACGTCTATCGAAAAAAAACAATCGATATATTCTATGGGTGGCTCGAATGAGAGTGAAGGATAATAAAAAAATAATAAACGACAGTAAGCAAGTAAATGTATGTCTAAACCCTCTGTATTTTAATCAGTTATTTAGAGCTTAAATCAAAAATTCACTATTTTAATTTTTTTGAAAACTTATTATGTAGCAAATTGCTATTTTTTCAGTTAAATTATTTACTAGGGATCAGAAGATACAATTTAAATCCAAATTATAAATTTTTAACAATAGTAATTAATTTTTTTTAGTATTTTTGAATTTTGAGAAAAGATGGGAAAAAATGAAAAATCGATTTTCGACTGTAAAAATAATATTTTTGAACGACTGTTATTATTTTCACTAGAAAATGACTATTTTCTACTAAAATAATCGATATCTAATAAAAAATACTGATTAATAGCAATTTTTAAAATCTTCAATTTTTTGACCTCAAAAAACGACGACCTATAGTATGTAAAATTTAATGAAAAATCAATTTCTTTGAAAATTATTTTTTTCCATCAGAAATTAAAGATTGGGTGTAAAATAAAGTAAATTGATGGTTAAAATCATATTTCTAAACTTAGAACGAATTTTATTAACAGAAAACTATTGTTCAATTTTTCTTTAAAACCTCTACGAACTTTATGAACACAGTGTACAACACACAAACTATAAATATCTCTCTCTCTCTCGTACACACAAATATGACAATAATCTCTCTCTCTCTCTCTCTATCAATAATTTTCTTAATTAAAATCCATCCAAGGAAAATGATCCACGTACCGTCCATTCTTCAACTCGTCCGCGTCATTCTTGACGGTCGACCTGAGCGACAGACACGTACGTTTCGACGCTCTGCCCCTTTTCATAATCGCGACGCGCTATTGAACTTCGTTAAGTACATAATTACACACGCGCGTGTACAAAAAAAATCGATCCCGTTTCGCGTTAAAACTTTTCGATCGTCTCGATTCGGTTCACAAAACGATTATTCCACAAATATACGTGTATATGTATCGCGCGGATTGAGGTTATGTACATGTTTGTTTTCACAGCTCGAGTTAATTGATTTTACGGTGAACGATCGACGATACAATCGATAATTAAAAACATAAATAATACATTAAAATTACTTAAAAACGAAGCGATCTACATTTAAATCATAATTCACTAACTGCACGCGTCAACACAAACCGATCTGTTTTGACAGATGATCTGTTTACATCCTCTCTAACGTACAAAAGCAAATTACAGTGGTGTCACTTAAAATCGTACAGTGTTTACAAACACACGTTTTATTTAAAATTTCTTTTATCGTAAGCATCGAATACAAAATTGTATTAATTTCAGTTACAAAAAATGATTGTATTTGAAATTCGGTTTATATCTTTTTAATTAATTTTAATTTGCAATCACTTTTAAATCGTACAGCGAATTTCAGCGTACTTAATTCGGGGAATTCTCGAGATAAATAGAAAAAACGAAATTTGATTTCAAAACAAAGTCATCTATGTCAGATTATTTGGACGGAACACACATTACTTCTAAAGTGAATGGAGATGAGATTTTCGAATATTCCGTTTTAATTAAATCGAAAAACCAGAAAGAATGCCTTGAGAAAGTCAACAGCCGATATGGGGCTGTCAAATTTTATTCATACATCTTACGATGGAACACAAATGGTTTTTAGTAATGAAATATTGGATTTTCAGATTTGCCCAAATCGAAAAATCTAAGTAATTGCTTTGAGAAATCCATCGATCGATCAAAATTGAAAAAAGGATTTGGATGGAATCAACCCATCAAAAGTTTTTTAAAAACTTAGCTGTACGATTTTTATTGGGTCTTTCCTCACTAGTCAGCATGCATACGGTATTCATGCCCATTACCACTCGTCTCACACTCTCTTATCGGCAAACTCCCCCACCTAAAAAATTAGTTTTGCGGTAAGAGCGTGTGAGACGAGTGGTAATGGGCCGTGAATACTGTATGCATGTTGACTAGTGCGAAAAGGCCCATTGACACCACTGTATACATTTTTTTTAAGTCGATTTGTATTTAACATTTTCAAATATTAATATAAATTTTAATTGTTTAATTGTTTGTTTTGCAACTGTGGAAAATTTGCTTTAACACAAATGCATTTTTCACCCCCGACACCGCAATATGTTATCAAGTGTTCAATAATCACTTATTGTTCACTCTGTTGTTGATAACAACAATGGACTACATCATTGTCAGAGCCTTCTTATTATATTTTTTATGTTTATAATAAATTGTTTATAACACAAAGACGGTTGACATCGCCATCAAAATGTGCATTATTCCATTGTTGTTTAAACAATAGAGTGAACAATAAGTGATTATTAAAAACTTGATAACATTACACAAATGAATTTTCATCCCAACACCACAATAATTTAAAACGTTCAATAATCACTTATTGTTCACTCGTTATTTATAATTATATCGGCTGATGCATTTCGATGGCGACGCCATCATCGTCAGAGCCTTTGATTCTGGCTAAGGAAGACTACTTCCAAAGGACTACAGAAATATTGGAAAAAGGTCCTTACAAAAAAGTGGAAAAAAATCCTTTACCCAGAATGATTAAAAACGTGAAAAAATGTATCGCGGGATGCGGAAACATACTAAACAAAGCCGATATAATTATAAATAACGAGTGAACAATAAGTGATTATTGAACGTTTTAAATTATTGTGGTGTTGGGGTGAAAATTCATTTGTGTAATGTTATCAAGTTTTTAATAATCACTTATTGTTCACTCTATTGTTTAAATAACAATGGAATAATGCACATTTTGATGGCGATGTCAACCGTCTTTGTGTTATAAACAATTTATTATAAACATAAAAAATATAATAAGAAGGCTCTGACAATGATGTAGTCCATTGTTGTTATCAACAACAGAGTGAACAATAAGTGATTATTGTACACTTGATAACATATTGCGGTGTCGGGGGCGAAAAATTAATTTGTGTTAAAGTAAATCGGCCACAGTTCCAAAACAACCGACTTTATAACATGTTGGGAGTGAAAAATTCATTTGTGTTTAATGCGAAATTGAAAACCCCTTTTTCCGATTTAATTAATTTTATTACTGACTTAAACTGAAAAAGTGATTGATTTCAACCTGATTTGATATTGACATAGGTTTTTTCCTCCGTAACGTTTATTGTTTATTTCAATACGAACGAGTTTTTTCGACTAGCAAATTTAGAAATCCGTGATTCGTTTTTGCAACCGCTTTCGAATATCCTTTTCGAATTCCGTTCAAAAATGTCGTCTGCGTGTTGAACAAAAACACTTTTTAATATTTTTTGCCGTTTCGAAATTCGAAAACGGTCAGATCTCAAATCCAGTTTGCTATTTTCGGACCCGTTCGTCATTTTCAAGAACCGCTATGCATTGTGTGCGGTCATGTGCGGTCGTTCATTATACATGTATGTATAACGTTTTTTTCTAGAACGAGAACGATTCGGCTCCGACGAAAGTGCGAATAGAAATGTGAAAAAAGTAGCCGATTTCAATTTTTGAAAGTCTCGCTGTACGGAACGACGCGTTCCGATTGGCCGTCGTCATAAACATTCGCCGCCGTCGCTGCCATCTATCGATATCTGTATTGAAACGAAAAAAAAGAAAAGAAAAAAACTTCAAAATTAAATAATCATTCCGTGTAGTCACCACGACACACGTCAGACCAGTCGTACGTACGCAGTCCGTGTCGTATCGCTATATAGGTTATTCTGTCAGCAAGTGCGTTCGTGTCTCGCAAACGCGTATATATGTGAAAAGAGCGACGTTCCGTACGAGCGGATCGCGAATCCAGGGAAAAAACGTCGAATCGGGACCAGTGGTCGCGCATCAATCGTCGAATTCGCATTTCGGGCGTAATTTCGTTCCGTTCCACGCAAATATGACCGACAACGAGCCGAACAATACCGGAGAACGACAACAACCGCAGCGAGGGTTCGAGGCATTGAAACAACACTGCGTCGCAAATAAGATCGACGTCGCGTTATGGGGCATCAGGAACCTGACGATCCTATTTACGATCGCGTACTTCATACCGCTTTTCGGGTGAGTGAAAGTTTTTTTCTTTCGTCTCTCGAAATGCGTCGTCCCCTCGGGGAACGGAACGGATCTTGCGGTCGTGTAATCCGACTCCGGTCGGGTTACGTGCGGACGTAGAAGAAAGCGAGCGGTCTTCGCGACAGAGCCGATTAGAAAGTGTCGTGCGTGTGCGTTTTGTACCGCAGATGATTATTTATAGCTCGATCCGAACGTTCGTTTTCTCGTCTTATCGACAAATAACTGCGTGAAACTAAAATAAACTCTCGGCCGAATGAAACAAAACGAGTGAAAGTGGCCCGGAGGCGTAGACTGTCTTTTGTTAAAATGGTTGTAAAAGAAGATGCGTTTTTTTGCCCGAGAAAATAATTTAAATCCGTTTTTCCCGAAACGTTATCTATCTTAGATTGCACATCTTGCATGAAATGATAAAAATTTCAAGACAGAAATAGAATTAAAACATTCATATATGATTTTTTTTATGTACGTGGTATGACTTTAAGGACCGCAATAAAACTTCGACTGTAGTAAAACAGCATAGGGTTTATTAAATTTCATACTGAATCCCCGTTTCGAATTACACTTTCGACAATGATTTTGTGTTTTCATTTACAGAAACCCGTACAACGCATACTACAAAGTACTCGTCGCGAACGCTGCGACGAGCGCTCTTCGTTTACATCAGAGATTGCCGCGTGTCCAGTTCACTAGAGAATTTTTAGCACATCTCTTACTCGAAGACAGTTGTCATTACTTGTTCTTCTCGTTGATATTTTTATATGTTTCACCGGCGACGTGTATCCTTTCGTATATATACGTTTTAATACTGGATCGTAGCTTATATATATGTAGATATGTAAAAAAATATTACGAGCGTTACGTTTATTATATTTTCTTTAATGATTTCGAAAAGTGGTGTTGGTCCCGGTCGTTCTGTTCGCGATTTTACATTCTGCCAGCTATTCGTTAACGCTGTTGGACGTAAGTTCAGATAAGATCGGAATAAATACGCTTTTGTTCGTAAACGTTATTGTTCTTTAGTCGCTCGGCCAGAATTCGTGGTGGGGCGCGAGACTGATGATCTCGTTGATCGAGTTCAAATCGAGAAACATACTCCGTCTGATCAGTTTCACCGAGATAATGTTGATGCCGTTCACCGTACTCTTGATAATCTTGTAAGTGTTTCGAAAACGTCTCTCCCGGTTCGATGATACGACCGTCCGTGCGATCGTTTCTAGGGGCCGTGCCAGTCTGCTCACGCCGTTCATATACTACCACTTCTTGGTCCAGCGTTACACGTCGAGACGGAACCCGTACACGAGGAACGTGTTCCGTGAACTCCGGCAGGTCGTGGAAGTGATGGCGAATAAACCGAGCACGCCGACGATCTTCCGGAAGATGCTGCTCGGCGTCGTCAACGTGACGAGCAAGCTGGCGCCGTCGCCGGTCGCGCAGACGGCGGCGCAGTGATCGGGTTGAAACGGCGACGTTCGGGGGCGGGCGGTCCGCTTCGGACGGGGGTCGCGAACGGGAGAATCGGCGAAAGTTTATATACGTCGACATCTCGGACCGTGATATGAACGAACACGATCCGACGGTTTTCAAAACGTGAACTTTTTGTAAAACTTTACATGTTTCTTGATATAGAAAGTGTTTGCGGTCGTATCGAAAATATTTTGTAAGAGATTCGATCCGTTGACCCGACGTATATAAAATCACAGTTCATGGTACGAACGTTCTATAATATTGAATATTGGGAATTTGTAATTTCCCTTTTTAACGTATATGATTTGTTCAAAGTGATTTTTTTTTTATCATCGAGATTTAGGTTAAAAACACAGGCGGTTTTTTTTGCCAAGTCCGGAGCAGACTTTGTCAGTTTACACGAGGCGGTTTCTCGAGTGTTCTATTAAAATTTAATGCGTTTAGATGAAGAATTTATAATTATTTCGATTTTATTATAATTAACGTGTATTTTTTTTATATAAAAACAGCCGGTTTTAAACGAAGAGAGGCACAGACCGTTCCGCTTGTGAGGATCCTGAGCCTCTCTCGTTTCCTCATTCTCACGACTAGAGGAAGACGGAAGAGTATTATAAAAGTGTCAAAAATATTATACACCTTGCCCGGAGGTCCTTTTGATTTTGAGGCCCCTGGCTTCAGCTCGTCAAGCCTACGGGTAAATCCGACACCGTAAGAACGTATAAAATTATGAGGAGTCTGCAGAAATGTGTGTTTTTAACCTTCATGTTTATTATACACTTAGAAATATATGTACAAAATGTCAGTATTAACATCCTTCTTTTTACTATTTAAATTGTCCATGTTTTACAGCAGAACTTTAAGTACTTGCGCTGAAACCGTTCTATAAATCTACAAGTACCAAATTGTATTGTGAAAAGTTCACTACATTTATATACTGTGATCGGAGCCGGATTTAGACGGAGGCCCTAGACTATTCCGCTTGTGAGGCCGCTGACATCGCACGTGTAAGAAAGGTCCACGATAGTGTCTGAAGTCCTAGGCTTTAGTCTGCCGAGCCTGTATATAAATCCGGCACCGACTATGATATTTTTCTAAACGTTACACGAATATCGAATAGGAAACGACCGCCTTACTTATTATTGACCGTCAATTTTGCACACGTTTCTAATCACAGTAAATAGACAAAGCCGTACGTACTTTGGACAAAAGTCGCATCGTCAACATGAGTTGTAGTTCCACACAAATGCTTGATTTTCGTTCCCGAATCGTGGTCGATTGTTTTGCCCCCGGCTTTTTGCTCTAACGACTAAGAACAGGTCTTAGTTTTTGTTGTTATGTTTTAAAGTATCTACAGACTCAAGTTAGCTAATATATATATATATATATACATATTTAATTATTATTATTATTTCTATATTTTTAATATACGTAGTTGCAAAATATTCAACGATCTGTTCTCGACGCCTTTTCGAACAGTCGTACCGATAAGCGGGAGGACGTGCGCTCTTGTAATCTCTCTTTTGTCCCGCCCGATTCGACCGATTTTCGCTTTCGCCCTCGACGCTGTGTCTGTCCAGAAGTCGAGACGTTTTCGGTGCCGTTTTTTTTTCTTTTGTGTCGTGGTTCCACGAACCGTGTGTCGCACAAAAAAAAAGCATTAAATTACGTCCACGTGCGTTCGTGCTCGAACGCCCGACATCCAACGACTTCGACCCGAGAAGTATTCTTTACATTCCGCGATGTTTACGTAGGCACACGTTCGCGCATCGACCTCGTCGGCGCCGTACAGCGTGAACGATACAGTTCTTTATATTTTGTATTATTATGTGTAATATGTGGTGTTTGATTTCTGATATTTGTTATAACATTTTTACAATAAAATCGTTTTAAAAATCGATATAAACATATGTGTATTTATTTACCGAATTGTTTTTCTTTTCTGTTATTAAATATCAATAACTTTGTATATGATTGTAGACGTACTTGAAATTTTTAAAATCATTTACAGTCGCGTGAATAATTTTTTACACGAGACGAAGTTGTTGGAAAAAACTTATTTCAAAAATAAAATGCATAATAGAAAAGTTATTTTTATTATTAAATTGTTCGGTCTTGGCACAGAAATAATAAAAATTTTACAAAAAAAATGAGCCAATGTTTATGAAAATGGTCTTAGTCAATGGTGTCAAATTCGTGTGTAAAAATAAAATAAATTAATTTATTGAACGGTACCAGTAATGTACAAATACAAATGCTATAATTTGATTTAGTTCGCTATCCTTAAATAATATACTAATATGTACTGTCTGTTTGTGTTGTGATATGAGGTGTGTGTATGTATTTATGTGAGGAGTTTACAGGAAAATTAAAATTATATTTGTGTCTGTGTGTGTATATATATATATATATATATATATATATATATATATATATATATATATATATATATATATATGCATAAGTTATGTTTCGTGTTCGAAGTGAAGCGAAAAAAATAACAATGTTTTTAAGGAGATATCCTAGTCTAGAATTTCGAAAAAATCGATTTTTTGCATATTTTCAAAAGTTTAGACCTTTAAGAATATGTGCTTAAGAGGATTTTTCGAAATTCGAATTACTTTCGGAGTTATAGCTATTTTTGTGACGCGCCAACCAATCCGGTCTGGCCGGAACGAATCAACTTTAAACGCGTTTTTATCGAAACTACTTTTTTCGATACCTCAAGTTCTAATGGACCGATTTACTTGAAATTTGGTACAGAGCTTCTCAATATAACAGTGATTACTCCCGCCTAGGATTTTTTGAAAATTTTATTTTTTTACTATTTTTAAAAAATTCCGAAAGTTGAAAAAAATAGGGCAAAAAAATGACTTTTTTCACACTGCCGCCATTTTGCTAAAAAAATTTTTTTTTAATTTCCCTAGGCGGGGATACTACTACAACCTTCTTTTTCAATAATTTCAAAAAAATTATTGAAATTTTTTTTTTGAAATTATTGAGAATAACTCTTCATACAATTGTTGAAAATTTCACAATAAAATGAAATTAATATTTTGTATGTAATCCTTTATTTTTAATCATTTTATTTCAATAGAATGTTTTAATGTATTTTTTTATTTGCGAATTGATGATTTTTTCCTAATTATCCTATCTTAATGTTTTTTTATTAGTTATTAACGGGGTTAAGATCGGGCCTTTGAGGTGGTGTTCGTACAACATGCGAGCAGATATAAAAATGTCAATTTTGACCATTGTAAGCAAAATGTTTGGATCATTTTCTTGATAGAACCAAAAATCTCTTTCATAATTTTTTTTTAATGCAGAAGATAATAAATATCGTTTTAAAATATTTAAATAATGTATGCGGTTCGTGGTAATTTCAATAAATTAGAATTTATTGAAATTATTTTTAAATTTCAATAAATTTAAAAATAATTTCATTCCCTCTGTTTTTTAAACGTTGTTTATTTGATTGTCGGTATAGCAGTGTACGATTACCCACGTTTCCTCTTCCATTCTGTAAGATGGTCTGTGTCTCCGTCTTTTCTAGTTAAACGTGAAACATGGCAACCACAATATCAAAAAAACGGAAGGTATGTTCATCGCCGAATTCTCTTTGAATTAAGATCGTCCGCCCGTAAATAATAAAGTAAATGCATTAGATGGCTTTATTATTGTTAGAAAAATCATCTACTATCCAAAAAATGAAATCTGTATTGTGTGATTCCGCGGATTAAAATCGGTCTGAAAAGTGTTTCGGTCAAACGTTTTGTGGTTTTTCACTCGAATTTAGCTATAGTGTAATGCTATTGTTACTATTGTATTTTGAATCGAACATTAGTAACTCGACAATAAGCCTGTTACAATATTTTATAACCTATAATTATTAGTGGTTCTTAACCTCATTTTACTGTGTTGCGATAACTTCACGCACTGGAAAATGTAAAATTTATTAGATGACATCTGTTACAGTTCGTCGGAGATGGTGTTTTCAAAGCTGAATTAAACGAGTTTCTTACTCGTGAACTCGCTGAAGATGGATATTCTGGCGTCGAAGTTCGTGTCGCGCCGACACGTACAGAGATCATCATCATGGCAACACGAACGCAGAGCGTTTTAGGTGAAAAGGGACGTCGTATTCGTGAATTAACATCGGTCGTACAGAAAAGGTTTAATTTCCCGGAACAGTCGATCGAACTTTACGCCGAGAAGGTAATTTCATTTCTTTTGACGATTGTCTTTAACTTAAAAGCTTGAATTCAAAAGCGGTTATGACCCGTTACGTGTTCACTATTTAAAACGAAAGCGATTCGAATTTCGTAAAGAAAATCACGAAATATTCAAACGTAGGTCGCGACGCGCGGTCTCTGCGCGATCGCCCAAGCCGAATCTCTCCGTTACAAGTTGATCGGAGGATTGGCCGTCCGCCGTGCTTGTTACGGAGTCCTCAGATTCATAATGGAGTCGGGCGCGAAAGGATGCGAGGTCGTCGTGTCCGGAAAACTCCGCGGCCAGCGTGCGAAATCGATGAAGTTCGTCGACGGTCTGATGATCCACTCGGGCGACCCTTGCAACGAATACGTAGATACCGCCACGCGTCACGTGCTGTTGAGACAGGGCGTGCTCGGTATCAAAGTTAAAATCATGTTGCCGTGGGATCCTAACGGCAAGAACGGCCCCAAGAAACCTCTGCCCGATAACGTGTCCGTCGTCGAACCGAAACCCGAAGTCACGTACATGTTCCCGGCAGATACGAAAACAGGAAAGATCGATATCCCGCCGGTGCCTATAGCTCCGGTAGCATAGTCTGTTATTTAATAAATATAAACGATTTGTAAAATCTGTGCGTTTTTTTTTTTTCTTAACCCTAACGGTGATCCTTTTTTTTGTGTTACTAATATCCTAACATCGGGGTATGATTTCATGAATTTTTTTACAGGATCCGTATTTGTTTCGATAAGTATTTGAATTTTTTAAGAGTGATTTTTTTAGTATATTCAATTTTTTTGGTTGATTATAGATTTATCAGTTGATGATTTTAAAGTGGCTTGAAAAACTGTATTTTCATATTTTTTTTTTTTTGTTAATTAAGAAAAATTAGTTTTAATCTCGAACGTCATAATATTCGTGACGTCACACTTTCTAATCTACATGTACTATTTTAAATGCCAAACAAATGACGTCACGCTTAGTATCAGTCGCTCAGCTGTCATTTTGAAGTACGCAGTTGTATTTAAGATGAAATTCGACGTTTAAGTTGTGTTTTCGTTCTCTGATAGCTAACAAACTGTCGTCAATTCGTTAAACGACGCGACGTCGTGAAAATTTCAACGGAAAATCATCGCCAGTGTAAAAATTTACGTGAAATAACATTGTGTTATTATGTCATCCTTTGTCCTTGTGTTTGTATACATATTTTGACATTGTTCCCCGAGGTACATTAGTTTTGAAACTGCACAAAATCAATTTTTTATGCGTAATGTAAGTGAAACGGAACGATTACGGTAAAAATCGGAAAAAAAATAAAAATACGTATATATTTTTTGAAAAAATCGATTTTATTTATTTCGATTTTTATATATTTCTCTCCGTAGTTATTTGTAAAAAAGATATCTACGACTCGTCATGTCAGCGGAATCGCCAGTACGATGTCGGGGTTATTCGACCGGATCCGGGTCGAACACCTTGCCGGCGATCGTCACTCCGCAGCCGGTCACGGATAAGTCGTTGTTCGACAGCGTCGCCGCCGTCATCCACGAAGTCGTACCGGCTTCGTACTCCGCCGGGACCGAGAGCAAAGAGCAGGTCGGAAAACCGACGACGATGTCGTTCGACAGTGATACGAAAGATATCGTCTTACAGGTACAGTGGGCCCGTTTCGAGACGGCCGATCTCGGAGGTACCGACCCGACGGGCAACCTCGATTCCGATTCGAGCGCGCCTCCGCCTCTGCTGCTCGCTCTCGGATACGGAAACGGCGTACAGGTGAGGTCCGCCGCGACCCCGGCCGGTTTACGGAAATGAACGAGAGGTCGTTTCAGATATGGTCGATTCCTGCGACGGGCGAAGCCGTCGAAGTGCTGTCCTGGAGACAGGGCAGCGTACGCGTGCTACGGATCTTGCCGACGCCGCGTTCCGACTATACGACCGTGTCGTCCGACTTGTACGCGCATAAACGGCCGCTGATCGCTCTGTGCGACACTATTTCTCCGGGTCCGCACTTCTGTTCGCTCGGTTTTATCTCGCTGAAGGATGGCGATCAGGTGAGCGGAGGAGGATTACTATTTTCGGAAGAGTTAAAAATAAAGTAGATTATGAAATTTTCTTCTCGCTTCATCTTATCATTTCATGCATGCATGCATACACAAACTACAAACATATAAAAACACATATACACCCCTCCCCCCATCCACTCACACACCCATACATACACACACACACACACACAAAATGGTAGTATTTAATCATATCTTTTTATTCTTGATTGTAATTCAATAACTTTTTATGCACTTTAAAATAATAATAATGAAATTTATGTATCCTTTTATAATACTAGGAAAATTGCATTTTTTCAAAAGATGATATTAATTATGTAAAAAATAACAACGAATTAATAAAAAAATATTTTAAATCTCAGAACCTAATATTTAATCCAATATTCTCTATCGGCCAATATTGCAGCACTTCTTTGCTACATCGAATCGATTAATCGTCGGCATCTTTCAACAGGAATCGACTCCCACTAGCCGTTCTAAAACGTTAATCTTATTACGGATAAACCGGTCTTTTGCTAGTCTACTCGTACGCTTATGGTCGTTGTCCTGTCGATATATACCCGTTCTTATTTATTTGTCGTATGGGAGTATCATATTTTCTAATATTTCCACATACCGAACAGCTGTCACGTTCAATGAAAAATATAAGCCCTGTGCCATTATATGTTAAGTAACCCCAAACGTTGATTTTCATTCCGGCATGTTTTACAGTTTTAATTGCGTATTTCGGGTCGTATTAACTATAAAACTTCTTTTTACAAATTGCTTTTAGAACCAAAAAGTACAATTTTTGTTTCGCCTGACCAAAAAAATATTTCGCTATTTTCTTCAAAAAACATGCTGCTTTTTTTGCGCATATATGTATATGTGGAAAAAAATAGGATTCGAACCCATGATTTCCTCGTCCGTTGGCAAATTTTCTACCATTTGAGCCACTCCGTACATTGTTATCAAATAATTAAACAGAGGTGTTGAATTGTTGTGCTTTTTTAAAAAAATAACATTTTATGCCATATTATAAAATAACGTACTTCAAAATGGCGTATTTTCGTTCAATATCAAATACAAATGTGTAAAATTTTAAAAATTCTATTTAACCTTTATATATATATATATATATATACACATACATACATACATACATACATACATAATATGTATATGGCTAGTGTCATGTTCATGTATTTTCTTTTATAAAATATTATTTGCGATAATGCAAAATGCTAAATAAGCTTGGACCATTATCCGAGTTCATTACTTGCGATTTATTTTTATAAATTTCCATGTTCTCTAGGTACTTTAAATCTCTTTTTACCTATTATATGTTTAATTAATTCTAATTTTCCTAAACCATGCCCGTTTTCAAGCACGTGTGTGTTGCTACACTAGATCTATCTATTTTATTATATCGTACATTAGCTTCGTGTTCCTTAAAACCGATGCCGATCGCCCTTTTGCTTCACGATCTTCGCAATTTGTTTTGTAAATCCCAGATTTATCTTCCGTATCGAGAGGATGCTTCGGATCACCTAGCATATTCTTTAGGCCGTTGCTAGCTGTGTAAACTATTCTATAGTTTACGTTTTTTAGTGTTTTGAATATTTCGGATAATATGGGACTCTTACGTTAATTTGCTTATTCTCTATATCCATTTTGAACGACGCGGTGTTGTCGTCAGGTGAAGAGCATCCAGTTCAAGAACCCGATCCTCGACGTGCTGGCGAACCGGTCGTCGATCGTCGTCACGTTCGTCGAACGTATCGCCGTCTTCGACGCGCACACGCTCGAAGACCGGATGACGGTGACGACGTGCTTTCCGAGCACCGGTCTCTGTCCGAACCCGGTCGCGTTGGGCACGCGCTGGCTCGCGTACGCCGAACGGATGCTCGTGCCGATGTGGAGGAGCAAGGGCGGCTGCGAAGGTGAGTCGATTTGATTTGATTTTTTTTTTAAAAAAAACATTTGTTTTCGTCGTTGTTTGTTTGTTTTCTGTAAAAAGGCATTTGTTTTCGTCATTGTTTTTTTTTTAAACAAAAAACGTTCATCTCGATCAACGATCATTCGTCATTTCGGTATGTCACGATTTTATATTAGTAGTTGTAATAAATGTAGACTAACACGTTATAGTGTGTCGTTGATCGAAACGAAACAAAAAATCATTGTTCTATGCGATGCGGTATGCGTGTAGGTGAAGGCGTGTCGAGTTACACCGCGACGATGATCCACGCGGCCAAGTCGCTAGGCAAAGGACTTCGCGAGCTCGGCGAAACGGTCGCGAGCAGCTTGACCGGCACCGGCGTGCCTCACCACGCCGTGCCCGGCGTCATCCTCGGCGGCGAGACGACGCAACCGGGCATCGTCACGATCCTCGACATCGAGACGACGCAAGAGAGCCGGTTCGATCCGCACTCGAAGAAGCCGGTCGAGACCGTGCTGGCCCATTTCACCGCGCACTCCGAACCGATCGTCGTGCTGACGTTCGACCCGACCGGTCTGTTGCTCTTGACGGCCGACAAACGCGGCCACGATTTCCATCTGTTCCGCATCCATCCTCATCCGTGCGGATCGGCGCTCGCCGCCGTGCACCACCTGTACGTGCTCCATCGCGGCGACACGACGTCGAAGGTGCAGGACGTGACGTTCTCGCGCGACTCGCGATGGGCGGCCGTGTCCACGTCGCGCGGCACGACGCACGTGTTCCCGATCACTCCGTACGGAGGTCCGGTCGGCGTGCGGACCCACGCGACGCCGCACGTCGTCAACAGACTGTCGAGGTTCCACAGATCGGCCGGCCTGACCGCCGACGGTCGGTCCGACAGTCCGGTTTCGTCGTTCGAGACTCCGTGCGCGGTGCCGTACCCGAACCCGCGTCAGCCGCCGTTTCCGCACCCGATCGTCGTCTATCCGCTCGCGCAGATCCGCCGACCGACGCACGTCGGACCCGGAATCTCCCCGCAGACGAGCGTGAAGTCGACGACCGGCCGTCAGAGGACGGTGTCGTCGTCGGAGGACGCGCCGAACTTGAAACTCTGCGCGATTTTCGCGCCGCCGCGCGCTTGGCTGCTCGAGCCGCGCGACTCGTCTCGATCGAAGACGCGCCGGTCGACGATCGACTCGTTGTTCGTCGCGTCCGGTCACGGCAGTCTCGTCCAGTACGACCTGGAGCCGAGGCACGCGGTGAACACGCCGAGAGAGAGGGTTTGCGACGACACGTCCATCGAGCTGTTCGTCGAGGCGAAGGCGCGCTGGATGTTGCTCAGGACGCCGAACTCGTGCGAGATACAGGCGCCTCTGTCGGTCGACAACCCGTTGCTCGACGACAGACCGAAGAAGAGCGCGTGCGGCAGAAGGACCGACGACGAAGACAGATGGCTGTCGCAGGTCGAGATCATGACGCACGCCGGACCGCACCGACGGCTGTGGATGGGACCGCAGTTCATGTTCAAAACGTACAACGGATCGTTGGGCGTCGTTCCGGCGTCCGAGTCCGAGTCGGTCGAAGTGAGCGTCGAATCGAGATCGAGGCCGGCTAGGTCGAATCCGGTCAATATGCCGTTGGCCGACGGAGGGATCAAGCCGCTCGTTCCGGTGCTCATCGAATCGACTTCGGCGAGTGAGTGTCGTTCGTTTTATTTTTTTTAAACAAAAACAACACGAACACGACTTATAGATCAAAAAGACATTCGTTTCAAATCCAGTGTCGATGGGCCGTCGCACACTAGTCAACATGCATACAGTATTCACGGCCCATTACCGCTCGTCTCGCACGCTCTTACCCGAAAACTAATTTTTTTAGATGGGGGAGTTCGACGAGGGAGTCGGCGATAAGAGGGTGCGAGACGAGCGGTACGGGCGTGAATACTGTATGCATGCTGACCGGTGTGCAAAAGCCCGTCGAATCCATGCAATTGTTTAACATATCGCGACGTTCTAGATTTATTTCATATTTTATCGAGTTATATATGTTTGTTTTTGATCCAGGTAGCTACGAGCAATCTCCACGCCTGCTAGAAATGCACAGGAACCATCGAAGAGATTCGGACAGTTCGACCGGAGCCGGAGAGTTGCAGTTACGTGAAGATCTGGCGGACGCCATGCTCGAATCGGGCGCGCCTCAACGTGACACAGGTAGGTGGTTTTCGTTTTCATTCGTTTTTCGGTGTGTTTTCGATGTGTTTTTTTTTTTTTTTTTAAAAAAAAAAAATTTCGATCGTTTCAAACATGGCGTCGACATAATCGTGATAATAAAGAACCTATTGCGTTTTTATACGAATTATTCTCAAGTAACACAACTCCACTCGATATAACAAATGAACGAATTGATGTCGTTTTTTTTTTTTGAAAAAACAACATGGCGTTCAATCAAACCCATATTTCGATTCTCTCGTGTTTGTGGTTTAATATTTCAGGCAAATTGGCGAAAAATATTCATTGATTACAAAATAAAGTTCCTTTTTTACCTCTCCATTGTATTTTAGGCCTATTTTATCTCTCTATAAAATATTAAACTTATAAAATATATCGCTTGTTTTGGAACTGTGACGAATTCACTTTAACACAATTGAATTTTTTATATATTTAACAGACTTCATTATATATATATATATAAAATGAAATCTGTTAAATATATAAATAATTATTTTAATAATTGTTTTTAACATTTCTCATACATAATATTATACATTCTAACGACTGTTTGGCTTTTATGTAACGAAACGCTTCGATCGTCTTATATTTTTTATTCCACAAAACAACTACGCCTACGTTCACAAACTGAAATATTTTTTTCCCGGTTGTTTAGATGAAACGAAGTGCGTTGTACACGCGAGTTTCGATTATTTTTGTTTGTTGAATGTGTAGTTTGTGTTCTTCGCGGTTCGTTTTTCGACATCGATCAATACTTATCAATATGTTCGATTAAAATGCGAACCTGTTTTTTTTTTAAAAAAAAAAAACGAACTCGTAAGTGTACGTCGTTCAACTCGAAGAGTACATTTTCTGATCAAGATGTCGTATGTGGTTTTCGTACGCCTACTCGCGAATCGTAATTATTTTAAAAACTAGTCTAGATTATATAATGCAACGCTCTGACGATGATGGCACGGCCGTTGAAATGCACGTCAGTGAATGACATGAAACAATAAATGGACACTCTCGTGGTCTTGGGGTGTTGATAATGACGATTCGTTCGTGTCAATGCCATCTATTGTTTTCGTACGCCCACTCGATCACCTGTTGTCGTAACAGCATTGAACCGCAATTCGAGCGTGCTGTGCTTTTCGAACATTCGTTTGCCGTGCGACTCGATCGCAGTTGTTGTAGCAATCGTTTTCGTATCGAGACGAGGATCGGTCGAGTACGACGGCTCCTTTAACTCGTAACGCTGGCGACGCTAGTTTCTTTTCCTGTACTTTCGTGACGGTTCGTACGGCCGGCGCTTCGTTTCCTCTTGCACTGATCTGGACCCATCGAACGTTTGGTACTTTTTTTTTTTTGAAACGGTGCGTCGTGCTGCGTTCGTTTCAACAGATTCTTCCAACGAATCGACGCAAGGTACGTTCGTTCGTTACCGCGTCGTCGACGGACGTCACGTGTTTCAGAATCAGTCAAAGGCAGGTTGGTGTAAATGTAGAGACGAAACAAAAAAAACAAAACAAAATAGCCTCTTTAACGTTCGACTAACAAATTAATAATTGATGTACGATTGTTTCTCGTTCGAAATTCATACAGTTGAAAAACAAAACAAAAGAACATACGTACGTTTGTTTTATACTTTTTTTTTGTTCTTCGTTTGGTTTCATTTTTGATTTTTTTTTTTAAAAATACGTTTTTCTCGTACGAAAGTAGATCGAACAGTGGTCCGTTCGGACACGTCCGATCGTTCGTTTCGCTTGCATGCGTTGAGACAAAAAAAAAAATTAAAAAAAATACAGAGAGCACTGTACAAAAACCATATCACCCTGCCTATGGCTTTTTCTGTTAAAGGAGTACCCGAGTCGAGGCACGTGTACCTCGTGCAAACAAAACGGTCGCAGCCGACGATCGCGAAAGTGGTCAACCCGGTCGGTACGGTGATCACCCTACAGTCGGACGACGAGTACGACGGCGTCGTCGATCGTAAGACGACGATGTCGGAGAGTTTCATCCACGAGAACTGCGACGAGACGCTGTTCAGGCCGATCGTCGACGCGAAACGGACCGCCGAGCGACAGACGCAACGCGCGCCCGCGCCGCCGATCGTCGAGGACGACGGCGACGACGACGACGGCGCGAAAAACGAACCGGATCCGACCGTGTCGAAGAAGAAAAAGAGGATCTCGGATCCGTCGTCGAGGACGGAGACGCTCGAGTACGCTTCGACGTGGCCCGAGACGACCGGAGACGACGGCGTCGCGAAAACGACGCTCGACTCGAAGTACGACGTGAAAATAAAAAAAAACTCGAAGCCGTCGAAGAAAATCGAGATCAAGAAGGTGCTTAAGAAGACGATCGCGGCGACACGTGGCGGCGCTACGGACGTTTCCGACAAGAAGAAACGTTCGAACGAGTTCTGCGACGTCGACGTTGTCGCGCCGACAGTGCTCGAGAAAGATGCGATCGTCCTCGACGTTCAGCCGTTCGAATCGATCGTCGTCGACGACGAGCCGAAGTTCGCCGACGTGACTATGTGCAGCGCGAGAGAGAGTTTCGGCGAGAGCAAGCGTGCGTTGAAAAAAACAGTCGGTAAGAATACGTCGTACAAGAAGGCCGTGATCGATATCGAACGAGAGCTCGCCGGCGACGAGAAAGATCCGGTAGGCGCGTGTAAAACGAAGACGACCGACGCGTGCTCGAAATCGATTTCGGACGATAAGGAATCGAAGAGCGCGCCGACGTTCGGCTTCGAAACGAAGAAGAAGATCGATGCGGAACCGACGTACAGGTCGTCGTGCAAGAGCAAACGAGGAGCCGAAGTCGTTTCGATCGACTCGTCTGACTCGCGGTATGAGACGAACCCGAAACGTTCGGACGAGAGAAAACGCCGCGAGAGAAATTCGGACGAGAAGATCGACGACGAAGTCGGCGTTGACGTTTTCGGCGAAAAGCGGCCGGTGCTCGAGACCGAGAAGGCGTACGGGGACGACGTAAGCGAGGCGTGCGTCGATTTCGAAAAGAACATCAAGGACGATCATTTCGAACGAGACGTCGTGAAGAGCTCGTGCTCGGAGCCGCCGAAGACGTGGTCGGAAGTGACGTTCGGCACGAAAGCCAAATCGGAACGATCCGTCGAGACAAAAGGTCGGAAGACGTTCGCGGCGATCGAGACGAACGTAGAGGAACCGGAAAAGAAGCCGCTGAAGTGGTCGGACATAGCCGGAAGGAAACCGACGATAGATAAAGAGGGTCCCGTGCAGCGGGCGGAAAAGAAATCTCCGCCGAAATTTTTCGACGACAAGTACGACCTGAAAGCGAAACCGAAGAAGGGCAAGAAGACGAAATCGTCTAAGACTCCGATCGATAGTCTGTACGAGACGAGAAAACTCGTCGACGACGACGGACCGTTCGACTGTACGGAGATCGTCGACCCGGAAACGCCGGACGTGACGATGGAGAGTTTCTCGGCCGTCGAGTTCGTGTGCGACGAGGACGAAAACGTCGACGCCGACATCGTGGACGCCGATATCATCGACGTCGGCACGGCCGATTTCGTCGATCAGGAGAGCGACGAACCGTTCCTGAGCCTGGAGACCGATCTGCCGGAACTCGAGCCGCTGTTCGGCGACGATCTGCTCGACGAGTATCGGCGTTCGGACGCGACCGTGCCGGTCGGCGACGACGCGACGAACAACGTCAGCTCGTCGCAGACGGAGAGCGACGACTCGTGCAAGAACGTCGACAACGGCGAAATCGAGACGATGCTCGCGGCGCCGGTCGAGTCCGTCGAACAGGTCGATAAGACGAGAGCGGCGAACAAGAAGAAGCCGAAGAAGAAACGCAGATGAAACGTGAACGTCTTCCGGCTGCTGTTCTCGGCGATCCGTTTATCACACCGAGATGTTCACGTCGGTTGAAGGACGCTCTGCATGTATCGTTCATTCGTTCTTTAATTATTTTCTTTGATGTTCGTACGCGTATGGCCGGTGATCGGTGCCGGATTTACCTATATCAACTTCGTAGGCCGAAATCTAGAGCCTCGAAATGTCACGCTCTTCCATCTTCCTCTAGTCGCGAGAATAGGGGATCGAGAAGAACTCAGCGGCCTCGCAAACGAAATAGTCTAGAGCCTCTCTCCTTCTAAACGGTGTCTAGTTCGTATGCTTCTGGTGTACGCGTTTACGTTTTCAAGGACGTTCGGACGCAAACGTTCATTTGATCGATCCGCAAATGTTCTCGTTATGCAAAGCCTACTACAATACAACTACATCTCGATTGATGAAATAATTTTGATATTAGTGCGACGAGTGACGTTTGTTACGTTCTACTTTTGTTTCATTGCATTCGGTCATATGGCAGTGTCACTAGATTTACTACTCCTTTTTAAAGAACAGAAATTGATTCAAATATCCGACATCTTTATATATATTTATATATATATATATATATATATATATATATATATATATATATATATATATACATATATATATATATATATATATATATATATATATATAAAGAGAGAGAGAGAGAGCGGCCTTCATCCAACAGGGGATTGAAAAAAACTGTTGGTGATGATCAGTGCCGGATTTACCTATAGACTTGGCAGGTAGAAACCAAGGACCTCAAAATCTAAGGGACTTCCAGCCAAGGTTTATAATATTTTTGACACTGTCAAAGACCTTTCTTATACATACAGTATCAGAGGTCTCATAAGTGGAATAATCTAGGGCCTCTTTTCATCTAAATTCAGTTCTGATTATTATATATACAGAGGTAGGCCAAATGAGACTTAAGAATGTAACATTCTATGTATTTATATATCAGCCTCTTTCTATCCACTGCTGGATAAAAACTTCTCACAAAATTTTCTATTATTTTGTTCAGTCCATTCATACAACTTTTCGTATATCTATCGGATCTTTACGACGAGAAATAAGTGTCCGTATCGATCGAACGAGCGTTGAAAAAATAAATAATCCGCGTCCGAACAAGAGAACACGAGTTTCGAAGGTATCTAGTTAGTACGAAACAGGCGAATAGCTGACGATCGAAATCGTACGTCCGAACGGACAAAAAAAAAATATATATTAACATATTTTTTCCTTTATACAAATGCATGCTATAAAGATAGATTTTATTCATATACATAAAAAAGTCAAAACGCTTACTAAAAAAAGAAGAAAAATGATTAAAATGTTTTCTTTATTACAAGAAAAAAAATCGTAACCCCGATCGGTTTTATTCGGATCGTCGCGTCGCGTCCATCGCGATACAAGTTGGACGATGAAGTAATAAACAACGATCGGCATTAATTAGGGGCATTAACTAGTGTACCTAAATTTTAGCTATAGTCGTTAATTGTTTTTCGATAGTTTTAAGATGATGTTCACTGTTTTTATTTCACTAATTTTATTTTCGAACGATTGTTTGATTATCGTTATTTATATATGTATATATCTACTGACAGAAATGCCTTAAAAACAAAAGTATTAATTTAAAACCAAAAAAAAAAGAAATAATAATAGGGTATATAAAAAGAAAATCGGACGGGGGAAGCCGCTAGGAAATTAAAAAAAAAAATAGATACTAAGTTAGGTTATATTCTAAGGTTGCACTCTGAAACAGATCTTACCGAGTATTATTTTTTTAAATCGAGAAAAAAAACGATAAAATAATAAAAAGACGACAGGGGAAAAAAACGATAAATGTTTTTTTAAAAATAATAAAAAAAAGTATATATAAAAGTATTAATTTTCAAAACGTGTGAAAAATATAAAACTAACGAAACAGATTTGTGAAATACGTATATATTTTTGTATAGCCATTAAAGTCCGAACAGTCGGAACGTGCGATTTCGAACGGACAGCTACGTTGATCTGAAATAAATGAATGAACAGAGGAAACTTTCGAAACTCGTCCACGGCCCGCTCGCCGCCATACGCAGTGACCGAAATCAAGATCCCTTGTTTCAAACAAAACGACGACGTTGGCTTTGTTTCGTTTCGCATATGAGAGTTGTCGAGCCGTAGAGTTGGCTGTGATCGTTTGTTTTTGTCGAGATCAGAGTTGGCCATTGTCACGCGTTTGCCAATTCGATTTCATCTGCGAATCGAAGCAAAGGAATCGTTTTCGTTTATGCGTGTCTGTCCGTTTTCGTCAACTGATTTCGTTGTGTTCGGAAACGATTCGTTTGTTTTCGTGATTTTTTTAAAAAAAAAAATTAAAAAAAAACTGTTTTAATGATCGAAAATCGGACAAGTGGCGACACAGCATTTATTCATAATTTATGTAATTGCGACTCAATTATTATGTAATTTGTTTATCGAACTCCCGTGGATAGCTGTTTTTGTTTAGAGCTATTTCGATCGATCTGAACGCGTCCATTATCTTCAGATACTATTTCTATCGGCGTATTTCCACGATTGAAACTTCCACGACCTACAGATTTGATTATTGTAGTTGGAAATTTATTTTTGAATATAAAATGATGTATTTTTTTGATAACTGCTTCCTTCGGATGTAATACTACTACAAGTCTTCGTATGGCCTTGGCCTTTTTGACAATGCCAATCCATTAGCTCGTTAGTGTTTTTTTCTAACGGTAATCGACAAAGAAACGTTTAAAATTCGTCCATGGCCCACTCGTCGTCATTCGAAGTGATTAAAATCAAGATGCCTTTCATTGTTTCGAACAGAACGACGCCGCCTTTGGTTCGTTTCGCATACGAATCGTCGAGATACGAAGTTGGCTACGATCGCTTGTTTATCAATTCGGTTTTAACTTTTTTTTTTTGTTTGTTTTACGAAATGAAATTGTTATCCCTATATCCGACTCCCGCGTTCTACTAGATTGTCCGTTGATTTATATTACTATAGCTCTTATATGGCCTCGATCTCTGATAATACCGATCTAATTAGGCTTCTCTTGTTCTAGTTTCGTAATGTATGTTTTTTTTTTAATTTTTCTGTTTTATAAAATGAAACCGTTAACCCTATATCCAACCTCCACTTGCCAACCAAAGATCGGACGCAAATACAGATCACTACATTACCTATCGACCGTCTGTAGGCCTTCGTAAAGTGATCCGTTTTCCACCTATTAGGCCCATTCACACTAGTCAACATTCATACAGTATTCACGGCCCGTTACCGCTCGTCTCACACCCTCTTATCGCCAAAATCCCTCACCTAAAAAAATTAGTTTTCCGGAAAGAGGGTGTGAGACGAGCGGTAACGGGCCGTGAATATTGTATGAATGTTGACTAGTGTGAATAGGCCCATTGTCCATATTTAGGTAACGCTCTTTAATTTTTCATCTTGAGACATGCTCTGTAGAGATCACGAGCTCCTTCAATCGTCTGAAATACCATCTACTAAAAATTGATCTGAAGATGACATGGGCGTCGAAACCGATCGTTGTAAAAAAAACAGTTTTCTAAGGAGATAAGGAAATTAGTAAATTTTATTTCTATTCAGTAAAATTGTAATGTAAATTTTAAACGAACACCAAATTATAATCAATACTTATATATATATATATATATATATATATATATATATATATATATATATATATATATATATATATATATATATATACATATTTGTGTGGATGTGACTATAACCGTTTCCTGTAGAGAATGTTAATTGTTTTTCGAGAGATTTTTTTTTAAAAAAGTCAATAATAGATTCCTGTTTTTGCTGCCTTATTATAACACGAAAAAAAGAATTACACAGATAATTTAGTAATTAAAAAAATGTACGTACGATGTTTTCACAGTGTGGGAAAAATATATAGATATAACATGGATAAAAAATAGATAAAAAAACGATAAAAATATTACTGAAGTGTATAATAAAATTAAAAAAAAAGTATATATATATATATATATATATATATATATAATGTATGTATATTTACTAATAGAACAAAATACAAAAAAAAAATCCGTTTGCGTTATGTCGATCCTATACAATTACTGAGACAAACATGGCAGCCGTTATTGTATTTATATGAATATATTTCAAGAGAAAAAAAAACGTATATAATTGAGGTTAAGGTGTTCAACAACGTAGTGTTGTTATGCTTATGTTAACCAAAAAAAAATGATTTAAAAAGTGATCTCATAAATATGTATAAAAAAATCATTAAAAACAAAAAGTATTAAAAATGTGTTGTAGAGATAGTTTAATAATTGTAAATAGTTTTACTGTTTCATTACTATATTTATTTATTGTATCTTATGCGCGTACGGTGGCCCGTGTGAATGTGCGCGCGTCGAAATATATTTTTTTAGAAAAGAAACAAATGATCTTAAAGAGTTGAAAACAAAAAA
This sequence comes from Neoneuromus ignobilis, assembly GCA_029203775.1. Taxonomy (NCBI): domain Eukaryota; kingdom Metazoa; phylum Arthropoda; class Insecta; order Megaloptera; family Corydalidae; genus Neoneuromus; species Neoneuromus ignobilis. Next base: position 61,425,349 of record CP092088.1, on the reverse strand, counting down.
ATCATAACAATAAATAACGAAAAAATTTTACAGGAGTGACGAGTCGAGTCGCCTGTGAAATTTTGTTTTCAGTCGCGGCCAACTATCGTAAATGTAGCTTTTTTTCTATTTACATAGACGGCTGAGAATTGACTAATTCTCGATCAGCGCCGACTATTAGCTATTTTTCAAATTACATATATGGCTGAGAATTAATTAATTCTCGATCAGAGCCAACTATGATATGTTTAGTTTTTTTTCTATTTACATAGACGACTTAGAATTGACCGATTTTCAGTCACCGCCAACTATTAACTATTTCAATTTACATAGACGACTTAAAATTGGCCAATTTTCAGTCAGAGCCAACTATCATCCGTGTAGCTATTTTCGGATAAGTAGACGGCTAAGAATTGACCAATTTTCAATCAGAGCCCACTGTCATACGTTTAGCTAATTTTCAATTTATATTAATGGTTGAGAATTGATCAGTTCTCGATCAACGCCAACTATCATCCATTTAGCTTCTTTCAATCGATATAGATGGTTGAGAATTGACGAATTCCCAATCACCGTCAACTATGGATCATTAAACTGTTTCGAATTTATATAGATTCGAATATCGAATTGTTTTAACGCTGGTGAAAACACAGGAACATGGATTTTGAGTTATTACGAACGAACGACTAAAGTTAGAAAGATACGATTTATTTCATTCGAAAGGGCATAAAATTTACTATTAAATTCAATTTCTCTCGTTTCTGTAATATCATCAGAATAGTCCTGAAAAAATTGTCAAATTCTCGATCACCGCCAACTGTCGTCCATTCGACTATTTTCAGTTTATGTAGATGACTGAGAATTAACCGATTCTCAATCGTCGCCTCCTATCATCCGTTTATCTGTTTTTCCGTTTGACAGTTGAACAATTGTCAGTCGTAGCCAACTAATATATTTTTATTTTTTAATTTATATAGACGGCTGAGAATCGATAAATCTCGCTCACTGCCTACTATCATCGTTTCTTTTTCATTTAATTTGCATAGGTGACCGAGAATCGACTAAATCGTGTTCGTTTTAGCTTCGTACCGCTTTTTAAAAATGAAACAGTAACAATGTTTTTTTTTTATATTACATTCGAATATTCAATCGATGCGATTGTTTTCTTCTCGTCAAACTCTCACACGAGCCACTGTACAATACCGTACATACGTCTATGTATGTGCGTGTGTTTCGATTGATTATTATATTTAAATATATAAATAAATTAAAAAAAGACTGTACGCAAATGTATAAAATTCATATCAGAGTTAACTAGATGTTGTCGTGATCGTTATTGAGCAAAGAATCGTCTGTAGTAGAACAAAAGAGAGTAATTTCGTTTGCTGCCGAATCGATTTTTTTTCTATTTAGTTTGTTTGTTTTTTTTTGTAAAAAATAATAATATGAATTAGAGCGTGCTTGTATTTATTCGAGTCAGATTCGTATGTTTTGATAAAAATTATATATATTTTTTTATTTCTACACATTACAAAAAAAAAAAAAAAAATGTTATAAAACAATAGCTATTATTATTATTATTATTGTGTAATGACGTAATATGACGTAGTACTGTGTAAATAGTCAATTTGACTGTCGGCCGAAATTGTAATAAGTTTGTAATAGTAGGCCTGGAAACTTGTTCTCTAAGCAATTGTTCTTGACAATTTTGTGAATGTACGTCGGATGAGTTTTAAGGACTTGTGGATTTACACAGCACTCTAATGATATAGATTTTGTTTATGAGAAAATCTATATTTCTATCTATCTATTCACATATACATATATATATATATATATATATATATATATATATATATATATATATATATATATACCTGTATCTGTACCTAAAGTCTTTGAAACTCGTCCACCGCACATTTGTTGTGCGAAAAATTCGATTTTAAATAAGAAATCGAGCTTGTGTTATTATATGTTTATGGAATTATTTATACGATATATTCAGTCAATGTCCTGACATATTTTTATGTATTTTTATTACGTATACAAGTATCAGAAAAGATTACATCTTTTCTGTAGACAAAACGAGTACGTTTTATGTATCAAACGGTTTGATTTTTTCCGAATCGTTCCGCCGATTCGATGCGTCAAAAAAGAAACGAAACTATATTACATACAGTGCCGGATTTATCTATAGATTCAGTAGATTAAAACCTATGGTCTCTGGCCAAGGTGTATAATATTTTTGACACTAAAACATTCTTCTGTCTTCATCTAACGAGGATGGACGATTGAAAAAGTTCACGAGTATCACGTGTGGAATGGTCTAGGGCCTGTTTTCATCCGAATCCGGCTCTGACTACAAACTAGTCCAAATAAGATTGAAGAGTAGTGAAAGATGATAAGGAAATAAATGTATGTCTAGATCGTTCGGTCTTATTTGGACCATATGTCTTTCTCTGTTTTTCGATTTTCGAAACGATCGAGTCGGCCGAACGTCACGTTTTAATTTATAAATCTACACATATATATATATACATATATGGATCGAGTCACTTGTGAAATTTGTAGTATTAAATGTCGGGCATTCTAGATGTCAATTGTCGTCGACGACAGAGTCAACGTGATATCTGTGTAGTACGAGCGAGATTTTTAGCGATAATTCGATGTGAACTGTTAACGAATTAATTAGTGGTCGTTGTATGGTTAACCGATGATGGTAGGAAAAACGTAGTTCTGTCGATGTTGAAATCCGATCGAGGTCGAATCTGACGCCGTTTTGTTTTTTCATTCGAACGTACGTACAAACGAACTAAATCGGGATCGGGAAGTTTCTAGAACGGGAAAGAAAACGGTTTCTTGGGTCAAAATCATATGCATCTTTCCGCATAATCCCCCTCGAGATGGATATATTCAGTCCGACACTTTTCATTTTTTCAATAGAATATTTTCGGTCCAAACCCTCGAAATATCCATACAATTACAACTCCGATCACTTTGGTATCGTTTTTTTAAGGTTTACAAAGAAGAAACAGTCAGAGGAGCCTAAATCGGGCGAATTATTCGATCCGATGTTTTTCAAAAGCTTTCATTCTCCTCCAGTAAAATATCTTTTCGCGCTTGCAGTTCTTTTTCTCTGTTTTAAAAACATTCTCATATCCTTGCGAAACGGTGGATTTCGGGATGTAGTGAAGTTGGTAGTAAATTTCATAATAAAAACTGCTGACAAGAAATGCTCATTTCGTTCTAAATGGATTTTTCGAGATGAATTGTCCTAATGGAACTATAGAGCAAGTTCGAATTAAGCATTTTAAAGAGTGAAGTTTCATAATTTCAATTTGCGGTTTTGCACGCTCATATAAAATATCCAAAAATTCCAAAACAAAAAAAAAAAAGTTTTTTAAACTTCCGACTCGTTCTCAAAAGCATCTAGATCAACTTGCAACGCCATCTCTTCGTACTAGAAACTTCCCGATTGATTTTCACAAGCGTCTAGATCGACATACGGGCTCTTGTTTTTGTTTCAAACAATCTAGACTGTGTAAATCAGTAGGCCTCGTTTCGTATGTCCGTTCGTTTGAAAACAGCGTCTCCGGTTCGTCCGAACGAACGAGTTCTTCACATTTCTTGCGGATTTTTTCAAAAAAAAACATCCGTCAAATAGTCAAGAATGGTAAAAGGTCACGATTTGTAAACCGTATGTATATATAGATAAATAGATATATTAAAGAAGTTCTTCGTTTCGACATCATGTCCGTTGTACTTTAGCTTCTTCTTTCTCGATTCATTACTTCACTGCCATTTTTGACCGAAAACAATTTATTAGTAGCGACGTTGTATTCACGCGACCGTCTCGAGCGTTCGGATTTTTGTTTATACATATATATATATATATATATATATATATATATATATATATGTGGGTATATATACACACACACACATTACATTTTATCATGTCCATTTTTCGTCAATCGGGCGATCGACCCGGCGACGTTTATGAAACAGACGCGTATCGTCTTGACGATTAACAAAAAAAAAAAAACAAAAACACATTTGCTTATGAAAACCGACTGTGCGTGTATGTGTTTTGTTTCGGAACCATTTACGTCATCTTGTACTATTTTTCGGGATTAGGGTCGGGCGATTCGGATATATATATATTCGTGTGATGGTATACGTAAAAAATACGTAAGCGTTTCGTTCAAAGTGGAGATTGGATTATATGTTGTAATATAAGTCCAATCGGAATTTGTTGATACTCTTTTTTTTTGATTCGTTTAATGATCTATGTTGCCAGTGTTTTATTTCGAGATTGTACAAATAAAAAACATATATATTTCTATTACGTTTCTTTCGATATTCCTTTAGTTTCCCGTCGTACATCCTTTACTCAACGATAAGACAATATAAATAATGAAAGGAGAAAAGAATCTTTAATACGAATGGATTTTTATTCCCGACACCAGCATGGTTATGAAATGTTCAGTAGTCGTCAATTGTTCACTTTTTTTTTTTATTTATAAAAACAGTCGGTCGATGCTGCTTTCGACGGCGATGCTATCATTTTCAGAGCTTTTTATTGTTATGACGACGATGGCATCTCCATCGAAATGCGCATCAATCGACTGCTTTTATAAACAAAAGTAAACAACATTATTGATTATTGAACACTTCATAACCGTCGGAGATAAAAATTCATTTGTGTTGAAGTGAATTCATCGCGGTTTCAAAACAAACGATAAAAAAAAGAATCATTAAATAAATGAGAATCGTATAGTCGAATTTTGTCAATCGACTGAAATATGTGGCCGTCTGTGATCCAATCCGAGTCGATTAAAATATCGTACTGATTCGAATCTCGACAGACGATCGGTCGGATAATCACTGTTCTTCCGCAGGTGGAATTCAAGCGGCGACGTTCGACGGCGAAGCGGACCTCAGCTCGAGCAGTTTCAGTTCGGCGAGCCGCGCGTCTCCGACGCCGTCGTACACGTCCGAGGGCGGTTTACATTTTCCGGGCGACTCGAGCAGCTCGCTATGAGACGCCGCGACGGCGCCGGTCGGCGACAAAATCAGCGCGTTGAGACAGTTTCGATGAACGCGGCCGTCGTCGAACGCCGGATGACCGACGGCGCCGTCGATCGAACGACCGCGCGTCCGCGGACGCAGTAGGCGCGGCACGGGGTGAAAAAACAGGTCTCTGTCGGGTAAATCGTTTTTTTTTTTTTGATGTTTGGACGCGGTCGACGCCTACTGCGGTCTGTTTGTTTTGTATCGGACGACGTTCTTACGACTTTGAAAAAATGTTTTCATTTTTTTTTTTTGAATCAGGAAAGTAAAAAAAAAACAAAACAAATATATATATATATATATATATATATATATATATATATATATATGAATAATCTTTATAATCACCATATATATGCAACAAAGACATTAGCACTTAGATATAAGATCAAGAACGTTGTTTACAGAATAAACAGACTGTATAGTCTTTTTACGAAACAAAAACAAAAAAACAAACAAAATGATATTGACAGCTTTAATGAAAACAAAATAACAATAATAATAAACATATTTAAACAAAAAAAAACCCTTCGCCAAATCTATATATTATACATTTCGATGTAAGCAAAAATGAACGGGTAGGTTTTTGTAACAAAAAAAATAGTTCTTTTTTATAATTGATGCATAGATCAGGAATGAACCGTGCTTTTTGTCATACAAAAAAAAGAACACAAATTCGTTACTGTATTTCTCCTGGATGTTGTTTTTTTTTTATCGAATCCAAAGATACGGACGCCATTTGTCTGCATTTAATTTTCATTGAATACTCGCGGAAGTGATTGAACGTCGGTACTGAAACGAAAATCAATTCGAAATGCGGATCGTTTGATAAATCAGCGGTGTCAAACTCGATTAGACGGCGCGCCATTTGCTGTAAAAGCTAATTGGAATCGAAATGAGCGAAAGAATGTGCATAAATAAACTGCAAAATTAGTAATGAAAATCTAATTTATTCTAAATCATTTGTTGAAAAATTGCTTTGCGGGGCCGGTACTTTGACACCCCTGGTTTAAATGATCTGTACGCTTAAGGGGATATTCTATTCTAGATAATCATTAATAAGATCTTCCATACTAAACGTACGTTTCCTGATATGAAAGCAATAAAAAGAATCCAGACATATCGTTTTGAAAATTTACACTCGCATTTATGGACTAAAGTTGATATTTTTTCTATCCATTTCTGTAATCCATTTTTTATACATTTTATTATGAACTAAGACTAAGTCCATTACCAGCAATAAGTCCTCTTAGTCTATTCTAATGTACTTCTTAACTTTATAAAATTCCCAAACAGCATCATTAAACTTCATAATGTCTCGATGCCATCTTTTTCGAGAAAATATAGACGCCGTTTATGTCTCGCGACGTCATCTTTTTTTTCAATTCTTTAGATAAGTCTTAACGTCATCATTAAAATAATGTCTCGACGCCATTTTGTTTCTGTTCTCGAGAAACGTCTCAATGGCGTCATTAAACGTCATAACGTTTTATCGCCATCTTTTTTCGGATTCCTGAGAAAAGTCCAAACATCGTAACGTCTCGACGCCATATTTTTTTCGATTCCTGAAATAAGTGTTAACGTCATAACATTTCGACGCCATATTTTTTTCCGATCATCGAGAAAAGTCCTTAACGTCTCGACGCCATATTTTTTCAATTCTTTAAATAAGTCATTTTTTCCAATTTTTTTTTTTTTGTTCATTAATAAAGTGTGATTCCACAACAGAACCACATGCTGCCAAAACTTTTGGTTCAGTAAAAAATAGAGGTATGTACAGGGGGTGTCATGATTAGAGACATATACATTAACTCGTTCGCTATCAGGGCTTCAGGGGAAAAACCGCCACCGCAGCTCAGACGTTTTATTATTTAAATATGATAGATGCTCCAATATACAGTATATAGTGTTATTTTTATAACATTTAATTTTAAATGGATTTATACCACTTTCATTAATAACAAATCGAGCCGTCTGTTTTCGATAGTGCAATAACTCCATTTATTTATACATTGAGATATAATATTTAAAGGTTTGCGTTTGAATTACGAAAAATCGACTTTGGAATATTTTTAGTTGCATTATATAAAAATTTATAAATAAATAGTTATTGTTTATTTATGAATTTTCCAAAAAAATTTTCAAAAAAAATTTCCAAATTTTTTTTTCAAAAAAGTATGGTTAAAAATTATCATAAGAAATATTACCATAATATTTACCATACTTATCAAATGACCTTCGTCTGTGTGACGCGTGGGCTGCAAAAAGAATGTACTATCTCTAGCCCAGTGTCACATATGTGTGTCGGTTTGTACAATTGTTAATTTCACTCATTTAGAACGTTATAAATACATCACACAAAAATTAATGACAATTCGGTATCAAATTTAGATAATAAAACGTCTGGGCTGTGGTGGCGGTTTTTCCTCCTGAAGCACCGGTAGCGAACGAGTTAAATAACGTTCTGTTTCCATGCCTACATCTCGGCCGATATTTCGAATTTCCATTTAAAATTCCATAAACATATTCTCGAAACCGGTATCTTCTTTTTTTGAATGAATATCCCCTTAAGCGTCGTGTTTCGATTTTCGTTCCATACACTCGAACGGTGCACAAACTCGTCACTCGCAGATCGGTCACAAGAACGCGTCTATCTGTATTATTTTTTGTGTGATATTTACTATATTTGATTTCTTCTGTGAAAGAATTTAAGGTTTCTATTTTTGATGCGTTCTTATGCGATCGATTTCAGTGCCTGCTCTATCAACAGTCAGCTCAATAGATATGGAATTTCGATAGCGGTTTCATATAAAGGCTTTAAATTTATGTCAATATTTAATGATTGTCAAGTTACCAAAGAAAAGTAAAATGACTGCGTATATATAATATATATATAATATATATATATATATATATATATATATATATATATATATATATATATATATATATATATATATATATATATATATAATGAGTATTATAAGAACTAGATCTAATTCTATTGTAGGCGTAAGTTTGTGCACTTGTTTTGTAAATCAATCAATGTACATTCGTTTGAAAAATCCCTACATTTAATCAATACGTTTTTAAGCATACACACTTTTATATCGTTTTTTTTTTCATTCAGCAACTCTCATGCTCAAATACATATGTATATAAGTAAATAAGTCTTAATCGCTGAACTACTACAGTGAAACAAAAAGTTTTCTAACCTACAAACTGTCAAAACTGTTTTCAAATCGAATAGCAATTCCTATAAGTGAATAAATCGGAAATAGATGCGTTTTTTTGGACATTTTAATATACGGCGAGTCACTTGGTCGTTCGATGCAGGTTCTGGTATTTTATTCTGTCTGTGTGATAATTTTTGTGGTACTCGTTTTTTCACATTTTTGATAATTGACCTGAGATTGTGTGATTGTGTATGGACGTACGGTAAAGACGCACGTCTAAATTGTGTTTGATTTTTAATTATTTTTTTTTAAAATTTTTTATATAAACATATTAGTACTCAATGGGCATGTCCAACGAATAGGTCTGATAATAAGGTGACCAACTTTTTTTCGAATGAAAAGGAGGACATAAATAAATCAAAGAAACAAATATTGCAAATTAACAAATATCGCTGTCCTCGCTAAAGGAGGACGGTCGGTCACCTTGCTAATAAAAAATGTCCTGTTTTGAAATAATCTTGTCGAGTATTTTGAAGGATGTAGTTTTTTTGTTGTTGTTGATTTTAACTTATTTTTTGGATTAAAATATTAGGTTGGCAAGTATCTCCCTTCCGCTTTTTTTTTGTACATAGCTGCGAAATTCAAAAGACCAGAAGGCAGGAGGGAGATATTTGCCAACCTAATATAAGTAGAGTTGATTTTAAAATAGGGAAAATTCTAATTCCAAAGTCTTGTTTTGAAAAAAAACTGTTGGAATAATCGACCGTATTTCCTATCTCTGTCTTTACTTATTCAAAATTTTATGTTCGACTCTCTCGTTTCATTTTTTTGTACGAACCAACTATAATTATTTCGTGATACGTGAAAATTTGATAAAGACGGACGTCCGTCTTGTGCGTAATTTTTAATTTTTGTTTTTCCAGTCGGTACTTTTAAATTCTTTTTATTAACGTAGCAGTACTTAACTTCGTGCCAAATAAACGTAGTAAGTCATGGAAAAATGTCTTTTTCAATAATCGACATCTCTGTCGCTTTCTTTATTTTTCCAACGTTTTATATGCGATTATCTCGCTTCATTGTCGTGCACGAAGTATTTATGATTATTTCGTGATCGTTTGAATGTTTGATAAAGACGGGCATTCAAATCGTGATCGATTTTTAATTCCTCTTTTTAATCAGTACCTTGAAATTCTCTACATCAACGTAGTACTTAATGTTATACCAAGACAAATCACATCTGATGAAATGTATTTTTTTTTTTTTAATCAACAGATTCTCTTATCTCTGTCTTTGTCTCCAGCGTTTTGTATTTACTCTCGCTCCTTCGTTTATTTTTTGCACAAAGTACCCGTTTATTATATACAAATTGAAATTAAATAATTTTAAGTTTTAAAGTTCCTATATATTTCCAAATATACATTTTTTTTATTAACGCGAATTGTAATATATATATATATATACATATACCGAAAGAATACTCGAAAATGATGCCAAATTGCGAGGTTAAGTTTTCACCGGTTTTTTTTGTTATATCTTTTTTAAATGTCACTTTGGTTATGTGACATATTTGTTATTTAGTTTATTAAACCATTGTGCATATTGTACGGTATTTGTATCCGTTTCAACCCTTTTTGTGTGTTGGTAACGTGTCCAACGACTCTCGTATGACTCGCTGTACGTGTCGTACAGAATAGGTTAGGAGACTCCGGTGCAATGTTTCAAATGAACCGCCAGTAATCGTTCGTCAATGCTTTGATTTTCAAGTAACGCGCAATACGTTTTAATCAAAAAAAAAAATGAATCCAGTAAAATTGTTTCGATCGAACCGTCAGGAATTAGGATAATTGAAAGACGTGAATCGGGTCTTAACGACCGTACCGGAACGCTGCAACTAATCAAAACCGGCGACGAGAGATTGTCGCCGGCCGTACAGTAAAATCTTATTCGCGACGTCATTTTCCACGAACGAGCGTTCGAGGAACTCTCCCTTCAGCCGAACCGTTCCGTTCGGAACGAACCGCAATCGCGACGAAAACGCTTCGTACGAGTTTATTTTCGAGAAGATTTTACTGTATTTTCACAATATGTTTATTAAAGTGATTTACTTACTCGTTATGTCTTTCAGACGGAATATACGACGGCCGTTTCACGCATTCTTCGGTACGGACTCGGACGAGTTTCGAATCTCGAAACGTCAGATAATTTTTTTTTTCAAATGACATTTATTGAAATGTCACGGAATTCGACCGTTGTTTCAAAGAATGAAATCCGATCATAGATATTTCGTGCCATTTTTAGACACTAAACGTAATGCCATTCGTGATGATTTATTTATTCTCTCGAAAAGAAAAATCAGACGTCACCGATTCGAACCGGATCGGTTTGAAAACGTATTTTTCGCGCGCGCTTTCGACAGAGACGGAAGAACGCGTCGATCGGTCGCGTGACAGAGAAACGAATATCGCACGGTGGTCCGTACAAGAATCGATATTGTCTTCGTACGATCGTTTATATTCCGTTTATATAACCGACGACTGCAAAAATAAACCACCGGAACTTAAACATTAAAAAAAAAATAGTCTGATCTCCCATTTTGCTTAATTAGTTTCTACATTTATATACATTACGTACGTCTGTGACATTTCGTCTCTGTATCTGATCGATCCGATAGTTTTTCGCAAGCGTCGGACAAAATGGCGGACCGGCTAGAATAATCCGTACCTGTTTTTTTTTAATCAAATCTTTTTCACTAATTACGAAACCGGTTTGAAACAACAGCAATATCACTCGTTCCCGATATTCTCTTCTCGGAATCAGATACGTCGACGAGATGTGGACGTTCAGTCGCACACGAACGGAATCGAATGATATTTCGATTCCTTTTTCGTATCGACACAGCCAGGCTAGCACATGAATTTATTAATTATTGTACTCGATGGTTATATACTATATTATTGTAGGATTACGTTTAGTTATAAGTTTTGGTTTGATATATACATATAAATACATGTTTTCTCTTGGAATTTTCCTTTTTCGCTCTGGTACTCTTAAGCAGTCATATCGGCACAAAGATCGATTTTTATTTTTATACGTGTAAAGTTTTATATTGGATACAAATCGCACTATACATGCGTTTTTATGTTTACGAATAGAAGTGAGGCTACGGTAGAGTACGGCGCCTACACGCGTACAGAAGTGACACGACGGTTTCTCCTGACGAGCTGTACTAGTTTTTTTATTTTTTTTTAAAAAAAACAAACGATCTAACTCCAATTACTCGCGATTCATTAACGATTGACGAGTTTAATCGAAGAATTTTCATGATTTGTTTAGGTAAACTGCTAACACTTGAACAATATCCAATTAGTCTCTTTCTTCTCTTAAATATCTGATTCCGTAAATATGTTCTTTTTTCAGCTCGTAAAAATATCCTCGTCGACCATTTTGTCCACCTAGTTGATCTTTTGCATTCTCCTATAGCACCATATTTCGAAAACTTCAATTCTTTTTTGCAGTTCCAGCTGTCCAAGTCTCGCATCCATACAACTCTTTATTCCAAACATAAACTCTAAACCATCTTTTCTTCACTTTCATATCGATATTTGTTGATGTGAAACTCAGTTTCTTCCGACCAAAAGTATTTTTTTCCTTCTGAAAGCAGTTTCCTCCTTCTGAAAGCAGTTTCCTCCTTCTGAAAGCAGTTTCCTCCTTCTGAAAGCAGTTTCCTCCTTCTGAAAGCAGTTTCCTCCTTCTGAAAGCAGTTTCCTCCTTCTGAAAGCAGTTTCCTCCTTCTGAAAGCAGTTTCTTCCTTTTGAAAACAGTTTCTCCTTCTGAAAGCAGTTTCCTCCTTCTGAAAGCAGTTTCCTCCTTCTGAAAGCAGTTTCTTCCTTCTGAAAGCAGTTTCCTCCTTCTGAAAGCAGTTTCCTCCTTCTGAAAGCAGTTTTCTCCTTCTGAAAGCAGTTTCCTCCTTCTGAAAGCAGTTTCTTCCTTCTGAAAGCAGTTTCCTCCTTCTGAAAACAGTTTCATCCTTCTGAAAGCAATTTTTCCCATTAAAATCATTTTTGTCCGATCGATCTTACTAATAATTCCTTTATTGTTTATGATATCTTTGAATATTTCGGTCCCTGCACATAAACTCATTCATTTGTTTCAATTTCCATTGAGACTAGATCTCGATTTATTGTTTCAGAATTTAGACATCTAGTCGTCTATGAATCGTGTTGAATTTTTCTACTTGTTTTTAATCTGCATTCTTTTCTATCCCTTATTTTATCCGAATTTCGTGATTTTCCCAATATATCTATCTGTCGAATCGAATCGACCGAGATTTCACAGTCCAGTCGATTATTCCTGTTCGGCGTTCGCTTGTAAAAAAAAACCGTCCACGTCACCTCCGTGCCCAATTTCTCGACGCGACTCTACCGTACCGTTTATAGAACGTGCTATATTTTCTACAGGAAAATAATTAGGTGGCGGTACATGTGTAGGTAGATAGATGTAGCTAGATTTATTGCAGTGAGACTGAAATCATAAACGTCGATAGTGAGTTTTTACGGATCGTAGGGGTAAAGTAAAGTAGGGTTATGGGGGGCCAACGAGTTTCGTGCAGCGATGATGATGATTGGACGGGAGTGAGAGGAAAAAGGACGATTTGTTATCGAAGCCAGTGCCAGATGTTAGGTTACGTGTTGTTAAATAAAAATGTGAAAATTTATATTATATATATATATTAAGTACGTACGTAGCGTTCGGGTCGATCTGTTCGTCGATGGGATAATGTATGGCCGATTTAAATGCACTTCGGTTTGAAAATTGCGGATTTTAAACGAGATTATGAACTGCTTTTTACAGAAACGAACGTCGAAATTCGATAAACAATGATATTTGTTCATTTGTATCATAGTCGGCTATGGCACGTGTGTCAAACAAAACAATGAAATGTCTGAACGACAAAATGGACGTGGATTAAAAAAAAAATAAACCGTACAGACATTCGAATAAATTGACAAATAATTCGATAGATATTTCCGAAATCGAATGAGTTTTCTCCGTAAGGGATGGATCGTGTTTTACCCAAAACCAGTTACATCGACGAACCCGAATGAAACTCGAACGCTGCGTTCGTACCATCGAAATATATTCTACTGAAACCGATACGTTTTATAAAGAGTGCATGTATCTTTTTTATAGGTTATGTAGGTTCTATATTTAACGATAGTTGAATGTTTTCATGTAGCATTTTTTTAGCAATATGTTATATACATACATGGATAAATATATATATATACATAAATAAATTTATATCATAAAGACATTTATTTTGTGGTTATGAAAGCATTCCAAGCGTATTTATTAATAAATAAAGGAAGCTTAACTGAAACGATGAGTTTGTTTTATTTACAGGACGTTCCCATGTTCCTATCTTTTCGAATCCTTCGATCGACTTTATATTATTTTTTTTATTATCGACCGCAAATGATATTTGTATCGTACAAATTTATCGAATAGTTGATATAGATTTATTGATTAATTTTGCAAATAAACGAACGAATGACGTAAATTTATTAATAATGAAAATAATAAGTACAAAAATAGTGCACAAAGATACAGATTAAAATATAGTTGCTTTTATTTAAAGAAAGGAAATAATATACTATATAAAATGAGAAACAGACAAGAGTTGAGGAGAAAAAAAACAATTGTACATAATATAACATACAGGAAATGTTCAAAAACCTGTTTATGAACAACCTAATTAACGTAAAACTATGGATGCTGTGAAATTAAATCAAGAATTGAGTTGGTAACTTGACGATGCGACCTCCCGGTGATCCTTCGGAATGATCTAATGCTATGGCCGAAGCACTGTACCGGTCGGGCGAAGGACAGGGGGTTTATAATATTTTGTCATAGAAGGAGAAACGATGGATTTAGCCCTCTTAGACTTGTAGGATGAGTGTTGGTCGAAGCGGCCGATTAAGGGATTTTCATGACGACCAGGCATGGATAAGATAGCGGGTAGTTACACTGGATATACGGTCATCTATTGTTTCTGAACTTGCACGTGCATGAAGGACAGGAATTGGCGTGGATTTGGGAGCGTGCAGTGCAAGTCTAAGGACTTTGTTTTGTAGTATCTGGAGTTTGAAAAGTATGGTGGGACTCGCAGTACACCAGATCGGAACCGCATAGAATAAATGAATTAGTTTACGTTTATTATATAAATGGGACGACATTCTGGGAAATATCGATTAGGAGAACCCTTACTTTCAATCATAATATTCTTATGTTAAAAAATGTGTGGTTAGGATTGTATAACGATTATAGTATTTGGTAATTGTAAGGAATTTTATTACGATTATTTGGATAATGTAAAATTTATCGGAGTATATGGTTTTGATTAATGTTTCCTTATTAAAATTATTTCGGGTATTGAATGTGTTTTGCATAAATGCATATTCTTTGATTATTGGCAAGTCTGGTAAATAAAATGTTCCCGGTTAAAGTGAAAAGGTATTCATTAACGCTGAGAGTTAATCCCAAATCTTCCGAAATTGTAACTGATTACAATTATTCTTCAGAAACTCGGTCGTGACGATAGTCGAGATAACGAACAAGAGAGTAAAGCGTGTTAAAAATGTTCGGAGTCTAAAGACCAATGAATAAAATAAGTTACTAATTGGGAAGCCGGGGATATAAAAGGATCGAGAAGAGAAACATGTTGGATCGTTCAAAATGGAAACTTTCGAGAGACTTTCTTCCAGTCCATTCCGATGAATTTCGTTATTTGCTTGTCTCAGACATTGGACCACTTCTTGCAAGGAAAAACATTCATTTCTCGACAAACTGTGGAAAACGTCTTTCGCGATTTCATTGTCATTTTCTCTCTCGACTTCTTTGCTGCTGCTGTAAACAAGCTACAAAATGTATCGATAATTTAGGCGTTAGTTTGATTAATTGCATTGCTTTTTATTTGACATATAATAAACCAAACTTTTGATCCAAAATTAGACATTTCATATTTAATGACAACTATAATATATATATGTATATATATATATATATATATATATATATATATATATATATATATAATAGTTGTTATTTCCATAAATAGATTTTTTCAAAAGATAAAACAGCCTAAATCGAAACGAGAATAAATAAATACATTTTTTTGTGTAAAACCAAAAAGTTTCATGACTGATGTCGGTGGTTGTGGTTGCACTGAACAGTGAACGGAAAAAAAATGACATGTCAAATATCAAATAACTCGCATCTCATATCTTAATAGCACTTAATTCGTATTAATAAACATGAATGCCCACGAACTTAAATAGACTTAGAATTATCTTAAAAGGTAAATTTGAATATTCAATGTATACTGAATGACGCCGTACGTTTAGTGAGGTTAACTCTTAGTCATTATTATTTACAGCACTGAACGATAAGATTATTGTTAGGTTAGTCTATGATTAATATAAATTAGGACAACGATGTACCAGAGTGCGTGCAACGCGGCCGCGGCGGCCGCTTCGGGGGGGAGTTGCGTCGAAACCGAGCGCGATTCTCAGGGGCTCGTGTCGAAAGAACCCGTGGCACCGCCGGCGACCGAACACGACTACAGCGGATTCGATATCGTCAAAGCGACGCAGGTACGACGAAATCGAGCACGATCTAGGCGTTTTCTATCCGATCTGTCCGTAGTACGGAGCGTTCACGAGGGTCAGGGAGCTCGTCGAGGCCGGCTACGACGTGAACCAGCCGGATTCCGAGACCGTCACGCTGTTGCACTGGGCCGCGATCAACAACAGACGAGACATCGTCTCGTACTTGATCGAGAACGGAGCGGTCGTCGACGCCGTCGGCGGAGAACTCGACGCGACGCCGCTGCACTGGGCCACGAGGCAAGGGCACCTCGGCGCGGTCGTTCTGCTGTTGAACGCCGGCGCGGATCCGACGTTGAGAGACACCGAGGGATGCTCGTGCGTCCATCTCGCCGCTCAGTTCGGTCATACGGCGCTGGTCGCGTATCTGATCGCTAGAGGTACGGATCGGAGCGAGGCGTGGCTCGTCGCGGTCCGCTGAAAATTCTGTCCGTCGTTCGCAGGCGTCGGGCCGGACCTAGGCGATCGAGGCGGCATGACCCCGTTGATGTGGTCGTGCTGGAAGGTCACGGCGTTGGATCCGAGCCGCCTGCTGCTGACGCTCGGCGCGAGCACGACGGTCACGGACAACACGCACGGAAACACGGCGTTGCACTGGGCGATACTCGCGCGGAACGCGACGGCGATATCGACCCTCGTCTTTCACGGGAAGTCTCCGATGGATGTTCCGAACCACCGAGGCGACACCGCGCTGACGATGCTGCAGCCGTTCTTAGGTCAGCCTTGGGTGCCGTCGAGCGTCGCGGAGAGGGTTTTCGAACACCAGCAGGCGAAGCGGAAGCGGAACGTTTTCAAATGGATCTTTTCGAGTAAAGTGAGTCGATTTTACGCTACGGTCGTCGAAGAAACGCTCGTCGAATCCGTCTTTTTCCTCTCGTTCCAGCGCCTGAAATGGTGGTGCATGGTAGGAACGCCGTTCGTATCGTTCTACGTAGCCGGTCTCGTGTTATGTTCCGGCCTCCTCGCTCTGATCAAACTGTTCCTTTTACTTCTGTTGTATATTTTCTTCCATTTTGCCGGCCAACTGTTTTACGACGAACGTCTGATGGCTCTGTTACCGGTCAGCGTCTACCTCGCGACGAAGTTCTGGATGTACGTCACGTGGATATTTTACGTGATGCCTTGGGTGTCGTTTTTCACGAGCGTGTTGTTTCTGACGAGCTCCGGCGCTCTCTGGTACTGCTTCGTCAAATCGTGGCTCGGAGATCCCGGCGTCATACGGATCACGCAAGAACAACGATTCAAGGTATCGTGATTCGGAGAAACCGCCGTACGTACGTTTATTTCAGCGATGTGCCGGATATCCGTGAAAAGAAGATCCGTGTCCGCTGTCCGTTTCTTTTCGCCGGATCTTCGAAACTCGTTCGGTCTAAAGACAACAGCGATAAAGAAAAAGAAACCGAACTCGTTATCGATAAAGTATCTTTTATTTTTAAATCGACGTCGTAACAGTCACAAAAAATAAAAGCGTACACTGTATAGCGTTCATAGCTCGAGTGACGAACTTCTAATACGATGCGAACGAAAGGACAACCGTTCAAATACTTTCATACGTACGACTCGAAACGAAAATCAGATTTTTATATCAATAATCGAATTAAATTTTGTAATCGAAACTCGGTAGCGGTAAATCGTATTTCAGAAAGAGCGACTTTGCAGTTTCGTTCCGATGAAGATCGTAGATAATTCCTCGCTGAAAAATCGCTCGCGACAGCAGCGGATAAACATGTACGAGCAATATTAAATTCGCATGTTTGTTATCGTTTACTTCCCGATATTTTAATCGATTTCGATCTCTCGGTAACCTCTTTCCTTCGACATATTCCGTAAGCGAATCACAGCCCGTTTCAACCGATAGGGATGACGGTGAAACATCTCGTAGACCGATAGCGGTGACCTGAATGCGCTTCAGTGAGCCGTGCGAGTAGCGACGTGTTTTTGTTTGCGCTGAGCGCGATACGCTTAGAACTGTCGCGTCGAGGTCACGCGCATTATGGAACAAACATACGACAATACGAACGAATTGAAAGATGTTGATTTTCGACGATCCGGCACATCACTAGTATATTTTTATGTATTACGCCGATGTTATATTCGGAAAATTTTTCAGACTATTATCGATTTAGCCGAAAGGGGCGGCGGGGGATTCGAGCCGTCTATCTTCTGTTCCGCGTGTCTCGTCCGTCGGCCGTTACGTTCGAAGCACTGCTCCGTCTGTAATCGATGCGTCGCGAAGTTCGATCATCATTGTCCTTGGGTCGCGAACTGCATCGGTAAATCGATCGCACGTACGTACGTACGTACGAACGATCTCAAACGATCCGTTTTCGAATATCGAACAGGTGCGAACAACCATCGAGGTTTCATCGGTTTCTTGGCGTGCATCACGTTGCTCCTCGTTCAGTTCACACGAGGAGCCGTGATCTCGTGGACCGAGCGATGCACGATCGGATCGTTTTCCTCCGAAGCGATCGAGAAGGCGGCGTCGTGCGACCCGTGGCTCGCGTACGTCTGCGTGCACGCGCTCCTCCACGCGACGTGGGTCACGATGTTGCTGTCGTGTCAGATGTACCAGGTGAGTGCCGACCGCACTTTCCACGTCTCGCATCTCCGTCGTCGTCCGACCTCTTCGTTGCAGATAATCTGCTTGGGAATGACGACGAACGAACGAATGAACCGCGGAAGGTACCAGCATTTCGCGAGCATAGGCGGCCGGAGCCCGTTCTCGCAGGGCGGCCTGCAGAACGTCGTCGACTTCTTCCGAGTGAACCTGTGCGGATTCGTCAAACCGCACCGTATCGACTGGTCGACGAAGTTCGAGCTCGAGAAGAACGTCGAGCACCAGCCGTTGCTGAGACAGAAAGAGAACTTCCAGTACGTTTAAGTCGCGCGGTCCGCGGAGGCCGCGCCGACTCTACGAGACCGTCGCTCGATCGTAATCGTACGTAGCGTGTGAGTGAGAAGCCGAGACGTTTTTGTTTTTTTTTGTAAGAGAGCGACGGCAGAAAGTAAGTACAAAAAAAAGTAAATAATTACGAGTTCTATGAATCAATGTTCGCAGTGTAATTTCGGTGTTTCTTCGTGGATTTGTAATAAAGATTGAACGGCAATTTAAAGACGTGAAGATTCGGTTCGATCGGTCCATCGTACGATATTTGTTCGACCGATCGTGTCGGGCGTTCGACCGATGTTTTAGATTCTATAAGTATATTTATTTAGCGTTTTCAATCGTTTATGATTCCTTTTAAGTATTCACACAAAATGGAGCTTAGTAACTGATTTTCATACATTTTTGTATACATATCATTATTATTGACATTATAAGACTTGACCATTATTTATATATATATATATAACATCATCACATCATAAAGCCCATATCAATCCAATACTGGACGAAAGCCTCAATGAATGCTAACATTCACTGGTATTTGGTCATATTCACCACGCTGATCAGGTGGATTGGTGAAGATTTTAAGATTTGAAGATTTTAATTTTACATATTTATATATATATATATATATATATATATATATATATATATATATATATATATATATATATATATATATACACACACATACATGTACATACATCATTTATACAGATAGATTTAAACGACAGTTGTTTACAAGATTGAAAAACATTACATTTTTATTTTTATTTTTTTTTTTTTTGTAGAAATCAATTTTATTTGTTAAGAATGATATATTTTATAAGTACTGCTTGTATTTTATTTTTATATACTTTATTCTTTTTAATAGCCGATGATATAACCTTAATTACACACACATTGCATATATATATATATATATATATACATACATATACATATATACACCCGTCCCTCAATTTACATTGGACTTTTTTACGCGAGTTTTTTTTTACGCTGCAAATTATACTTCTATTTACGTGGGACTTTTTTTACACGGTATTGATTTACGCGGTCAGATAGATTTCATTTTATATAATTTTTTTCATGGAATTTATTATATATCAGAATGACGCAAATTCTTACTTGAACGTATAAAAGCACGATATAAATATATAAGAGGTTGATTATTTTCAATTACAGTATCGACAGTAACACCGGATAAAATTTATCTACTTTTGTTATCTAAAACGTCATTATTTTTTCGTTAAGGCATGTGAAATAAATATGTGTTTCTACAATTTGACTAGCTTTTATTTCCAATATTTTTTCTATTGTACTGACAGACTCAATTTACGCGATTTTCATTCGCGTAAAACAAACCCACGTGGAACGGATTCTCCGCGTAAATTGAGGGACGGGTGGATATATATATATATATATATATATATATATATATATATATATATATATATATATATATGTATGTATGTATGTACACACACACATACATGTGTGCAAAAAAAATAGCAGTTCTTGACAAATTCTTTTTATTCTTTACTGCAAGGATATCTAATTATTTTCGCAACTATGAATTTAATAAATTTTTATTTATTTTAAGACAACAATAATAAAATTTGTGCCTCTTTATATTACAAAGAAAATTACATTTTTTCAAAAGATAATATTATCAGTGATACAGAAAAATAACAGCAGAATAATAAAAATTAATTTAAACATTAATTATATCAAACCAATTAATTATTGGTGCCTTTCAGCATATGGGAGTATTATATTTTCTCATATTTTCACATACAAAGTGGCCACCATGTTTCTTTCAATGAAAAATATAAGCCCTATGCCACTGTATGCCTCTGATCTTTAGAACCAAAACGTACAATTTTCGCCATTTTTCTTAAAAATCATTTTTTCTTCAAAAAACATGTTGCTATTTTTTGCACACAATTGTATATATGCATGCATATATATATATATATATATATATATATATATATATATATATATATATATATATATATATATATATATATATATATATTAGGTTGGCAAGTATCTCCCTTCCGCCTTCTGGTCTTTTGAATTTCGCAGCTATGTACAAAAAAAAAAGCAGAAGGGAGATACTTGCCAACCTAATATATATATACACATGTACACAAAAGTAGTAAAATATCTTTCTGAATTTTTATGTTGCGTTTGTACAATTTCAATTAATATATTTTGTGCGTAGTTGAATCTATCGGATAAATTATTATATTTTACAAATAGTTTTTCCATTTATTTGAAATTTTGTTACGTTTTATAAACAAATATGTTATTTTACAATAAATTATTATTATTTCCTATTCATTCATCCGATCATATTTGAAAAGAGTATTCTACATTGTTATTTCTTTCAATTGTTTTATGCGTGCAGTCGTTTGTTTGTATCTCGTTACGAATTGCGGACGATGAGAGATTACTCGAGATCGTTATGTGGATCCATCAAAACGAGAACGGATCGACCGACCGCTTCACGTCTTTAAGTCCGTGCAATTTGATAAAATAAAAAACAAAACAAAAACAGACGCCCATTTTGTCGGCGTCGTTTTTCAATCTTATATTTAATACAAATAATATATTTATATAATGATAAATGCATTCCACATGATGTGCTTCTTCGTCATATCTAAGATATTAGAGTAGTTAAATCAGAATTGTGTATGATTACTATTCGACTAGTTAGTTGTAAAACGATTTTTTTCGACGCGCAGGCAGTCGCGACTGTCGGCCGTCTTCGCGTTCTGAACTCGTTTCGTTCAAGCTTTATATCGACATCGCACTGATCTCATCGATTGATATTTTTCGAAAAACAAACAGATAGTAGAATATTTCGACGATGTTTAGTCGACAGCACTGTTATATTATTTAGTTAACGAGACTCGCGCACCATCGCACGCGATTGTTTATTTTTTAATCGTCGTGTTTGTTTTCTTTTTCTTTATTGTTTTTTCCACTCGGACAGTTCGATCCAGAAACGTGTTTCCGTGTGTTGTTTTTTTTACCTTTTCATCGATTGACGAACGGATACGAGTTCGAGTACGGTCGTAGTAGGCTTAGAGTGTTCTTAAGAAAACGGTGTCGGTGGAGATATTCGAATAACGGCGACCGGAGATATCTCGATCGTTGTTATTTTATTTATTGAGACGTTTTTGAACAGTCCTTATTAATCCGATTTGTTTTTTTCTCTTTCGTCGGCATAATAAGCCGATTTAAGTTCGAATAGAGTCATAGTAGGCTTACGGTATTTGTAAGAAAATAGTGTTGATGGGGAATATTTGAATAATGGCGACCGGAGGTATCTCGATCGATATTATTTTATCAATCGAAACGCTATCGAACAGTTCTCATGGCCAACTAGTAGGATTTATTGTTTTCTTTTCTGTCGTAAGTTGGAGTACGGTCGTAGTAGGCTTTTTCTATTCAAGTCAGACGCATTGGGCCTATTCACACTAGTCAACATTCATACAGTATTCACGACCATTATCGCTCGTTTCACACCCTCTTATCACCAAAATCCCCCCCCCCCCAAAGAAAAAAATAGTTTTTGGGAAAGAGGGTGTAAGACGAGCGATAATGGGCCGTGAATACTGTATGAATGTTGACTAGTGTGAATAGGCCCAGTGGGCTTTTACACATTAGTTAACATGCATACAGTATTCACGCCCCGTTACCGCTCGTCTCACACGCTTTTACCCGAAAACTATTTTTTTTTAGGTGGGGGATTTTGGAGATAAGAGGGTGTGAGACGAACGGTAATGGGCCATGAATACTGTACGAATGTTGACTAGTGTGAATAGGCTCGTCGAGGCGTATTTACGGCACGTTGTCGGGTGATCTCGATTTCAACGAAACCGCAAGACATGTTTGTGAAATTCGTGACATTCTATCGATTAGGAATCACTGTCGGTTGTTTCTGTAAACGGTTCATATGCGATCATAGTTGAGTTACGAGTCTGTTTGAATAAATCGGCCCGTATGATATGATTCCACGTATGTTTTTTCGGTCCAGATTTCGTTACATGTCGATTTGTGGCATATCTTCGTACGACCCATTTCTCCCACTATCGCGCCTATCTATCAAACGTGTATTACAATAAGCAATAATCGTTCGTCTTCGAAGGAAAAAAAATTAACGCACGCGGAACGACCAAAACGAACACTTATCCGGAAAGACGAGACGAAAACAAAACAAAACACACCGAATGACTACCGAACATTTCTCCCGTTCGTCGACAACGGACGGCTATCATTTGACGTTAACAATCGTTTTGTACCTTTCTATTTTATAAGTACATGATAAATAAATGAATAATCGAACAAAACACTAGGATTAATAATCCGTACTGTGGTTGTATATAAGCGAGAGAAATGTTGTGAAGTGGATTTTTTTTTAAAAAAACAAAAAACAAACAAACAAAACAAAACAAGTAATAAAGAAAGTCACTTTTCTAAGAAACATAGGCAGCGGTGTATGTAATAATTAATATAGTAATGTAATTATCATAGTTGGCAGCAATCAAAAACAAACGAACGATATGTCGTATAAAACACACGCTTCCTAGATGTTCGCGTTATGTGTGTCGTTGTTTTTCTCTGTTCGTTTTTCTGTTCTTATTATTTTCGTCGCTCGACGCGACGTTCGATACGATTTTAAATGTTGTTGCTATGGAAATGTGCGTTTTTTAATATCATATACGTATGTGTTTATATTATAAGTAGATGCCGTTCGAATACTGTCGACGGAAAGAAAAAAGAACATCGTGTACGGTGCGACCTTGATACTTGCGACGAACGGGTTTGGTTTTTCGGACGCGGAAAAACGATTGCAAAAGAGGGCCGCGTGGACTTGAAAATCAATCGAAAATATTCAGATAGTTTCGAAGTTCAAATGGAACGAGGTTAAAAAAAAAACTTCGACCGAAATTTTGTGTTCGAATAGGATTTTCAAGTTTATTTTCGAAAGCTTTATTAGTTAGTACTGAAAAAATAAAACAGCTAGATTCGAGTCGACGTTTTTGTTAAAAAAATTTAGTAAAACTACGAACAAGTTCAAAATCAGCCTCAGGATTATAATGGAACACATAATTGATATTCACACGGTGTTTTGACAGAACTGCAACTAATTTACGTTTTCTAAATCGAACAGAGGAATCGTCAAGAAGTATTCCGATTTCATCTGTTGTGTTCGGTGGTGAATAAAGCCGAGATAGTAGTGATGTGGCGTCTATACGTTCCTAAATTTCAGTCGAGTTACGAAAAACGACAATTCGTCATTCCGATAGTGGTCAAAATTTGTACCAAATAGCAGAAATTGTAGATCAGGCTTCCACAATTGTTTTTTTTTTAAAAAAATACTAGATTATCGAAATAAGCCTAAATCAAGTGCACGATAAATTTCCAGTTTCAGAGGAATGTCGGTTTTTCGAACAAAATAAAAAACCTATGTTAGTGTTCCAAAACTTGCCATAGAAGGACAAAAAAAAAATAATAATCCAGAAACTATAAAGATTGATCTTCCTTGATATTTTATGTTCGAATACTGGAAGATCTTATTGCCTCTAGTCAACATAATATGGTCCATGTCTCTGTACCGACGGTAGTAACAGGTCTTATTAGGTTTTTAACAAATTAACGCCGGTGGTTCAAACGATTTTTTTTTAATATTATTATTATTATCAGTTTTATTATATTTGAATAAGCAAATGTAGTGAAAAATGAATACCGATGCTTACTGCTAATTAGAAATAAAAATACCGATAAACAAATATTTTGATAAATTTTGCACTCTGTATGCAGTTCTGAGCTACCCAGTCGTGATAAAACTGGATTCAATCAGCAATAACATAAAACTAATTACAAGAATGGAATTTCCTAGAATTTATTAAGCGAAAGGGAAAAGAATTCAAATAACTGCAGCTGCTCGAGACATACGAGCAGGCTGTGGTTGTATCCACCGATAGTGGAGTCGATGAAACAAAAATTCCAACGCCGCCATATCGACCTGTCAAACAATACAAGTTTTTAATAATCAGCAAGAGTAGCAATCCGCGGGATCTAGTTGCTGTGCGTAATAATTCGTTTTCGTCGCGGATCCAGTTACCTGTCGTTGCAATAATCAAGGTCACACTACATCCGAACACCCGCATACACACACACAACAGTATATACATTTGAACAGACCATACAATGTGTGCGTGTGTGTGTGTGTATTACGTGTACGTGCGACCGACGAGTGTGTGTAATCCGACACGATCGGTTACGTAAATCGCGAGTTTCCGATCGCAATCGATGACGTGCGGATCCACTCGCGCCATCTGTCGACATGTACGCGAACGAATTCGTTTTAAGTATTTAAAACAAACGTGAACGAAAAACTCCACTCGTACGCTTGCCTTCGAACACTTGTATTAATTATTCTAGAAGCGCGCGTACGTCGTCGTGTGCGCGATACAATGACGATTAAGATTTACCGGCACTCTGAGTATCTGATTTAGGATGCACCCGTAGGCTTACGTGGCTGGTGCGGATTCGAACGGACGATTTCCGAACTGAAATTCGCGTGTTCTGATTTGAATTCGACTAGAGTCGAGCGATGAGGCGGCCGTGAGCGGTCGGCCTACTGAGATAATGATACATTCGTACGATAGGTTGCTCTATGCATCGAACGGATTGAATGTTCATGGCCGACTGCGAGCGCTCGTCGAATCCGATGCTGAGTTGATCTGAGAAAAACAATTTTTATAAGAAAATGTTTAGACGCGACGACTACTCGATCGAACGGTCGATACCTGTTCGGCCCATCCGACGTGGAGTGTTCTTGTACCCCTAGTTTTAAAATATAACAACGGCGTATTCTAAAATAATCAAATTATTTTATCGACTTCACGATTTCGTTCATCCATAAGGATTCGATTTAAAATTCTATCACGCTTAAAGAAACATCCAAATTGTGTAATTCGTTTTTCTCCGTCGTTCAAAAACAAAATCGAAATATCCAAGCGATTGTTTCCGGAAACCGGCCGTTCGTATCGCGCATATTAAAGCGATTCATATCATTTATCAAGAAGTAAATAATTAAAAGATATTATATTTGTAAACGTACATAGAAGCTAAATTAAGAAAAGAACAAAGAACACAAAAAATATAATTAACTTGTATTACCGACTTAACAAACAATGTCTGCACTTAAATATTTGTTGTAAATAATGAATATAGTAACGTACATATACATAAAATAAATATATTGTATTTACTTAAGGATTCCACCAAATGAAATAAAACAAATTGAATAATGAATGCGACGACGATGTATTTTTTTCGTCGGTCGAATGTAGATATGTGAATTAATTTATTATCATTAATAATAATAACAATGATTATTATTATAAGAAATGTGTCGTTTATTTATTTATTTATTTTCGTTTCTTCTCCGATCCAGCGTGCCGTTTGATACGTGCACGCCGTCGTCACCTGTTTGTTCGATTTTCAGCTCTGATGTCATTTGTTTCGAAACAAGCTCCGATCAACGGCGTCGCGATCTTCCGCCACGTACTAAAATACTCGATCGTTTCGTATGAAAATGATGTTTACGTAAGTAAAAATGGTCGGAATTTTGTACAAAAATGTTTGACACGTTAACCTCGGAAGCCATTTTTTTTGAAATTTTCTGTGTGATACTTGATACACGGGTCAAGTGGATCGAAAAACATAAAAATATTAATTGTTAAGGAAAGTTGACTCCGGCGTCAAGTACTCTACTCTGTATATCCTTAAAATGTATAGAGTTTTCCACTATTTCATTTCTTGGTCGGGGATAAACCGGATAAAAGAATTAGAAGTCATGCTTCGATTAGCTCTCAACAACTTCGGACAGAATAGGAAAAAATAGACGAAGAATATTTCAAGAAATTAATAAATAGAATGCATGAAATTTGTTTGGATTTGATGACAAATAAAGGTGATCACTTTGACGAGGCAAGAATTTCATTTAGAGCAGGTAGTTTTTTGTATTTTTGTATTAAATTAGATATAAGTAAATGCTGTGATTCCAATAAAACAATATATGCACATTTCTTTTATTACTCATTCGATAATTTGCACTTGCTTCTAAACTTTTGAACGGTAGTGTGTATAACTCACAACGAGTAGTTTTTTGACCATTTTTTTCGTTTTCCCGAAAACTAGAAGTCTTTAAACAAATATTTGTTCCGCTAAGAACGTAGCATTTCGACTGAAGACTGACGTGCTCGAGAATCTAAACAGTGTTATTATTAAAATGATTGGAAAGCCTTGCATAAATAGACACTTTCATTGCAGTCGTTTATTTCGTTGTATTTCCATTCGTGCAAAATGTTAATGATTTAATTGCGAATGTCGATGCATGTAAAACAATTAGCGAAACAGTCGCTAGTTGTTATTCTAGAACAGTCGCTAAGGTAACGTGATCTCGCGTTGTAATTAATCAACTGTACTGGTGATTATGACAGCAGTTTGTTTCAGTTTTTATCGATGTAAGGCGTTTCTGTCTTATTTGTTTTGTTACGAAGGTAATTTTAGTATAATTGTACTGAAATTAAAAATAGATAATGGGTATGTCATTCGCTAATTATAGCAATTTAAAGTATATAATCATCCGAGTGTGACGCCTAGATTTGTGTGTTATTCAAAAGAAACAAGAGAAACTATACACACGTTTTCCTATACACATGTTTCTTTTTAATAAAACACACATCCGGGCGTCACATTTGGATGGCCATATATTTGGAATAATAATTTTGTCACAGAACGTTTTTGGACTTGTATCACTTTTTTACGTACACCTGACGCCATAAAATAATATTCATTATATTAGGATAATAAATATAATATTCATTATATTAGATATATATAATAAATGTAATATTCATTATATTTATTATCAAATAAATATTTTTTTTTAATTTAACGACTTCATTGAATTATATCAATAAATTGCTTTTGTTACCTATGTGATAAATACTTTTGTGCGTCAGTGTATGTTATTTCAGCTGTTTTATCGCCTTGACAGCAGTTTCACAGCACTCGTAGATAATCTTTTTTCAATCGTTGTCATGCAAAAAATTATAATCGGGACCTAGACTTAATTTTTCAGCACTTTGCTTTATATTTCGTTTTAAAATATTTGAGTAAGCATATTTATCGATCGTGGATTCGAAAAACTCCATTTGTCCCACGCCCTTACTTGTTTTACACACCTATACCATCATTACTCTACCACCGCCGAGTTTCACAGCAGGAACAAGATTTTTTTTATTCAGTGATGTACATACAATTTTGAGTCTTTTTATTTCAAAAATTCAATATTTGCTCTCGGATGTGAAAATCATGTTTTCCCGAAACTGGATTAGTTTATTAATTTGTTCATTTGCACATGCAATCCGTTTTTATCTATTGATACGTGAAATAAATGATTTCTTAAGCGTGTGGTTGTAGTGATGTTTGGGAATGGCGTGGTTTGTCGAATCTAGTTAGTAGAGGTTTGATTAAATAAATTGTTCGAGTTGTTATTGTTCTATATTCAGGTACAACAAAATATACATCTGTTTGTTATAATGATCTACTAGTTATATATATATGCATTTATTTCTTAATGTACGAGATCCCGGTTCGTGATGATGGGCTCCAACACACTGTTCCGGTGTCGAACTTGATGTCCGTATATATTGTATAGATTTGACATCTGCTATTCATCTTTCAACACTTGATCTAACACTGCTATCGTTGAATTGACCGCCTGCAAATTTCATTTTGGATAATACGATACTTCTTCACTGCTACACAAGGGCATGTGCTATCGATCTTTCAACAACTAGATCTAACACTGCTATCGTTGTTTCGTGACCGCCACAAGCGCAACACGTTTTTGATACCCATCTTTTTTTATTAGTTTTCGTACAATATCAGTACAGATTTGTTTTTTAAATAGTACTTTAATATCTTTTGCAATTTGGGGTGCAGTTATTCGGGGATTTTCTTTCACTGAAACCACAATCTTACGCTTTTATCTAAATGTTAACTTCGACGGCTGGCCAGAAAGCGGTTTCAAATGTGGATTTAAAATTGATTACTACTTTTCGAACGAAAGAATGCTGTCTTCCAACACCCTTTTCTATTTCACGAAAACTTTTTCCTTCTTTTTCTAACTTTAAAATAATTTCACACTCACTAACAGAAATTTCATTTTTTTCGAATTCCATCTTATTTATTTTTTGCAAAAAACTTTACTATTAGTTACTAAAAATAATATTTTAGCGTTTCGATTGCAACATACGAACTAGGACATGAAGCTGTGATAATTTTAAAACAACAACAAGTGCAAATATTGCAAAAAAATCGATGATTTACCGTTTAATCAAATGTGTACGCGGACATTTTCTGCTCAATTTGTATGAATTTTTCTGTGTTTCATTTTTTATTTTATTTGTTATAAATTTAAAATGGTTTGAATTGCCACGTATAAAGAATCGGTACTTTATAGAATTATTAGAAAATATGTTTGTTTTTAAATTTACATCAGTAAGGTTGTTTTGTTGAGAAATATATCCGTATTGATAAGGTGTACACAGACATTTTCGAGCATGTGTGTATATATAAATTATTATTAATAAGAAAAGGGAAAGTACACTCATTTTCCAAAATAGGCATTTTTTAAGATTGTCTCGTAGAATGTTCATTTTATAGTTTAACATATTTTACAATACTTTCATTAAATTAAGTGGAACATACATACAATAAGTTCATTTCCTATATTGACCTAGTGTTTTTTTAACTCTTTTAATTTATATATATATATATATATATATATATATATATATATATATATATATATATATATATATATATATATATACATACTCGTTTATCATCTATACTAACATACAAATGTGTAGAAAATAATTGGACTATCACTTTTGACTGCAATTTTTATTACTCGCATTGAATTACACGAATTAATTTCGAACGGCCATCGAGTTTTCGTTGCGAGAAAGTGCGCTCGATGTGTCCGATCATTAATATAATATATGAACACAGTTTGAAATATGTGCGAAGACGCTTGTGTTTTGTTTACAGTCGATGCCCTAACGACGATTCGCAACTTTCTTTCACACGGACGAGCACGGATATTAAAAACGAAATATTAATGTAATCGTCAGCGGTCGACGATTACATATCGTTTAATTTTTTTGCCATCAGTGCAAAATTATGTATGTATTTTTCATTATCAGAGTGTGACGTTTTATGAAAACAATTGAGCGTCGACAGTCGATCAAAATGAAACTCGTGCGGCGTGATATTTTATACAACATTTTACTGTGGAAAATTCATCAATAATCATAACTGGAATATTTTTATGTGTTTTTGGAGAATCGTATTCTCCTATTGTCCACGTACACGAATTGTCTACGATAGAGCAGCTGGAATACGTCTGGCTCGCAGCACAATTTTTATATTTGCTAATGAAGTGATATTTATAAAAAATCAGTAAATAAATTAACAGGACACTCGAGTCTAATAATCGTTGTTGACAAGAAAAACAAAACACTCATTGGTGATTGTTACAAAATTCATAGCCGCCACATATTTATTAGAAATATTTCCATCGTAATTGAAAATTGATTATTTCAATTACGATGGAATATTTCATTATGTTATGATGGAATTCAATCATAATGTTATGATTTTGAGAAAAAATATTTTTTTAAGAAGTTATTAGAAAACAACTGAAAATGAAACCTATACGCCTATTTAAATTTATATTTATTTATTATTACAAATAACACTCCTACAACACGATTTCGCTCTAACGCGTTAAGAAAATTGCGGAAACCCTTTTACAGCATTGGATAATACGATTTTTATTATTGAAAATATATCAGAAAATGATAAAATAGTAAATAATTATAAAATAATAAGTACTGGCTTCTATTATATTAGGTTGGCAAATATCTCCCTTCCGCCTTCTGGTCTTTTGAATTTCGCAGCTATGTACAAAAAAAAAAAAAAGCGGAAGGGAGATACTTGTCAACCTAATATATATATATATATATATATATATATATATTATCTTCTCCTTTTTATATTATATATATGATATAAAAATTGATCCGTATTCAATATTCAAGTGAAGAGGAAAGCGAAATGGAAAGAGAAATTGTCCCTGATTGTGATGAAGATTGGATTGAAATCGACAGTGATGATGAAGAAAATTTAACTTCAAGTATTCCTTTTACAAATATAGGACGCCAAATCTTTGGAAATGTTCAGGAGCCTATAAATTATTTAAAAAAAAATTGTATGGACGAATTGATAACAGAAATTTTAACGCAAACTAACTTATATGTCAATGAGGAAATTAAAAAAAAAAAAACTTAACAACCAGGTCAATTTGGCACAATTGGAAAGATATTTCATATGATGAAATAAGTGCTTTTTCGGGGTTGTTTTGTGAAAGATTAGTAAAAGACGACTACATACTTCTGCGAAACTTGTAACAGAAAACCATTCCTTCATGTAGGAAAATGTTTCAAAAAATACCACACGTTGAAAAAATATAAATAAGATTTAAGCTTAAAGATTGCACGTTTAATAAAATATAAATATAAGTATTTTTATGCACAAAACTATCTTTTTATATCGAGTAGTCTTAGTTACTCTTCTCTTACAATAAGCACTCAAATGTTTCTCCGACCTAACGGAAAGTTAAGTACAAAATGCTAACGTCCGATAAGGGTTAAATGCAGTATTTAGTGGGGTAGCCGTGATTGATTTTAACTACTTTTAATCGACCGGGAACTATTTTTACGGCGAGAATAAGGCATACGAGTTTCATTTTGAATTGTTTTTTTGATAACTTTTTAGAAACGTTTTTTTTTAATCTCAAAATCAAAACATTGTATTATGATTAATTATTTCAATTACGATAGAAGCATTTTTAATAAACATATAAAAGACATAAAAATGTTCCAATTGTGATTATCGATGAATTTAAATATATAAAATAGCATGTCGTTTGAGTTCCACTTTGATTCATTGCAGATATTTAAAAAGTAACTTATAAAAATACATTCTTACAAATCATTCAATTTCGAAAGAAGTGTTATGAAGGTCAAGGTCATTTTTGTTTATTTTTTTTTCTTAACTGAATCACCTCCTTTCGAGTATTCAATTCACGAAAACATATCCGAAAGTAGTATAAAGGTGTAATACTTTCACCGTTTTCGACAAAAGTGCGTCGATGACGTCAAACCGATTGCGTATTGAACTCTAGTATAACTAAACGGTTTTTATCAGTCGCTTGTCACTGTTGTCAAGGTTCGTTATCATGTGATAAATTTCAAACATGGGCCCGTTTGTAAACACCGTTGCGGGTTCGCATGTCACGTATGTGCCGATGTCGCGTCGTGCGACAACACGTTCTGTTCGATGCTTCTTGAGCAACGACAACGTCATAACCAACAATTTTAAACGGGTCGCGTGTGCGCCGAGTACGAATAAGAAATCGCACGAGAGGAGACAAACGTTGTTATTAAAGAGAAAGTTTCGCGGGATACGTGTCAGATGAGACGACAGTATTGTTTAGTACGTATCGGTCGTTGTTCGGCGATCGACACGTGAAGAGCGGAACCATGTTCGACATAAATCTCATAAAAGTCGGATACGTCTCGATCATCCTGCCGATACTGTCGCTCGGCAGTTTGGTCAACTTGTGCGAGAAGTACATGCCGACGATTGTCCGTCAGTCGATCCGGTACGGGAAATTCGCGTACAGAGACACTACCGGCTCGGTCAACGTGATCGAGGTGCCGAAGTCGGCGTTCAAGCACTTCTACATCTTCTCGAGTTCGTACGCCACGCTGTCGCTGATCGTCTGCGCGAACGTTTATTTGTTCGGCGGTTCGGTGCCGCTCGGTTTCCTGCAGCTGCTCGATCTGACGACGGGCACGTCGCGGAGAGCGACCGGTAAGTCGTCGTCGGGCGGGCGTCCGTCCGTCCACGTCTCTCGTAAACGGCGTCGTTCTCTTTCTTTCCAGTCAGCGCGACGGCCACGTTGATCGGACTCGCTCTTCTGACGTTGCAGTGCTTCCGTAGATTGTACGAAACCAATTTCGTGTCCGTCTTCGGAGCGAACAGCAAGATAAACATATTCCATTATCTGATCGGGTACGCGCACTACGCCGGAGCGATAGGAGCCATACTGGCCGAAGCTCCCGTGTTCGCTCCCTACGAAGGTAAGCGAAAAGGAACCGTCTATCTCGCCGGATTTAATTCCGTAGTGGAATCTTTCGTAGGTAGCCGTGCGTTCCGGCTCGCCGATGTCGGCGTCCTGGAAGTGATCGGCGTCGTTTCGTTCTTGTGGGCGTGGGTGCACCAGTATCGAGCGGCCGTCATACTTGCCGATCTCCGGAAATCCAAAGCGGGTATTTGTCAGCGTTTCGAAATCGGCGAATTCGCTTTAACACGAATTACCCCTCCCCCCCCAGACATCACAAAACTGCTGTCCGTTTTGTTATAAACAACAAAGCGTACATTGAACACCGGGGGTGACGATTCGTTTGCGTTAAAGATATTTACTAGGAAATGCGTGTATCGTTTTTATTAAAATACTTTTCTTTTTCGAAGGCTCGGTCGTAACTTACGAACATAAATTGCCGCACGGGGATTGGTTTGAATACGTATCGTCGCCGCATTTGTTAGCTGAAATCCTAATGTACGTAAGCCTTACGTTTATCTTGAGAGCGAACTCCACGTGGTACTACGCTCTCGCGTGGGTCGTCGCCAATCAGGTAAGCGTTTCCTTATACGTATATAAATGTATTTTTCATTAAAACGAAGACTATCGTTCGATATTATTTGTCGGAGAATTCCGATCGTGACGTATAATGTTTACAGGTCGAGTGCGCGTTCCTATCCCACCGTTGGTATAAGGAAACGTTCAAGAACTATCCTCCGCAACGTAAGGCGATCGTTCCGTTTCTGATATGACGGATATCTTAGTCGAATTTTATCGGTCGATAGATCGTAGATATTTTTTTCGTTAACGTATTTGTTTTTTGTATATTTCTCATGTATCGTTCTTCGACCGGAAGCCAAAGACATTCCTGTCTCTATTTCGTATATAGTTTTAAAACGTCGAAGAACCGTTGTTGTGTTTGATATTTATTTCGTAGATAATAAATTGTTTTTCGATTTCGTTTTCAAAATACAGTAATATGTTTTAAAAATCACCGTCTTGTTTTTTCGACAAAACCACCCGATGTCCTAATACCTGTACTGTTAGTGTTACCGTAACTGTTTATAATAAATTGTTATACGTACGAATGATTTTCTTGAGACCGATACATTTTTTTTATTAAAATGAAAAGTTCAAAAAGGTACTCGAGGTTTATATTACTGTTATTGAACTTGGAAACTATAAAAAGATGTGATCACTTCTCTTGTAAACGTCATAAACAGGTTTTTGAACATTTCCTGTATCTTGTATCATTATTATTTTTACTCCTTAACCTTTGTCTGTTTCACGTTTTACACAGTCTAGTATTTTCTTTTAAATAAGCAACTACATTATAATCTGTATCTTTGTGTTCAATTTTTGTACTTATTGTTTTTCATTATTAATAAATTTATTTCATTCATTCAGATTTAGACTTTCATAAACAGGTTTTTGACAATTTCCTGTATCTTTATCTTTATGTATCAAGTATCATTATTATTTTTGCTCCTCGACTTTTATCTGTTTCACATTTCATACAGTATAGTATTTTCTTTTAAATAAGCAATCTGTATCTTTGTGCACTATTTTTGTACTTTTATTTTCATTATTAATAAATTTACCTCATTCATTCGTTCAAATTTAGATTCGTAAACAGATTTTTGACAATTTCCTGTATGTTATATTATATATCATTATTATTTTTTCTCCTCGACTCTTGTCTTTTTCTCATTTTATACAGTATAGTATTTTCTTTAAATAAGCAACTGCATTTTAATCTGTATCTTTGTGCACTATTTTTGTATTTATTATTTTCATTATTAATAAATTTACTTAATTCAAAATTAGACTTTCATAAACAGGTTTTTAAAAATTTCCTGTATCTTATATCATGTGTCATTATTATTATTTTTTCTCCTTTTGTCTGTTTCACATTTTATACAGTCTAGTATTTTCTTTTAAATAAGCAACCACATTATAATCTGTATCTTTGTGCACTGTTTTTGTACTTATTAATTTTCATTATTAATAAATTTACTTCATTCATTCATTCTCTTGTACACAAAACACTGCTTCCAGAAATAAATACAAGTTAGATTAAATAGCTTCAAAATGGTGATATTCAAAAAAAGACAGTTTTTTTCCCTCAACGTCGTACTATTTTATCACCTTAATAAAATTTTTATAAGCTTGTTGAAGTTTATAATAGTAAATTTATCAATCTTTGTACTTGACTATTGTATACACTAACGCGTATAAGCCATGGCCATACGGGTAATATAAGTAATTTATTAATATAATTCGATGAAGTTAAATTAAAAAAATATACACATGCCCGTACACTTATCAATACGGATATATTTCTCGATAAAACAACCTTATTAATGTAAATTCAAAAACTAAAACACAAAAAATTCATGCAAATCGAGCAGAAAATGTCTGCGTACACATTTTATTAAATGGTAAATCATCGATTTTTTTTACAATATTTGTACTTGTTGTTTTAAAATTATCACAGTTTCATGTCCTAGTTCGTATGTTGCAATGGAAACGCACAAATATTATTTTTAGTAACTAATAGTAAAGTTTCTTGCAAAAAATAAATAAGATGGAATTCGAAAAAAGGAAATTTCTGTTAGTGAGTGTAAAATTATTTTAAAGGTAGAAAAAGAAGGAAAAAGTTTTCGTGAAATAGAAAAGGGTGTTGGAAGACAACATTCTTTCGTTCGAAAGGTAGTAATCAATTTTAAATCCACATTTGAAACCTTTTTCTGGCCAGCCGTCGAAGTTAACATTTAGATAAAGGCGTAAGATTGTGGCTTCAGTGAAAGAAAATCCCCGAATAACTGCATTCCAAATTGCAAAAGATATTAAAGTACTATTTAAAAAACAAATCTGTGCTGATACTTTGCGAAAAATAATAAAAAAGAGTGGGTATCATGAGCGTGTTGCGCTTAAGAAATCATTTATTTCACGTATCAATAGATAAAAACGGATTGCATATGCAAATGAACACATTGATAATCTAATCCAGTTTTGGGAAAACATGATTTTCTCAGACGAGAGCAAAGATTGCATTTTTGGAATAAAAAGACTCAAAATTGTATATACATCACTGAATAAAAAAAAAACTCGTTCCTACTGCGAATAAAATGTGTACGCAGACATTTTCTGCTCGATTCGTATGAATTTTTGTGTTTCATTTTTTTATTTTATTTGTTATAAATTTAAAATGTTTTGAATTGTCATGTATAAATAACTAGTAGTTTATGGAATTAATAACAAATATATGTGTTTTTAAATTTACATTAATAAGGTTGTTTTATCGAGAAATATATCCGTATTGATAAGTGTATGCAGACATTTTCGAGCATGTGTATATGTTCTTGTTTTTTTTTTATTAACTTTGTATCATGTGTCCATGATACAAAGTTAATAAATTAGTTTTTTTCCTGTTATTTTTGAGACATTTATGTTCGTTTATACCACAAAACATCTCGAAAACAACTTAATCAATTACTTATATTTTATTGTTTTCTTTTTCTCAAATTACATGTGTCCATGATTCTTTTGTGCCTTCATTGTATTATTGACTGTGTGTCGAGTGAGAAAACTGCAGAAGCAATTCATATTGAAATCAGTTGTTACTAAGTCGCCTAATCATAAATATGGAATAGCAGTGATTTGCAGTTTCTGTTGTACAACAAAAACAAACGAGTTACAGCGCAGTGTACTAGATTATTAATGAGACGTTTGTTTATTTTATTCAATGTCAATAAATTGAAAGAGTCGAGTACAATTAATAGAATGTCTATTTATTATGATAATGAATAATTCTCATCGAAGGCCGTTTTTTCTGATAAATAAATAGAGAGAACTACAAAGTATAGAGTGGTATTGTAAACATGCCGATTGACATCGATAATGAAATGACAATATTCTTTCTAAACACAAATGGGTTTTCCATCTCCGACGATAATCACTTATTGTTTACAACAACGATAGGGTAATGCGCATTTCAACAGCGATGTCGTCATCGGCAAAAATTGTGTTATAAAATCTCATTTTTTCGTTTTCCAATGTCGTTGATCTAGGAGAAATTTAAAAAAAATCATATCTGTTCTAAGAACAGGTACGACCCCTTTCCTCGCACCCCTCGGTGAAAATTTTCCTTGACGCAGAACCTGTATATCGACATTTGTTGTCTCTATTTCATACTTTGTTATTTTATTTTTTTTTGGTTTTCTATTTGATCATTTCATTAAGAATTTAGGAACTATATGAAAAAAAACATGAATCTTATTGGGCTTTTGCACACTAATCGACATGCATACAGTATTCTTACCCGAAAACTAATTTTTTCAGTTGGGGGAGTTTGTCGATAAGAGGGTGTGAGACGAGCGGTAATAGGCGTGAATACTGTATGCATGCTGACTAGTGTGCAAAAGCCCATTGTGATGAAGGAAAGAAAATAATATGGATCAAAATTATTTCATATCAGTTTTTTGTATACACTAGTGTTTATAATCAGAGAACGGTAATTTGAAAAATAAATTCGAACGTAGAATAAAACATTTTTACACTAATAGATTTCAAAATTTCCACGGTTGAAAAAACATATCGAAGAAAAAAAAATCGTCTGCCAAATTGGCGCTCAGTCGTCTGAGTAGGACGATTCGATTTTAATTTGTTGTTGCCGATTGTTAGGTTAAGACCGCTAACGTTTTGAACGAGCGAATTGCGCGCGGTTTTGAACAATTGAAATGTTTTTGTACATAAATAGAGGGGCTGTTCGGTAATTTTTGTAATAGAAATGATCGGTTATTTATTTACAAGCCTCATTGTTATAATGAAATCGAAATTTACAACTGCTGTTAATCTTTTTTTAGTAAAATACTAACTTTTATGAAATGTTAATTCTAACATTATTTTCGTGTGAAAATTGAAAAAAAAATCGTCAACCGCTCTCATCGACAGAAATATGGAATTCGAATTATGGCTGATTGGAACTCAATGGCAAAAGAAATAATGTAAAGGTAGGTGGTGATCTTTATTAGTAATTAACCCTTATGTGCGCACCCGGGTACCCGGGTACCCACCTCGTCACATTTTTGTTAGTATTTTTTTCAAAAAATTTTTTTCCGATCTGGACTTTCAGATCCTCGCGATTTAACTCTTTACAAATGTATTTCAATATTTAGATGTATAAAAAATTTTTTTTTTATTATAAAAAAATAGGTTTGAAATGTTGTTGCTCGCGTGGCGCACCCGGGTACCCGGGTACCCACTACATGAGATATAATTCAATTCACTAAAAACAAGTTTTATTGTTGATGAATGTTCTTTTATTGTTAATAAATGATACAATGGCATAAAG
Organism: Neoneuromus ignobilis; assembly: GCA_029203775.1. Lineage (NCBI taxonomy): Eukaryota > Metazoa > Arthropoda > Insecta > Megaloptera > Corydalidae > Neoneuromus > Neoneuromus ignobilis. The sequence goes on along the minus strand of CP092088.1, from coordinate 61,386,900 downwards.
AAGGATTGTGAATAAACAAATTACATTGTTTTTGAAGTTATATTGAACAAAATGGCGCTGTTTACTTGTTACATTCGCTGCATGTTACATTTGTGACAGAGTGTTCATCGCATACAGGTTGCTCGCATTTTACACAAGACTTTCGGGTTTTTCTGCGTCTTTTAATGACAAGTCTGCTACATACATGACAAGAGCCAGTTACTTTTTTTTTACCAGAGCTATCTCGAGGCCCATCATCTTTCGCAGCAGGATCAAGAGGTGCACGCTGCGGCCCGAGCACAGCTTCGATTGCGGTCTTTGCAGAGTGATTTCGCATCACTTGGTCATTTGAAAATCGCTCTTCTATCAAAGGCCTCGTTAACTCTTCACTCAATTGCCTCAAAAATATACGTCTTTGATTAGTTTTCTTTTGGATCATATTATTATTTTCATAATAGATTACATAAGCTGCAAGAGCAGCAACGTCTAACATATTGAAAAACATGGCCAGAGGCCACCTTTGAGTTCGCCTGTGTGTAGTGTCGACTCACCATTTGATCCATTGTATCGACACCAGTTTTATATTTATTGTAGTCGCAAATCATATGAGGTTTTTTTTCTCATCGTCATTTACGGCGTCATCATTATGCATACTCGAAAGCATAATTACAGCCTTATTTTTCTTTGGCACGTAAGAACAAATTGTGATTTTATTTTCATGAAAAGCAAACAGAGATGAATACTCTGGCCTAGATTTATCAGCTGCCATTTCTTTTGGAATGTAAGGTTTATTTTTTCTCAAAGTGCCAGTCATCGTTAAACCTTCCGATAATAAATGTTTAGCAAGAGGTAGAGAGGTGAAATAATTATCCATAGTAATATTACGGCCGCTTCCTCAAAACGGCGCTGCGAGTTCTTTTACTACTCTTTCTCCTTGATTTTTCTCGCGTATATTGCCAATTTTACCAGTGTAAAGAATTCCAAATAACGGGTAAGCATTCTCTGCATCACAAATCCACCAAATCTTGATACCGTATTTAGCCGGCTTCGACGGAATGTATTGAGTAAATTTAGTATGTTCGCGATAAGGATAAAGCTGCTCGTCGATAGTCAAATTTTCGACTGCTCTTTGTGGTATATAAACCGTGCTAGAAGCCTCGGAAATGGCTTAAATACTTTTTATTTATGTTTATTCAATAAACAAAATTGATTACACACGTATCCGTTCACACCTGCGCTTAAAAACTAATTAAAACTAGTGGTGGGTACCCGGGTACCCGGGTGCGCAACAACGTAGGTAAAGTTGGGTGCGCACATAAGGGTTAAGATGATCGTTATTAAATATTTACAAATAGTTAATCTGTCAACCGTTCAGTGTTCTACTTTAGCGATTCGTGAGGGAAGTGTGTGTGGTTGAAATAACGTAAACGCGTCGGTTACAGAATAAGAGTTTTATTGAATAGGAAGGTGTGTACAACTGAAGAATGCGGTCGCGCCGGTCAGAACTCGGCGCGTGGGATGAGCCTCTGTTTCCGGCGACTGCCGGGGACAGGGGCGCCGAGAGGTGGCAGACCGAGAGGTGCTGCCACACTACTATTGATTTAATCTCAGTGTTTTCGTTTATATTCAAATTTTAAACACTAGATTATAAATCAAATGGTTATTATTATTGACAACCGGTCGATTATATTCGTCGATCTAGAACATATTTAGCAAATCCTTTTTACTGCTATTCAATTTGATAGTTTCAAGTTTTAAAAAAATATACACACGAATATATGAATTTATATAAACGATTTATTCGATTGAAATCAAGTTTATAAACATACACATTGTATTTACAATTATTTACAATGAGTGATATTTTGATAAATTGCATAAATTATTCAATCACAGTGTTATTAATACTTTATATATTTATTAGTACGTGTCATGTACAGTAAAACTGGAAATTTGTCGATTCGATGTTTGTAAGAGTCCCCGAAAAATGTAATCGTCGAAGTAAACGGTTCTTAGTGTTTGGATATCGCATCGTGTCGTTGACGATTTACGAGAGTATTGAAAAATGAAATGTATTTATAACCGACGACTTTATTACTTGAAATAGTATTTTGTGAATTGAAACTCATACGGCAGAATAATTATTGCTATTGTTATCGTTACATATCTACTGATGTTAAAAAATATACATTTACATGACAAATAACGCATATGAAACTTAATGTCTAAAAGACTTTTTCCGTTCCGACGACGAAATTCCATTAAAACGAAACTATAAAACGAACATCGTCGATGATTTCCAGTACGTGAATTAATACGTTTCCTACTAGAGAATTCGATTTCTATAGAGTTATCTCGTTAGAGGTACGGCAACAGATCGCCTAATTTTTGCAAGTACACGTCCGGTAGTAGATCTTCCTCTTCTTTCACTCCGCTCTTCTTCCACCGATTCACCTCCTCGAGCGTAGTCACGCCGCTCAGTACCAACATAGTTTGAAATCCACAACGCGTGCCGAGCAGTATGTCCGTGTTGCATCTGTAAACGTGATTACGTTAATGTTCCGGCATCGACACGAACCGTCACCTCCGACACCGGTCGTAGTGATTATCGAACTCGGTGTCGAGGACGACGATTCGTTCGTTTAAAGCGAATTTGAACGGCAACGCTCCGGCGTTCTCTCTCACCTGTCTCCGACCATGAGCGTACGTTTCGGATCGATGTGATATTTCAGTATCAGCGTATCGGATATGTACTTTTCCGGTTTTCCCATGACCATCGCTTTACGGGTAGAACACGTCTCGATCGACCGTACTATAGGGCCGGTACCGGGCATCACGACGTTCAGATCGGTCGGGAACCTCTCGTCCGTGTTAGAAGCCAGGAACAGCACGTCCGGGTTATTCAGATAACTCGCCGCTTTCAACATTTTCGGATAAGAGAAATGCTCGTCGAAACCGACGACGACGGCGCCGACGTCTGGATCCGGTTTGAATTTCTCGACGAGTTTCGGTACACCTCCTTCTCCCAACACGTCCGGCTGAAAGAAGCGCATCTCGAAATAAAAACATCTCGACAGAAATCCGACTCACCCCTATCCCGGTATGTTTTATCCCGACGCGCTCGAGCTCGTCGACGAGGCCGATCGATCCGATCAAGTACGCCTTCTTGTCGAATTCGATCGTTTTCAGGTAATCGGCGATCAGATACGACGTCGAGACGATGTTGTCTATCGAAATGTTGAATCCTAACCGATGCGCTTTCTTGACGAACTCGTCGCGCACTTTCGTCGAATTGTTCGTGACGAAGAATACATTTTTTCCGATATCGTGTAGCCGATTCACGACCTCCGGAGATCCGGGGATCGGAGTGTTTTCCAGCCAAAGTACACCTGTAACATTCACACGACCGACATAGACATTTGACGGACGTTTTTATTCGTTTTACGTACCGTCGCAGTCGAGCAACACCGTATCGACCAGATTGATGTAGTTTTTTATTTCCTCTTTCGACAGAGACGCCAGGTTCAAGACACCCTTCTTGTTCATCGTTTCACCGGTAAAGACACTACTGCACAGCCGTCGTACAAACGTTAACATTACCAGATGTGCATGATTCCGCGTGAACTTCAAGATACGGGTTAATAAATATGTTACGAGTACATTTTTTTGCGATTTGTTATCAGCGCCGATAAACGATTAAATTAATGACTATAAGCCTTGTTTAATTGACGTACGTTTTATTTATCAGCCGGGAAAATTACTTGCCGGACAAAAATAAACTTTTTTTTTTGAACTACAAACGTCCTCTAAAAGATTAGGGGTTAGTAATATTGTTTGTTCGGCGATTGCTTGGAATCGAATCGGATATGATTTGTTTCCAGCACTCTTCGTAAGCACAAAAGGTGCTACTGTCGAAATTGAACTCTCGATGAGTTCTTGTACCGTTTCGATATATTGAAAACGAACAAATAAATAATATTTTGCAACCCTGACAATACAGCTGTTCGATACGAGATTAGATCAGTGGTTGAAGTATATATTATCTCATTGATTTTTTTATAAAAAATATATCCGATTAGAAATTTACTAACGATTATTTTTGTTGTGTTGACTATCTATAAAAGAATCAGCTAAATTCGTATAGAAATATTAATTTGTTAAGTTGTTTTTATCGCCTAATTGTTAAAATATTTCGAACGTTTTTTCTAAAATCTCGCATTTAAATACTCAATTTTTTAAATAATTATTTATAGTACAGTTTTAGTATATAGATAAGTTTTGATAGAATTTAAGGTCGATTGTAATTTGTTAGGTTAGTTGTTGATTGGTTAATGTTAAAATATTTTGCACGTTTTTTAAATCTCTCTCCTTTAAAAATATCCTATTTTATCATTAAGTAATTTATATTAACTGTATAGTACAGTAGTTAACATGTGAGCGAGTTTTAATAAAATTATAAAACTTTAGATATTTATATTTGACGGTTATGTGTATGAAATAATTTTAATCTATCGAGATGAAGATTTTTACGCTGAACTCACTGATTAATAGCTTAGAGTATTTCTTACATTAGTTGTCGATCGTTAGGAAAAATCAAGAAGTAATATCGATATGATTCAAAAATTTAATATAAAAAACTCAAAATAACAATAAACGAGTTATTATTTACAAGAATGAATATTATTCTAAATGACATTCTTAACTATTGTGTGACTACGTTTGTATTGAACTTTTTATGTTCTAAGATAATCATTTTTATTTTACTCTCGTTTCCTGTTTCTAAATTATCTGCAATCGGAATAATCTCTTCCTTGATATCGATCTCCGTATCTATAAAATAAAAATTTTCTTCCGTCGAACCGTTCGAGTTATCTCTATCTACTGAATTTTCTCTTTCGCCGCCCTGTCCCGTTTCGTCGACTTCGTCGCTTTCTATCTTTATATCGGTGACTTTTCCTTCGATTATTTGTTTCTCGACATCGTTCGAAGCCGAAAGACCCGACAGCTTCAGCAGCGTAGAGCGTCTGTACGTCCCGGTATCTTTCCGTTTCGCTCGTTTCTTCCTGATCTTCTCGTCGTTTAGTTTCGAGTGAATTTTCTTTCTGTGCTCTAAAAGCTTCTGCTTACTACTCAATTCCTTGTTACATTGTGCAAACGTACACTTGTATTTGATACCGTCGTGCGACATTTTTACGTGATGTATGAGATTCTTTTTATAAGCGTACATCCTGAAAAAATATTTCTTTAGTGATTTCAGAGACGTTTCGATTCCGCGACGTTTACCGTGAACAGTTCGGTCTCGGACATTTATAAACGTCCTTGTATTCCGAATGCGTATTTATATGAGACTTGTAATTCGTATTACTGCCGAAAGATTTATCACATTTACTGCATCGGTAAACTGGAACGATTTTTTCTCCTTTTAATACATGTTATTTACGAACGATTAAAGACCGAACGTCGATATTACCTTTTTTATGGTTTAAACGTTTATGTTTTAAATAATCGCTCCAACGACTAAATTCGACATCGCACTCGCACTTGTATGTTTTATGATTTCGTTTATGCTTGTTCATTTGACCTAGCGATGTAAATTTCATCTGGCATAGATCGCACCTGAAAGAAAACCGGTGAGAAAAAATTTTTTTAACCACTCCAACGGTACGTCTTACGAATAAGGTGCAACACCGGTATGAACGTACGAGTGTTCAGCGAGTTGTTTCTTTTTATAGAATCCCAGAGTACACTCTTCGCATTTATAAGGATAAATCTTATTCGGTTTATGTATTCTCGAGAGATGTTTCCGGAGATTCGACAGCGAACTGATCATCAGATTACACACCGGACAGCTGGAAATTTTAAATGCGAGTCGATTGAAAAAAAAAACGATTGTATCAATTCAGTACGCGTACATCACGTTCGACTTGAAGAGGGAATGTACCGATCGGACATGCCTGTTTAAATGTGAACTGCTTGTGTAGCTCTTGTTGCAACCGTTTTTTTGACATTTGTACGGCCTCTGAGAAATATACAATCATGACTACAAATGTTGAATTTCATGCGATAGGTCGTTACCTCTCCAGTATGCACTCTTTTATGAATAACCAATTTGTTTGGTTTGGCGAACGTTGCTTTGCAGTTGTCGTAATCACAAGCGTGCAGTTTTTCCATTATTTTTTTTTAATAAATATGATATACTATTTAAAAAAAACCGTTATTTTGTCACAGCATTTATATTTTCAACGCATGTCTTTAATCGCATGTTGTTTACTAAATGTGATATAACCTAAACATCGCGGTAAGTGAAATTATTAAATATATATTTTTCCATTCTATAATATTTTGTTATTATTGTTTATAGCTGGTAGATGATAACAAATTAACGTAAATAAATTTATATACAATTATAAAATGTTTATATAATTTGTATTGAATATAACCTCAAAAAAATATTTTATTTGTGCATGTATGTACATATGTATCATCAGTTTCTTTCCATCAACTGTTGGGTGGGGGTTTCTTTCAAAAAATATGATATATATCTGAAGAAGAATTTCGTAAATAATCTCATAAACAGCAAATAAGTATTAAATCCATTTATAAAGCCTTTCTCTTTAGACAAATATATTTTTCATCAAAAAAATAATTAAACATCTCTTGTAGTTATTAATACAGTGGTTCACGGTGGTAGTAGTCAGTACCTAAATATTTGATATAATGAAACTGGGATAAAAAATAATGTAGTTTTTGGTTAGCTTATTTAATGTATTTTATGATTACAAGAATTCTTCACATAATGGAAACTTCATCAAAAAATCCCAATCTAAACGTATCGAAAATTTATGGAATTAATATCTTGAAAGAAAAATCCCCAATCACTCAATTTTCGACAAGAGTGACATAAAAAAGGCATTAATATAATAATATTGATTCAACGTATGCAGAAAATAACATTTTGCTCTATATAAAGTGAGCCAAATGAGATTGAAGGAAAATAGAGAATAATAAATGTTAGTAAGGAAGTTTCAAACTCTTCAGTTTTATTTGGGCCAGATTTTAAAATATTCTCTGACATTTTCCAATTCTCAAATCCTATCATTCCTTTTATCAAGTACTCTTGATCTTCTGTTAGCCTTCTACTACTTAGGAATTTTTCTATGCCTCTCCCTCTTTTCCCTGGAAATATAGTTTTGGAAGTCACTCATTGTTGATTCCTTTCGGCCATTTTTTTTTTTGCAAATATCCTAAACAGAATTCCATTTACTTATTATACATTAATCATTATCCACCGTGCTAATAACAAGCAATCTCTTGATGGTTTTGTAAAAGAAAAAAATATAGAATTTTCCAAAATGTGCAACATCGTTATTATTTATTAAAAAAATAAACCTTGTTTCATTCGAATCAAACTTCATACAAATTTATTATAGATTTGTCGATCTATAGGAGTTAATCGTTTACTGGTAAATGGCTCCATCGGAAACGGGTTTAGTATCAGACTTATTTAATCTTATTCCGACGTCGGAAATCCTTAAAGAGATCGACCGATTGCCACGTCACTGTTTAGCGATTATAACGAAATATTTGTCACTGTCGAGGGATTCGAACCGACCTACTATTACGTTCGACAACGTGGTCGAAATCGAATGCATTATCGATTACATCCACGCCGAACTGAACGTAGGACACTGGAGCACGATTCCGTTATTCCTACGTCAATCGTTCACGCTAATCACTTTTATAAAAGTAAGATCTTCGATGCGAGTATCATTCCTTGTATGTCTGTTCGAACGGCTCTTCCGCACGTTAATTTCAGGTGCTCGTCGTCCTTCTGCACGACGAACACTCGACCGACGAGGAACAATGTAAACATCTGATAAGTTATGTCGACATCGGACTACTTCTTGGCGCGCCGATCAAACAGTACGAGAATCTTTTAACGGACGTCGCGGCCATTTTGAGAAAGTATAGGCACGGTGACGACGGATCGAAGATTACGCTGAAACGTACAGACGTGTCGGCCAAAATCGCCAAGTATCGAGATCTAAACGGCGCGGAAATACGGTCGCTCGATCGTCCGTCAATCGAGACGTTCAACGCGGATCATTTCTTGCCGAGGATCCCTGTCAAGCTGTCTAGTGAGTGTCGGGGCAAATCTCAGTCGGCTGTTTGTTTGTTGTTGTTTTTGTTTGATGTCATTTGTCAAAAATCGACCTCGTGAATTCTTCTTGGTGTTTTGGTAAATTCGCTTTAATACAAACGAATTACGGTAATTAAAAATGAAATCGCGAAAATAAATGGCAATGTATGTAGGTTATATAATTACATCTAATTGAACATTTTTTTTAACTTCAAATCTAGAACACAAATAGCATCGCGAATTTTTTTATGGAAATTCGTCCACAGTATTTTCTTTCCATCCTTCGTCACTATTATAATCAATATATTTGCAAAACATTTTATATGTGTTTTTTTTCGAATGACCTGCAGTCACGTGCGATTGCAACTCCTAGCAACCGATAGTGCTCGAATACCTAATCCATAATAGGGTTAACGATTCGGGTATTTCAAATCTAGACATCTCTTGGTTTAGTTGAATTCATTCATGTTTTGGAGCATTTTTTGTATCCCCAGAAAACCTCCAATCCGCCATACGAATGACCTCTTACCGGCCAGTAAACAAAAACAACGGAATGATTTCTTATAGAATCTACGAAGTCGACTTTTGACAAATGAAAAATACAGACGGTAGGGTTACTGGGTTTTGATAAGTTCATTCGGATTTTGGAGCACTTTCTGTATCCCCAATGGGACAGTTTCGTATCGTTCTGCGAGTGAAGCTCCAAAACCGGCCACGAGTACGACCTCTTACTGATCGAAAAGCAAAAGACAACGGACAGAACGATTTTCTATTATTTATTTAAGTTGATTTTTGACAAATGAACAACATAAACAGCCAATAGAGACAATCGCGGTCTTGTTTACAAAAATAACAAACGACTGACCGAGTCGCGTTTGTCTCAGACTGTGCGACCGATTGGCCGGCGTTGACGAAATGGACCGACATCGGCTATTTGTTTCGCGTGGCCGGAGATCGGACCGTGCCTGTCGAACTGGGATCGCATTATCTGGACGAGGAGTGGTCGCAGAAACTGATGACGTTGCGCGAATTCATCGAAAATTATTTCGATTGCGACGACAGCGGCGGTTATTTAGCGCAGCACAACCTGTTCGATCAAGTGAGTCGTGGACTTGCGTATAAACACAAACGGCAAGCTTTTGTTTTGGGGTTTCTCTGTTTTTTTTTTTTTTTTTTGAAAAAAAAAATAGAAATAATTTACGGAATATGCGTTTTTCTTGAAGATCCCAGAACTGAAAGATGACATTTTGATTCCGGACTATTGTTGTTTGACGGAGGACGACGACAGTTCAGTCGATCCGGACATAAACGCCTGGTTCGGACCCGGAGGTACCGTTTCTCCCCTGCACACGGATCCTAAACATAATTTACTCACGCAGGTCAGTCGATACGATTTCCAAAACGTTAACCTCGACGGACTTCGAGATAATTTTCAACGGACTGCTTAGGCCGAATCGTCCGATGAAAATCAGTCGCGGGAATCTTTTTCAGGTGTTCGGCACGAAACAGGTGATCGTGTTTTCGCCATCGGACGACGTATATTTGTACCCGCACGACGAACGAATGCTGAACAACACGTCGCGCGTCAACCCGCTCGATCCGGATACCGGACTCTACCCGGATTTCCACGAAGCGACGATGTTCAAGTGCCTGCTCGAACCTGGCGAGATGCTGTACATTCCGCCGAAATGGTGGCACCACGTCGTCGCGTTCGATAAGAGCTTCTCCGTCAGTTTCTGGTGGACGTAGCTCTTGCCTCTGTCTGTTCTTAATGTGGATTTTAAATGTGACGATTAAACGTTTTTATATACTGCAATTGTTTTGGTTTTAACACCGCCTACTCGTTTCACTTACCGATCCTCGAACTTGTTTCTGTTTAACGATATACGGAGTATCGATTGATTTCATAAAATTTGTACTTCGGTAATCCTAGAAAAAGTTAGGGAAAATTTGGAAACGAAATTTTCACATCTAGAACGTCGTTCTCTTTTTAAACAGAGAGACGTGTCAATACGAAACCTAAGCCTCCTAGTTCGAAAAGATCTTTTTGATCGAGTTACCTTTATTTGCGATTCGAAAAATTTCCGTGTTTTAGCCTAATAAGACTTGTTTTCGGTGCTCTTCTTAATTTTCTTTTCGATCTTTTCAACTCTCCCGATTTCGATTATCGTCCGCGGATAAAAAGATTTTCTTGCTCTCAGTATTCTTCTCTTCTCAGTTTTCTTCTTGTTCTTAATATTCTTCTCAATTGTTTTTTCGACCTTCTTCTTTTTCTCAATGTTTTTTTTCTGTTTTCAACCTTTTTGTTTTTAACATTATTCTCAGTTGTTTTCAATCTTTTTTTCTCTTAGCTCTCTTTGTTTTTCCAACATTCTTATGTTTTTTGTTTTCAACCTTGTTCAAAACGTTCTCATTTTTTTCAACCTCATTTTTACTCTCAGCTCTCTTCTTTCTTCCAACATTCTTTTCAATTGTTTTTGTTTTGTTTTCAACCTTCCTCTTGTACACAACATTCTTTTCAACTCTTCCGATTTCGATATTCGTCTACGGATGGAACCGGAGTCGTCGTCCTGTTCGCGAATCAATAAGGGAAGGGGGAAATCGTGTGTCGAACACAAACACAGATATCACTTCGATAGATTTTTATTTGATAAGAAATATTTGTAAATGATGGGTACAAAACATTCGGACAGTGTCGTAGTTACTCATCAGTCTGAAAACGTTACAATTAATTACAGCAGTGGTTGGAGTATTCAATTACGAGTAAATCAATAAATTAGACTATTGTTCGCTATATGACAAAAAGTACACGGAGTAATTACTAATATGTATTTAAATATATATTTTAAATATTATATAATATTTTTTTTTGTTATCGTATCAGACAGCGTCGGAGCTGCGTTGTCGTGTGCGGCAAACATTTGGCAAACTTGTATAAATATAGAGGGAAAAAAATGTCCTTGGATTGGCACCGACTCGAAACGATTCGAGTTCATAATCCTCGTTCGGGCTCTTTTACAGTTACCGAAACACAATCGAGCCGGTACTGTATAATATGACGAACCGTATTTTTCAATAAAAATAATAATTACCAATGAATGAAGAATTCGAATAAAAATGGCCGATTTGTGACATTTTCAAATTATAGGAGAAATCGAGAAGGCGCGTTTCGCAGATATTTTTTTAAAAAATAAGCCGGCTGTGCCCGTTTAAAAATCTATCATCAAAATTAAATGAAAATAGATTTTTTACAAAAAAAATCTAGAAGGCCTGTTTTTCATATATTTTTTATAAAGACGGCTGCGTGTGATTACAATTTGTACCATCGAAGTTAAATAAAAATGGCCTACTTGTCAAAGTTTTTTTTTTTTGTTTTTTCTACCGAACAAAAGATATACAGATCGTCATATTATACACAGATCACTAGATTATCAAAATAATCATATACATACAGAATGATAATATAAATGTTTAAGCATCGATTTTTAATATTTATTATCGAGTAGGCTGTCGGATCATGCTATATGGAATAAAGACGGCTTCGGATCGAATTTAACCTATTCGTGCACTCCGGTTTTTCATTTAACGGGAGGATTTAAAATATGACGATGCTATATTTTAATACATCGTTATAATTAATGAAATCACGGGGTACAAAAATTGTCTACGTCTGGTGGCCTGAGTTAATTTGTGAAGTTGTTAAAGAATGAAAAGATTTAATCTTTTAATAGTAAATACGGTTTTGTGCCAGTGAAATACCAATTTAGTTAAGTTTAAGAGATGATCGTTTCTGTTTTTCCGTTTAAACATAAATATACGGTGGTCCAAATGAGATTAAAGGATAGTAAAGAAGAGTAAATGATGTAAGCAAGAAAACGTATGTCTAAACTCTTCAGTTTCATCATGGCCATCTTATATAATTTACGTTTTTCTTCTATATAACGATTTATACTTCATTCTGTATTCACAGATTGTTCTTAATTTATAAAAATAATGTAAAATATTTGAAATTAATTAACTGAAAGGATTTCAGTTGTTACATCAATTGAAATTAGCTTAATTACACACAATATCACACGAATATATATATATATATATATATATATATATATATATATATATATATATATATATATATATATATATTTATACAGTGGTAAGCAAAACTGTTTACATGATTCAAATATTTTCGTTAGTATTAAAATATTTTCCTATTAAGAACCAAATTAAATATCGTTATTTCATATTATTATTCTTAATATTTTAAGGGGATATTCTAGTCTAATCTATTATTTTTTTGTATATTTTCAAAGTTTAGATCTTTAAGAATATGTCCTTAAGAGCATTTTTCGAAATTCGAATTATTTTCGGAGTTATAGCTATTTTTGTGACGCGCCAACCAATCCGGTCTGGCCGGAACGAATCAACTTTAAACGCGTTTTTCTCGAAACTAGTTTTTTCGATACCTCAAGTTCTAATGGACCGATTTACTTGAAATTTGGTACAGAGCTTCTCAATATAACAGTGATTGCCCCCGCCTAGGATTTTATGAAAATTTTGTTTTTTACTATTTTTAAAAAATTCCGAAAGTTGAAAAAAATAGGGCAAAAAATTACTGTTTTTTCACACTACCGCCATTTTGCGAAAAACAATTTTTTTTAATTTCCCTTGGCGGGGATACTACTATAACATTCTTTTTCAATAATTTCAAAAAAAAATTTGTTTCAAATGACCGGAAGGGTTGGAACCACGTCAACCAGGAGACACCTTTTTTTTCGAGCCCCCACTTTGCCAGCCTGTACCTTTTCAATTTTGATTTTTTTGTTTTTAATAATACTTTTTTATACTCTCAAAATATCAATAAATAACTGATAAAAAATAGATAGTAAAAATATTTGTTTTTTTTATAGCGCCCGAAAAAACACCTAAAATTCGTGCGTCTAGACTAGGATACCCCCTTAATAAGAAAATATTTGAATATTAACGCAAATTCCCGAATCATGTATCGATTTTCGCTCTCCACTGTATATATGCGTTTTCCAAACGATGGAATTGAATCTATAACCGATGGCTATTTTCTTTTTTTAAATATATTTACGATATAAACACAATTAACATATTTGTATATACATAGAAATTACATGAAGAAGTCTAGGACCGCTCGAATGATCGGAAGCTTGTTAGCCGTCGGAAATGCAGGCGGTATTTATACCGATCGGTTCGATTAATGGGCGTCGGGATGAACAGTAAGCTCCAAGCGATACGAACCGACGATAGGAAATAAAACGACGATCATAGAGAAGCGCGCGCGTTGTTTTTTTTTTTTTTGTTTTTTTGTTTGTTTTGTTTCATCCGACCGGTGCGAAGTTCCCGAACGTAGCGCTGCGTCCACGATCGGGAATTTTCGATAATAGAGTAGAGATCTTGTGCAGACATGAAACGAATTGAAACGCACGAATGGACTGCTCGAGTGCTGAATGTTTTTTTCCGAAAGATCCAGGTGGAATACTCGTCGTTTTTATCGTTTGGAAAAACGAATAAAAACAGTAATCAGTTATTTAAATCGGGTGTATATTTTATTACGACTGAAAGTATTTTTTAGTTTTCATTGCAAGAGTGGTTTTGCTACGCGAAACGAGTGAAATCCTTCTTTACAAACAGCGCAAATTAAGTCGGATCGTTTCACTCCATTACTATGTTTATTATTACTTCGTTACGTCCGAGAAACTTTTCTAAAGCAAAACGTTTTTTTGGCGTAGATGATGTAGGTGGACATTTCGAAGTATTTTTAATCACCGACCATTCCTTCTCGATAATGCTCGAAGTAAATCGCTACCTAGTTAATTTTTTACTCGCGATCATTCTTCCAGAGATATTACAAACGACCTTTTTCCAATATTTCCACACGCAATGAATGCAAAAATATACTTTTTGGCACAACACGAGAGGAGCGCTCTCACGCTCGTCAGCACTCAAACGATGAACGGATCGAGTGTCGTCCGGATTTTTTGGTTGACTAATTGGTCGCCGGACGTCGTTTGTTTACCGCGACGAAAACGTCGCCGTATCGTCATCGAATACAAAAGTGTATAATTAAGTCGTCGACATTAAATCTATAAATTCATCATTGTTCGATTGTTACATTTTAGTACTATTAACGGCCTAGAATTTATTATTAAGTCTTACACGCACTCGACGTTCGATTGTTTTCCTCGGACGAGAGGTCATGGAAAATCGACCTCGCTATCGACGGAACCTTATAAAATTCGGTAACAAATGAAATTGAACGCCGATGCACTCGTACAAGAATTTGACATTAATTGACGTTGCTAATTCCAATCGTCGTTCATTGTAAAATCTCGTTTATGCATCGTCATCGTTCAATTTATTATCTCGTCGTGACGAAACGAAACGAAATTACATGTGACAAATTTAGCGAGAACAATGATCCAGTCATGCTCTGGTTACGGCGACGAGTGAATTCGTACTGACGTCAGATCACGCTCGGTCACGTCGTCTCGCACGAATTGTCGGATTTAGCGAGATCCAGGTATGTTCTGGTCGCAACGACAAATGATTTCCAACGACGACTTGATCGTGCGACACAAATTTATGCCGTGGTCGCAGAAACAATTGATTTTTCGAATGCATCGAGATCCAGGTATGCGTTGGCCGTAGTGACAAGTGATTTCCTACGATGATTTAATCGCACGAATTGATCGAGTGCACTGAGGTTTTAGGTACGCTCTGGTCATAATGACAAATCATACGCGTTGGTCATGGCGACAAACAATTTCCTACGGTGGCTAGATCGCACGACATCATATTATTTCACACATGAATTAATCGGATATAGCGAGATCCGAGTATGTTTTGACGATAGTAACAAATGATTTCCTACGATGACTTGATCGAATGCAACGAGATACAGATATATTCTGGTCATAATAACAAATGATATCCTATGATGACTCGATCGTACGAAGTGATTAATAATATCGAGAGGCTCAAATAGCAGATTCGGATCGGATAAGATGATCGGGAGACACGAAGGAATAAAAATGGAGAGAGATTATTGTAATTTCGTGGTCATAATCTGTTGATCGGCAATACCTGGTACTCGCATAAAAAATCTATAAA
The DNA here is from genome assembly GCA_029203775.1 of Neoneuromus ignobilis. NCBI lineage: Eukaryota > Metazoa > Arthropoda > Insecta > Megaloptera > Corydalidae > Neoneuromus > Neoneuromus ignobilis. The sequence goes on along the minus strand of CP092088.1, from coordinate 61,371,641 downwards.
ATCCTATTCGGAGAAAATCGGAACAGAGGTCCAAAAGTCATCTTTTTATAGGATCGAGACGCATGTGATCTGAGCGATCAGAGGAACCGAGCTGGACTAATAAAAAAAAATTCGAGTGATTACGATTTTAAACCGATCTAGTTAATGAAATTTCGTGGTCATAATATACCGATTGGCAATTCCTGGTACTTACATAAAATGGTTTTCATAGGAATTTAAACAGAGGTCTAAATAGACAGGATCTCAGACGCATGTGATCCGAGTGATCAGAAGAGCCGAATTGGACGAATAACATTTTTTTCCTTATTTTCTTTCGCGTAACTGCGATTTTGGACCAACTTCACGTCGAGTGCATGTCTACCTTAGAGTTATCACTAGATGTATGTAGAAAGTACGTTCTGTACGCCGATATAAAATATTTTGTTTCGTTTGTTTGTCATCTATTATTATTATTATTATTAAGAAATTCGTCAACTACGTCTTTTTCTTATCAATTTGTAAAATCTTCAAAAATACCATTGGTCTCGATTACAAAATACGTTAAACTAAACTTACTCTCGTACTTGGTAAAAAAATCATATACAAAAATAAATAGGTACGAAAAACGAACATTTCGGTTCGACACGGTAACAAATCTACTCCTAAGCTACGGGGGGTCTCTTCGTTCTCTACTCTAAGAATGTCTGTCCGTACGTTTAAGCGCCAGTGTCCGGTATCGAGTCGTCGCGCGCGTTGCTCCCGTCACCACGCCTACTGCTAGTAACAAAAGCGCGCGTCGTCTCGATCTCGGCCGACTAGACCGAACGTCCGACCGTCTTCTTTTCCTTCGAACGAACGAAAGACGATCGCGGACGTCGATATTCGGATCCGGTGACCGGACACCGACCGCAAACGTGCGACTAGATCACCGAGACGATCCGGTACGCGACGGATGCGAGAACGATCAGTTGATGTTCGCGTATTTCGGAACGAGGCCGTTTTCCATCCAGAAGTCGCAGTTCGGGTAGTCGTCGGCCGGCAACGTGTCCTGGTCGACGATCAGTATCCGGTCGTTCGACTGCTCGCTCTGCGGTATCGTCCCGTGACAGACGAAATGATAGAACAGCTGTTGCATGGCGGCCACGTATCGTCTCTGCTCGGGAGTCCTCGCTTCGTATCTGCCGAGGATCGCCGAGACGTCCGTGTCGACGTCGGCGATGTCGTGCTCGTCCCGCGTCATCGTCGCCACGTACACGGTCGCTCTGTTGAACCGCCTCGCGACGTCGACCGAAGGACACACCGTACGGACGTCCGAGATCATCTTCACGAGTCCCTTGTACGTCGCGTCGTACCTCTTGAACACTTCGTCGACGTCGGCCAGCCTGCCGACGACCGACTGCCGCACGTACTCTCGGACGAGTTCCGGCGTCCATTCGACGTTCTTCAAGAACAGCTTGTCCGAAGCGCCCGCGTGCGCCGTCGCCCCGACGACTATCTTCACGTCGACGTCGTCGCTCGTCAGATAGTCGATCGGATCCTCCTTCAGAACGACCCCGTCGAGCACGAGCCACTCGTGCCTCTCGCCCGGATCTTCGGTCGCGTCCGGTAGGTTCGGCGCCGTGTACCGCCACGTGTCCGGCACGGCTTCGAGCAGCTCGTCGACCGACTTGTTCCGGAGACACGCGACGTCCTCGCATTGCACGTTCATCAGATACAGCCGGTTGATCTTCTCCGACTCGTCGAGCGGCTTCTTCGGCAGCACTATCGACCCGGACGTGACCCAGATCTTCGAGAACAGTCCTTTGGACTTCTTGGACGACGCGAGCGCCGTGACTAGCGTCGCTCCGACGCGATGGCCGAACAGCGTGACGGACTTCTTATCGCCGCCGAAATGTTCGATGTTCAGCGCGATCCATTCGAGCGCTCGGAGGATGTCGGACAGTCCGTAGTTGCCGGACGTGCGCGGATGCGACGAGCGGGTCAGCGGGTCGACCGCCAGAAAACCGAACACGCCGACGCGGAAGTTCGGACGGACGAAGATGACGTCGCGCGACCGGGCGTATCGGGCCGAAGGTCGCATTTTCGACGGCGTGTCGCCGGTGTAGCTTTCGCTGCCGATCAACACGATCACCGGGATCGGAGTGTCGTATCTGTCGTGTGCGGGGAGGAAAAAATTACAGTAAAAACAGTATAAAATCGAACTGGTGACGAGGTCAGCTAAAAGAAAGCGATCGAGGTCTGACGAACGCGCGGGTCGAGGAGTAAATGCCCCCCCCCCACCTGGGATGGGGGAACTATTTCCCAGTATTTTCTTCAGTATTAACTCTTTGCCTCCACTTAAAGATAGATATGTGGATTTTTTTAAATTTTTCCCAGATAGCAAATGAAGCCCGAACAGAATACAAGATGATCTAGAAAAAATCATACGAAGATATATGTCGGAAGACGGGGTATGTTACACACCCCTAGGTACGTCCCAGAATTGAAGTTCTCTCATCACTAGAAGACGAATAACATCAAAGCTTAAAAAAAATCGATTCAAATAGAAATTCGATACGTAATTCGTTTCCATTCTAAAAAAAAATGACCATTCGCAATCTCCATTATAAATAATTTTATAAGAAATTTGTCAAAAGTACGTTTCTTAATTGACATTATTAGTCCACTTTTAAAAAATGATATAATTTAGCCATTTATACCCTCCCCCTTTCAAAATAATCCAATTGATTCAAATATCAATGTAACAAAATACTATCTTGTTTATGTATCGAGTTATCTTTGTTTATTACATAGAAATCCGATCAACTATCCTCGGCTAAAAACCAGTACACTAGATTTTCCAAAGAAAACAAAATAAATGTTTCATATAGGGTCGTTCAAATGCGACGCCTAGATTTGCGTTTTATTAAAAAGAAACAAAAAAAAACACGTTTTCCTATACACCACCCTATAAACATGTTTTTTTTAATAAAACACAAATCCAGTCATCACATTTTAATGACCCTATACCCTTTTGTTTTTTTCTGATAAAGGTTATATAGTCTACCGTTATCTAGGAATATATATATATATATATATATAATTATATAGTTTAACCAGGAGCATTTTTTTTAGCATTTAGATGTTGTACGCCCTCAGGTAATTTCGAGCCTGCTTTATTTGATGTACCTGGGGACAAGCGAATTGCCCTCTATGCTCGTCATGTATCTTCTTATGGTTTGCTCTAGGTCTTATTATGTTTTTATCCTCATATAGTAGGTTGGAGAGTCCCCCCACCCCCACCCTCTCGGCCGGGTCTGTGCTCATCGGCCACGTAAGTCTTGTTTAGTTTCATTTTTGTAGCTGACCTCGTTTTTAACCGGGAGAAAATTGATTTCCTTATAAGGTTATCGGATTAGAACACGTGATGTACATGCACATTGCACGTAATGGGCCTAATTCACACTAGTCAACATTCATACAGTATTCACGCCCATTACCGCTCGTCTCACACCCTCTTTCCCGAAAACTATTTTTTTTTAGGTGGAGGATTTCGGTGATAAGAGGGTGTGAGACGAGCGGTAATGAGCGTGAATACTGTATGAATGTTGACTAGTGTGAATAGGCCCATTGTATCGGTCCCGTGATCATTTTTGCACGGACAATTGCGTAGTAAATTCGATTTAAAATAATCTTGTGTTAAAATTTCAAGTCGGAAGTTTACCTCACTATGGAGTCTACCTCGAGCGAAATTACAATACGTATCATCCCTTGCCCTCGATAGAAAGTAGTGCGATTTGCTAAGATTTGACAAAACTTTTAATCGGCCCTTTTACTTAAAAGATCGGATCTATACTAGATTCATAAAAAAAAGGACTGACGTTAATAGGAAGTGTCAGTATTGCCCCTATACGTCATGTGCATTCGGTTTTTATTTTCTCGACTTACTTCTTATCTAGAGGATCCGAAGAAAAAAAAGACAGACGAATAGGGACAAAAAGTTACCTGACGTGCGGCGTGACGACGTCCAACGTGAGACAGTCTTCGTCGCCTTCGACCGAGCCGTTCGACTTGATCTGCCAGCACGTCGACGACGAGTTGTGCGCGAGGAACGTGCCGTTCCAACAATACGACAGTTTGTCTAGCGGCGCCGCCGGCATCCATCGTCGTTCGTCGATCGGCGGCAACGCGTACGGGATTCCCCTGAACGCTATAGCTCCGTCCTCGAGGATGCTGCAAAATCGGAGACCCCGTGTGAGCGACTCGGCACGCGGCTCGTACAAAAAAAAAAAAGCACACGACGTACCCTTGGACCGGTCCGCACGACGTGACGGCCTTGACGAACCGTCCGTACTCGATCGGCGCCGTTACCGGACTGTACCTCGGTCCCGACGCGACGATCCACACGATGACGATCAGCAGTATCAAGAAGACGAATATGCTTAGCGCTACGAATTTGTGCCGTTGCAGCTTCTCCAGCAGCGGTTCGTCGTCGACAGGTTTCTGCATTTCGACGTCGGTGCTCTTATCCTAAAACGAACGGAACGGATGTGAGCGAACGTGCGGATTGTTTCGAAAATGGGGCGACGTGATTCGGACTACGTGTCGGTTTCTCGTGAAGACGTAGAAAGTACTTTTCGGTATCGATTATTGAAATTGCGGACGATTGCGCGCGCGTAGACAAATTACGCGCGCTTGGATATTGTTTTAATAACGTCGCACGGCCAACTTGTCAGTCACCGTAACGCGACATACCATTTTAAACGTGTGTTGTTCTGAGTCAACAATAGGATCATTGCAGGGCCAACTTGTGTCATTTTATTTTGTCAGTCACTATAACGCAAGATACCATTTTGAACGTATGTTGTTTTGAGTCAACAACACGATCATACAGTATTCACGCTCATTACCGCTCGTCTCACACCCTCTTATCACCAAAATCCCCCACCTAAAAAAATTAGTATTCGGGAAAGAGGGTGTGAGACGAGCGCTAATGGATCGTGCATACTGTATGAATGTTGATTAGTGTGAATAGGCCCATTACGTGCAATATGCATGTACAAGGGGATAGGTCGTCCGTGTGCGAAAATATTTCTGCCGCCCCCATTCCCAAATTACACTCTTTCCATGACAGACTGTTGAATGCTATTTATGAACTTTATTAACAATGATAATCTGCCGTTAATTATTATGTATGTTAATTTATTAAATTAATCTGCCGTGCGCTTATGGTTTGTAATATTTTGTATTATGTGGAAATGTGACATGAGAACTACCTAGGGCACTACATCTAGGGCAATGGTAGTTCCTGGGGCACTGGCTATGTCCATTACAAAATACATTAAGATTGAAACACAAATGTAGACGTTATGGGCATTTGTTTATATTTTCAAAAAAAGTTTATAGCAAAATACTTAAGCAAAATAGGGGTGGTTTTTTGAAAATTAGGGATGGTTTTTAAAAATTAGGGATGGTTTTTAAAAATTAGGGATTTTTTTAATTGAGGGTGATATTTTAAAAATTAGAAAAATATTTTTTTAAAATTAGAGGTTTTAAAAAATCAGATTTTAATCGATTGTAGAAATTTGGCTTATTTCTAGATTAAAACTTTTTCTCATTAATTATACATGTGTATACTAATTTGAAAAAACTTATATTTATGTAGAAAATGTTTTTTGTACGCGTTATATTAATTTTTTGTTCACTAATGACGAAATTATAAACTATGACATTTTTCCCAAGCTGGAGGTTAAAAATCACAAAAAAAATTTTTTCTTCCATAAATGTCATTTTTTCGGCAAATAACTGATGTTTACATCAATAATATATAATTATCTATGATTTTAGTAAGAAATAATTCATTTTTGAAACATTTGATTTTTTGACAAATTTTCCATACTATAGGTCGTGATTTTTTTTGGTCAAAAAAAAACGGTTTTTTAAAAACTGAAAATATTTTGATTTTTTGTTTATATAACGATTATTTATGATAGAAATATTGCATTTGTAGTAAAAATTGTTGCCATTATTCATTTTGTATGATTTTATAGACGATAAACCATATTTAAGAAAAATCGTTGTTTTATTCGATTATAAAAATTGGCTTATTTTCATATTATAAAATTGTTTCATTAATTTTACATATCTATACTAACTTGGAAAAACTACATTTATGTAGATTTTTTTTTTTTTTTTGTATGTATCATATTAATTTTTTTTAGTTCAATAACGACGAAATTATCAACTTCACATTTTTCCCAAGCTGAAAGTCAAAAATCATAAAAAAAAAAATTTCTGCCATAAATGTCATTTTTTCGATGAATAATTGATGTTTTCATCAATAATATATAATTATCTATGATTTTAGTAAGAAATAATTCATTTTCGAAACATTTGATTTTTTGACAAATTTTCCATACTATAGGTCGTGGTTTTTTTTGGTCAAAAAAAACGATTTTTTAAAAACTGGAAATAATTCGATTTTTTGTTTATAGAACGATTAATTGTGATGGAAATATTGAATTTCTGGTAAAAATTGTTGCCATTATCAATTTTATATATTTTTACAGACGATAAACTTAATTTTGGAAAAATCAGATTTTAATTGATTATAGAAATTTGGCTTATTTCTATATTAAAACTTTTTCTCGTTGATTATACATGTGTATATTAATTTGGAAAAACGTATATTTATGTAGAAAATGTTTTTTGTACGCGTTATATTAATTTTTTGTTCACTAATGACGAAATTATAAACTATGACATTTTTCCCAAGCTGGAAGTTAAAAATGACAAAAAAAATTTTTTCTTCCATAAATGTCATTTTTTCGGCAAATAACTGATGTTTTCATCAATAATATATAATTATCTATGATTTTAGTAAGAAATAATTCATTTTTGAAACATTTGATTTTTTGACAAATTTTCCATACTATAGGTCGTGATTTTTTTTGGTCAAAAAAAACGATTTTTTAAAAACTGAAAATATTTTGATTTTTTGTTTACAGAACGATTATTTATGATGGAAAAATTGCATTTGTGGTAAAAATTGTTGCCATTATTCATTTTGTATGATTTTATAGGCGATAAACCATATTTAAGAAAAATCGTTGTTTTAGTCGATTGTAAAAATTGACTTATTTCCATATTATAAAATTGTCTCATTAATTTTACATATCTTTACTAACTTGGAAAAATTATATTAGGTTGGCAAGTATCTCCCTTCCGCTTTTTTTTTTTTTTTTTTTTGTACATAGCTGCGAAATTCAAAAGACCAGAAGGCGGAAGGGAGATATTTGCCAACCTAATATTTATGTAGACATTTTTTTTTATGTACCATATTAATTTTTTGTTCAATAACGACGAAATTATCAACTATGACATTTTTCACAGGCTGGAAATCGAAAATAATTTTTTTTTCTTCTATAAATGTCATTGATTCGATGAATAATTGATGTTTGTGTCAATGCCACGTAATTATTTACGATTTTAGTGTAAAATAATTTTTGAAACATTTAATTTTTTGACCAAATTTCCATACTATAAATCGTGTTTTTTTTTTGGACCAAAAAAATCGTTTTCACACTGCAACTCCAAGACTCTATATTATAAAAATTCGAATTCGAATCGAGTACGTCGATACGGAAACAATCGAATTCGTTTATAACAAAAAATGGGTGAAAAACGAACAAGGAATATAACGACGACGACGTATACTCACTGATTCTAATTTAATACTCTCCATCCCGTCGTCAGTCTTATCCATATCACCTAATGTTTCCATCGAGGCTAAGCCGGCTTGCGGTTCTTTCAAGTTCCTGCCGCGGTTTCTGCCGTGCCGCAACCGTTTCGGTATCACGGATCGCATACGCAAGCCCATCAGCTGCAACAGTGTCGGTCGGTGGGAAAGAATCGACGTCTTCGACTCTGGAAACGGAACGAATGTTGAATATCGGTCGGTTACAATGGACAATGAGCGTTTGGAAATTTCGGCTGGATGATTTGAATCGATGTAATTCAATCTGGTGTTTATCCAGCGATGGATTGTTAAAGATTGAGAAATATTATTAGGATCGTAGTGACAGGAGGAGTGAATGATTAGGGAAAACAAAAAAATAAATGGTTCTGGAAATTAGACGTATGTTAATATTACAGAGTAGGCGTTGGTCGGCCGATTGATTCTGTCTGGATTTTTGAATCGAAGAAATTTAATCTAGTATTTACCTAGCGATGGATTGTTAAAAATTGGAAAATGTTACGATCGAGTAACAGGAAAAGTGTTTGATTAGGGAAACAAAAACAAAAATATTTTTGTTTTCTTTCATGCTGCTGTTTGTAAATTTTGATATTCGAACAAATCAAAAGTTTTTTTTTGGAAAAGAGAAGAAGAAAAGAGAGAAAGAAGAAAGAATATTGATTGTATTTTTGGCACGAATTATTTTTCTTATCGATTTTTGAAGAAAAAAATTAGTAAATTGACAAATGATTTTTGTAGAAAAAAATCAGAGATATCAACCTTTCTCCGTTGGTCCTTTTTCATTTCCCTGTTCTCCATTCTCTTGCGGGTTCGTCGTCTCGTTCACCGACAACTGCTCGCCATCTTCCAGATCGTCTTCCTAGAAAAAAAACAAAACCGTTCTCGTATCGATGTACTAAAGTAACGAACGCGGACTCACTTTGCATCTCTCTTTCGACTTGCTGCGCGTGAAGAACCCGGGCATCTTGATACCGCCGATCGGTATCTTCTTGGGCTGCACCTCCCTTCCCTCCTTGATCTCTAAGAACGCCGACTTGGCCTTCTCCTCGCTCGCATCTTTATTGTCATCTTGTTTATTGTATATGTTGTCTCTCTCCCGTTCCTCGTCCTCGATCTTCTTCTTGTCTTCGCTCTTGTCGTCGTGGTCGGCCTTCGTGTCGTTCATTTTCAACTGTCGGATTTGTTCACGTTTTAGTATTATTTACATTTAATCGGTTATGAGGTTAGGAAATCGATTTAATTCATTTGAATATTGTTTTGGTAATGAAAAAACAATAAAATAATACATTGGATTTGATCTAACGAGTACAACGCCATAATAGCAACATTTAGACATTTTTTTCTAATAGCGATACCCCTTTACGATTGTCGTAGGCTTTGGCGTTGATTTCTGACGCTTATATGCATACCTACGGATCATCAATAATGCGATAAAGCCAAAAAAATGATTTTTTGCCAAAAATTGAAGGTCATAGCTTTTATTTTTTAGGCCAAAAAAATGATTCTTTGTCAAAAATTGAAGGTCAGCTTTTGCTTTTTAGGCAAAAAAATGATTTTTTGCCAAAAATTAAAGGTCATAGCTTTTGTTTTTAGGCCAAAAAAATGATTATGCCAAAAATTGAAGATCGTAGCTTTTATTTTTTAGGCCAAAAAAATGATATTTGGCCAAAAATTGAAGGTCAGCTTTTGTTTTTTAGGCCAAAAAAATGATTTTTTTTTTGCCAAAAATTGAAGGTCATAACTTTTGTTTCTTAGGCCAAAAAAATGATTTTATGCCAAAAATTGAAGATCGTAGCTTTTATTTTTTAGGCCAAAAAAATGATTTTATGCCAAAAATTGAAGATCGTAGCTTTTATTTTTTAGGCCAAAAAAATTATTTTTTGCCAAAAATTGAAGATCAGCTTTTGTTTTTTTAGACCAATTTTTTTTTCGAAATATATAAATCTAATAAGGATGTGTTATTCTATAGGGTGAGTGTATTAACGATCAGAAGTCGGTTTTAATCTAACGAATATAATGCCGTAGTAACACCATTTAGACATTTTGGCCAGAGACACCATTTAGATATATAATACTAATATTCGTTTACTATCGTCGTAGGCGTTGGCATCGATTTCTGACGCTTACGTGTATACCTATGGGCCATTAGTAACGCGACTTTGCCAAAAAATCGCCAAATTTTTTTTACTAAAAAGGACATAACTATTGTGTTTTTAGGCTAATTTTTTTTCGAAATATGTAAATTTAACAGCAGTGTCATTCTCAAGGATTAGTGTATTAATGATTAGGACTCGGTTTCAATCTACTGAATGTAATGCCGTGGTAACGTCATTTAAACATTTTAACCAACCAACCAACGTGTAATACTAACGTTCGTTTACTATCGTCGTAGGCGTTAACGTCCATTTATGACGTTTATACTAGTACCTATGGACTATTAATGACGCGACTATGCCGAAAAATTGCCAAAAAAATTTTGACAAAAAGATTCTAACCTCAGTGTTAGGCCACCTATATAAATCAAGACGCTTATTAGAAACAAACCGATCGTCTTGTGTTCAACTTGCATACGTCACGGATCAGATATAACAATAGAACATCGTAATAAATAAATAAATGCAATTCAAGAAGTAATTAAAACCGAACAGAAAGTTAATACAATAAATAAGGACTGATAATTGCACAAGTACAATATATTAGCTGTACTCGTAAGTAATGTCGTTTTTTGATTCTGTAAATTTTTTTATTTCATTTAATAAGTAGATGGCGATGTTTTTAAAATGTGAAAAAAACGATATTATTTACGGGTACACTTAATAGACAAAAAACAGGCACGTTACGAATATGCGCGCGTTTGGAGAGATTTAGATAACAAAATAAAATTGGACTTAATTGGAATAATTAATAATATTAATTGGAATTGATGTCATTGTCGTATCGCGACAATTAATTAATATTTTCGACGAGACGGACGAAAAGTCATTCGCGAGGCGAAGAGCGCGTCGGCCGAGCGTCGACTTTCGACTGTTTTTCATTTCTCTGTCGTTCGTCAAAACGATCGTCAATTATTCAATTGACTTCCGACAACGGTTGTAAATTAATCTAATATTAATAAGATGGAATCCGGATTATCGACGCCAACGCCACTTGATTCCGTTTTATGTTCTCTGTCGAATGCTCGTGTTCATTTTAAGTTCATCTGAACATATAGGGTCAATCGAGTGCGACGCCTGGATTTGTGTTTTATTAAAAAGAAACAAAAAAAAAACTATACACATATTTCCCAATACACATGTTTATTTTTAATAAAACACAAATCTAGGCGTCACATTTGGATGACAATGTGGTATTGGAATAACACTGAAATTCTTAAAATAAATAAATAAACACAATTATTTTAAATGTTTTGTTACATAGAAATTTATCACTTTTTCTATTCATAAAAATATTTTTTTTTAACAAAAAAAATAAAAATAAATAAAAACAGATCTAGTTTCATTAGTACAATGTCGATTATTTTGTATCGCAGAGAGTAGTATCGACTTGGCGTTGAAATTCTCAAAAAAATAAATAAATAAATAAAATAAAAATGAAAACAAAATCAGATTTGAAAAATATTCCTCGATCTTGATTCTTTTATTTCATAGCCGACTATCATTTTTCCGATTCGTAAAAAAAAAAACACAATTTACGAAGAGAAGAGAAACATGTATGTAGTTTCTTTTTAATAAAATACAAATCTAGGCGTCACATTCGGATAATCCTATATACACAGTGGTTCGAAATAATATTCAGACATTTGCTTTTTCTTTTTTTTATAGACGGATAAGTAGTAAAGAAAAGGACGTAAAGTTAAATTAAATTTATTTTTATGATCACTAGAACTACTATATTTCATTTTGACATTTTTTCATAAAAATTCCTCATTCAAATTACGTCGCATTTGTTGAAATTTTCCACGACTTTTATTACCATATACAGATGATTAAATTTATATATTTTCTTTCTCTCCGTTCCTCTCTTTCCAAGATCAGGGAGCTCTATCGCCCATTCGTTGACCCTCGAATTCACAAATTATCATCGCGCTGGGAACAAGTCATGAGCAAGGAAGGAAAAATTATCTTGTTCAGTAAATATTAATAAATGTATTATTTTTTTTAATTCAAAAACAGACAGAACTTTTCGGTAGACCTAATATGTATTAAGTTTTCCACTAAGTAATAAAGTATTTCAATCGAAGTATATAAAAAAGTTTGTATAAAATTATTTTATTCTTTAATCAATTATATAATTTCCATTAATATCAATGTCATTTCCATCTGCTGTAACTGCGAAACCGATCTAGTAATCTAAACAAATCCACGATTCTTAATTCGAGATCGAACCTCTGTTCTATATCAGTCGTTTTGTTTGTTTTATTTACTTATCGTCTCGCTCTTGGCAACGCGATCGCGTAACATCATCTCTTTTCACTATATAAACAAATTCACGGCCAACTCTATCTGATTGACGTCACATCTAGGTATATCGATGCTACTTCGTGCGTTCAATTCAAATGTGTTTTTTTTCCAAAAAAGAAGAAAACACGGCCGTTTCAGTAATTAATCGTGGCCGTTTTGGATCGACCGAATACAGAGATTTCACGATCGTCGTATGGGAAGATAACGTCGGAACTGACGGACACGCATAAAATACAAAAGCAATTATTTAATGTGGGATCGCTGACGGGTGTGAAATGAGGATGTTCCCATACAAACAATTGATGCATAATTACGATATGAAGGTCGGACATACCTGTTTTATTACGACCCTATTATTCAAGATTATATACTATTGTGTGCGTGTATATATATATATATATATATATATATATATATATATATGTGTGTGTGTGTGTGTGTATATGCACCCGTCCCTCAATTTACGCGAAGTATCCGTTCCACGTGGATTCGTTTTACGCGAATGAAAATCGCGTAAATTGAGTCTGTCAGTACAATAGAAAAAATATTGGAAATAAAAGCTAGTAAAGTTGTAGAAACACATATTTATTTCACACGGCTTAACAAAAAAATAATGGCGTTTTGGAAAACAAAAGTAGATAAATTTTATTCGGTGTCACTATCGCTACTGCAATTCAAAACAATCAACCGTTCATATATTTATATCGTGCTTTTATACGTTCAAGTAAGAATTTGCGTCACTCTTATATATAATAAATTCCATGAAAAATTCTATAAAATGAAATCTATTTGAACGCGTATAAAAAGTGCCGCGTAAATTAATACCGCGTAAAAAAAGTCCCGCGTAAATTGAGGGACGGGTATATATATATATATATATATATATATATATATATATATATATATATATAGAGAGAGAGAGAGAGAGAGAGAGGCGAGAGAATGAGAGGGAGAAAGACCTAAATGAAATTGAAGAGTTTAGACCAGGCTCGTGCAACTTGTGGCTCCTTTGACATTTTTACAGAATTGAATATTTGAAAAAAATATTTTTTTACTCACCAATTAGTATATTTTTTAAAATGGTAGATATTATATTTATTTTTACACATTCAAATGTTTAATAATAATGTTTTCGTTGAATGTTTCTACCAAAGTAGTATTTTTTTTTTGTAAACTTTTTTTTATGACGAAATTACAAATCTCGAGATTAACACGCACTGCCATTTAATTATTCGAAATATCTCTGGACTCGCCGCAACTAAGAAACTACCATCCAGGCCCTCGATGGAAAATTGTGCGGACCCCCAAGATTTCACAAAACTAAGGCCTTCTCGCTTAAAAAGGTGCACGGGCCTGGTTTAAACATACATTTATTTGTTTACTATTCTTTACTCTCGATCGAGTCACAATATATTATTTTATGATGTAATACTCTGACGATACTGGCACAGCCAACTGAATACGCAATAGCGAATTAAATGTATTGCGCAATAAATGGCTATCTAACAACTCTGTTCAATTTTTTTGGTATTGTAGGTCGAGTGGGGGTTAAGTGCTTCGTCTGTACAAGAAAATAACCGACGTTCCAAATAGATATGTCCGACGAAACGTTCGAAATAAATTCATTATGTTTTGTGAAAACATCGAAACAGTTAATTTAAGTCGTACCCGACATTCACCCCTCGGTATATATACACGAAAGAGATAGACAGATAGAGAATGTTCCCTTTTACGATTTCATTTTGAAAACCGTACGTGTATGTTTTTGTCATCCGTTCAACATGTTCCAAAATAATAACAAATGAAAAAACGTCGCCGACTCGGATACGAACGTCGAAACCGGTTGTATTTAAAACACGCACAGCGCACTCGATCGTTTGATTCGGTTCGCGTGCAATAGGGGTTGCGTTCGTTCCGAAACCGATATTGCGCTGTACGTACAGTGTACACTGACACATAAACACGGCGTACGCGTATAAATCATGCGTATTAGAGATTTCGCAATAGCCGGCCGACGTTTAATTGGAAATCAATCGGCGACGAAAAAAAATTGTTCGTTATTTTTTTTTCCTGTAACGATTTTCGTGCACCCTGTACTACCCGACACCTGTTAATACAGATGACGCAAAAACATCATTTTTTTTTTGTTTCACGAATCGTATTAAATCAGCCAGAACCTACTCCATTTTTATGTAGGTTCATCCAAATGCGATGCCTAGATTGATGTTTTATTAAAAAGAAACAAAAGAATCTATACTTTTTAATAAAACACAAATCTAGACGTCATATTTAGATGACCCTATATATATATATATATATATATAAAACTTATAGTCATGGAACTACTCGATTTTTATAATAAAAAAAACGATCGAGTAGGTTTTCGTATAAGTTTGTTTATCTCCATTCGACTGTTTATCGTAGCAATTTTGTTTTATGTTTCGTATTAAGTCGACCAAAACCTACTCGATTTTTTTATAAAATAAAAATATGAAGTTGTTTGTTTATCAAAATTCGAGTTGTTTGTCCATCGGCTATGAATACGAAGTCCATAGCTAGAACTTAAATTGATTTTTTATATAAAAAATGATCGAGTAGGTTTCTGTTTACGTTTGTATATCCATTCGACTGTTCTTATGACTTCTTAGAATTTTTGTTTTACGTATCCAAAACCTACTCGATTTCTTTATAAAACATTGTTTGTTGTTTACATCCATAGCCAATGCACTACTGTTTTTTTTTTATATATAAAAAAATAAACGAGTAGGTTCCTATTTCGTGTTGACCGACTAAAATTTATTTGATTTCTTAATAAAACGAAAATATCAAGTTGTTTGTTGTTTACGTCCATAGCCAACGGACTATTCGTTTTTTTTTTTTAATTAATAAAAAAAGATCCAGGTAGGTTTCTGTTTACGTTTATATATCAATAATTGTTTTTTCAACAATTTTGTTTTACGTTTCGTGTCAAATCGACCAAAGCTTACTTGATTTCTTTATGAAACAAAAAGATTGAGTTGTATATTATTTATTGAGCTATTGGATTATCTATCTATCTATCTCTCTCTCTCTCTCTCTATATATATATATATATATATATATAGAGAGAGAGAGAGAGAGAGAGAGAGAGGTGAACAAAAATAGGCGTGAATCTTTGTTATAAAAAAAATCAAAGTTGGGAATGTAATTAATATTCTCAAACTGGTTTGCTTTTCAGCTGTTTGTCGTGCAATAAATGTCAATTTTGGAAAATTGCCGTTTTATATAAAAAAAAAACGAAGATGAGTTGCATTTTTTTTTTGACAAGTGGATATTAAAATGTGAAAAATAGGTGTGTTATATAAAAAAAAATTACAAAATATAAAAAAAATATTAATATTTTGTAGCATTTATATGTATATATATATATATATATATATATATATATATATATATATCCATATATCCATTCGAATTGTTTTTCCAGCAATTTTGTTTTACGTGCCGTGTCGAATCGACCAAAACCTACTCGATTTCTTTATGAAACAAAAATATCAAGTTATTTGTGTTTACGTCCAGAGCCAATGCCTATTCGATTTTCTTTAATATATAAATTTCTTGTTTACATATCAAAACAAATAAGTTATTAATATATATTAAAATATATATATATAAATTCTCGTTTATATATTTTAATGAAATAAGTTCTTGTTTATGTTCATAAATATACCTAGTCGACCATTTTTTTTCGACAATTTTGTTTTCGTCTTGCCAAAAACTACACGATTTTTTTTACACAGAAAAAGTTCGAGCGTTTATTGTTTATGTCCGTACACAAGAAACTACACGGTTTTTTCAACATAAAAAAAAAACAATCGAGCGGGTCTTTGTTTACGTTTACATATCCATTCGACTGTTTTTTTTAAACAATTTTACATTTCATTTCGGATCGATCAAAGCCTACTTGATTTCTTTACAAATAAAAAGATCGAACCGTTTGTTTTCTATGTCCATACACAATAAACTACTCGATTTTTTTTATATAACATAGAAAACGATCAAATAGGTACTTGTTTAAGTTTACGTCCATTCGACTGTTTGTTTGTTTGTTTTTTCCAATGCCGGATATCCAACGGTGGTGTCATTCACCCAGGAAACGGGACGAATTACAGCCATTATCGCCGGCGTACGGTTTTGTACGGCCCGTTCGCGTACCACCTGGCCGACAAGTACGTTTTTACGGATATTTTTGAATATCATAGCGTCGTGTCCGGTCGTCTACGCGACAAACGAAACAAAACAAACGAATGGACCGGAAACGTTTGTTTATGTCTGTTTTTTATTTTTGGTCCTTTCGTTAATTTTATGTCGTTCTCGATCCGCGGACGAGAATCGACGTTCGGACGCCGAGAATTGCATGCCGATGAATGTTTTTTTGTTTTGTTTTGTTTTTTTTTAATCGTACAGAATGGTAGTCGGTAATGAAACTCACCCCTATTCGTTCGACGGATCGTTACGACGCACTATTTCACACGGACGTACTGCACAAGTAACCGCCGCACAATGCATACGAGATGGGACGGGGATGAAACGTCCGTATCGACAACCCCACACGATTATTCCGTCGTGTCGTTCGTTTCACCGCGTTCGACGTCGAGATGGAAACCCGTGCGTCGGTTGTTCAATTTCGTTTTTTTTTTTTTTTTTTGTTTCTTCTCTTCTTTTTAAAAAGTTCGGACGCGACGCGACGAAACAACAGACGACCGACGAAGACGTGTGCGCACTGCCGACCGCCAAGACCGGCACCCCTATTTCGTACCGTCGCACCCCCTTCGAGCGTCGACACGACCGTCTCGCTCGCACGACGTGGACGACGCATCTGTCCGTGTTCGTTTGTTGCGAAATCGATGCGTGTCGAATGCACTCGTACGGTTTACGAAGACGGCAGGGCCGTACTCGTGTACGTTTTTCGTGTTGTGGAGATCATTTGGCGTCGGTCGGATCAATCGACACGAGGAAAAAATATTTCTGTCTACAGAAACATTGATTAGGATTTCAATCAGTCGTTTTCATATATAAGAGGGTGGCCTTGATGAGACTTAAGGGTTCAAATCATTCGGTCTTTTTTTTAAGCTTTGAAATGTTAAACGTCTTCTTACATCTTTGAACATCATTTTATAAACGTACCTAGGGGTGTGAAACATATCCCGATGCTTGTTATGTATCTTCGTATCATTTGTTCTAGATCTTCTTATCT
This sequence comes from Neoneuromus ignobilis, assembly GCA_029203775.1. Classification (NCBI taxonomy): domain Eukaryota; kingdom Metazoa; phylum Arthropoda; class Insecta; order Megaloptera; family Corydalidae; genus Neoneuromus; species Neoneuromus ignobilis. Next base: position 61,354,231 of record CP092088.1, on the reverse strand, counting down.
ATTATTCAAGCATCTTTCTATGATCTGGGAAAAATCAGTCTTATTTAGACCATCCTATATATGTAAATAGTTTAAGGAAAGAATCTAATTTTTCATAAATAAATTATTAAAAATTACTTGTATCAAAAAAAAAAAAAAAAAACAATGGAAGAAAATACGAACTACAAAATACACTCTTTTGTTTCATATAAATATACTCATCAAAATATACTCTTTTGTTTTGTATGATTTTTTTAAAAAAATGTCAGTTTTCTTTCTTCCAAATATTATTGTAATGTATGATTTTTTCAAGTATCAATTGTATTTTTTTAAGTTTTTTTTAAGTAATCATTTTTTTGAAGTACCGAAAACAAAATTATTATTTTTAAAAAAAATCTTGTTTTTTTTAAAAAAAATGTCAGTTTTATTTTCCCCAAATATTATTATAATGTATGATTTTTTAAGTATCAATTTTGTTTTTCCAAAATGTTATACTCTATGATTTTTTTTAAAAAATGTAAAATTTTGTTTTTTAATTTTATTATGTTTTTTTATTATGTTTTTTTTTTAGAAAAAAAAAATCAACAATAATCATAAGTTAAAAAACTATCTACAATTATATTTTTTAAAAAAATGTAAAATTTTGTTTTTTAATTTTATTGTTTTTTTTAGAAATGTTATAGTTTTTTTTTTAATCTTGTTTGATTTTTTTTGGAAAAAAGAAATCAATAAAAATCATAAGTTAAAAAACTATCTACACATTATATTTTTTTAAAAAAACATCTATATTAGTAATAACAGGTAGAATTAGAAAGAGAATCATGTAGATCAGAAATAAAACAAAGTTACGGATATCATAATAAAAGTGAAGAGTTTAAAATGCAAGAAGAGAAGACCGTCGTTGGACAAAAGAAGTTATTGATTGGGAACCTAGATATATAATAAAGCCCAGAAAGAGACTCATGGGTAAATGAGAGAAGAACATAATTCAATTTACCAGAATGGACTGAAAGAGAAAGCCATCAGATCGATCGAAATGGAAAAGTTTAGGAGAGGCCTCCATCCAACAATGTTAGAAAGAGATTCCTACTATTGCTGTTGAGAATTATCATCATCGTAAATGTCTTAATCGACTCACTGCTGGGAAAAAACCTCATCGAATGTCATTGCATAGGACTTTATCTTATATTGTGCGTCTTTATTACATTGTAGTGATTTTTCTATAATAAGTAAATAAGAAAACCACATATCGATTTTTTGAATTATTCGTCCATTTTTCCATTATTCCCACTTTCACACAAATGAATTATCATCCCAATCATCGACCACGAGATGTAAGTGTTCGATAATTATCAATAGAGTGAAAAATAGGCGATTATCGAATGCTTTTACAAGTCATTGTACTGTTGGTGTGATAATTCGACCATTTTGTTTTGTACAGCAACAGAAAAAATGGGGGCTTTAAATGTACGATAACGGGCCTGCATTCGATGTAATCCCCGTGCGTCTAACATCAAACATTCATTCGAATCGAAACAATCCACGTTCTGTTCTATTACATTATTACGATAAATTCTTTTTTTAGCACATAATTAATTCACTGGACCGATTTTCTCCGACGAGAGGACATTTAAAAATTAATTCAAGCGCGACAGAGTGATTTTTCGACGCAGCAGGCGACGAACGTGTCGACGCCTGCGCGTTCACTCGTCTCGTCCTTTCTGTACGTCGAGACATCGTCCCGGCGTTTCGATCACGTTTTTCTGTAAAAGTGCCGTTTAGAAGTCAGCCGAAGAGTTCATCACATCGAAAAATCAGAAGACAAAATGACAGCTTTCCCCGGGAGTGTCGCGTTCGATGAATACGGACGTCCGTTCATCATTATACGCGATCAGGAACGACAGAAGAGGTTAACTGGTATCGATGCGTTGAAGGTTAGTTTCGGTTTTTCGATGTTTGTATAAATAAAATCGAACGTAGAACCCGATTCATATCGACACTAGCGAAATTCGAACCGATCTCCACGAAATGATTTTTCGGAACCGTTTACATCGTATGTCTCGACTTCGTATCGTCTTAACAAAAAACATGTGTCATTGTTCTTACATGAAATTGAATCAGAGTGGGTGTCATTCCAATTATTGAATCATGGTTTCCTCGTGTACGTGTCAATCAGAAGATTAAAGTATGATACAAATATTAATACAAAATTTTCGTATCAAAATCATTAAATATTTTCCAAATTCATTTGTAAAATTGAGGTTATGTTTTTAATCTTGTTACCTATGTAAATTTTAATATTGTATTTTTTAATGAAATTTCAGCACTTTGTATGGAATTTTTATACACGGAGAGATGTTTTAGGTTCAATAATAAATTCAACCAACTCTATTGACAGTTATTCAGGTCATTGGATTTTTTAATTGTCAGATAATTTGCCCTTGTAAAAATTAATCGGTTTGTACTGTTTTTGGTAGAAAATTCGACCGTCTAAAGTCTGCATTTAATATAATCATAATTTTTTAATATTAATAATAAATATGCTTTAATGTATATACATGTGTGTGTATATATATATATGTATATATATATATATATATATGGTTAGCATCACCGCGTGTCATATATTGCGTTCGATTCCATGTCGGAGAGTCCTCGTTTTCAAGTCGAGGGTTGAGCATGAAGGCCGACAAATGTAAAAAATGTCAGTAGCATTGATATCACCAATCCGCCTGGTCAGCGTGGTGAATATGACCAAATACCAATGAATGGTGGCATTCATTGCTAGTGGACTGATGATGAAATGATGATGATGACATGAAAAATATATATGGTAGCATTGTATGCCAAGCATTGATATGGGACGTTTAAGTGTTAAATAAATAAAACATGAAAAAAGTTGGTAGGTAGCGGTTTATTTTACTCTAATAAAAAATCAATAAAGTTTAAGCAATTGAATAAAATGAACATGTAGAATAATAAAAAACGTGCAAGGCTAATCCTTTTTAGCCCAGTCATATTTTAAAATTGATTTCACTTTCTTAATTATATCATTTTCTTCTTTCACATAATTATAAAATTGGGCGCAAGTCATTTTAAAATTATAATGACAAAACAAAACCATTCCCTTACGTAGAGTTTAGGGAGAAAACGGGACAAATAGTAATACGGGACTGAGTAATGAAATACAGTGACAGTCCCGTATATAAGAGACGTATGGTAACAGTATATATATATATATATATGTTTCAAAATGAAATGGAGCGATAATCAATATGTATACAAAATGTCACATAATTAGTGGTTATATCTGGTATAATATTCCTTCCAGTATTGGAGCTTGGTAATCACTTATTATAGAGTAGCCGGCAGTGTTGAAGACGGCAGTTATTCCAGATCCTGAAAACTATGAGATATAATCATGTTGCTTATAATTTCTTTTCATTATAACAATCTTTCAGTCGTTTTCATTTTTACTTAGTTTATTTAGGTTAATAGATGCTTTTTATCAACAAATCTTATTTAAAATCCTGCTACATGAATTCCAAAAGTAAATGATAACTTTGATGTATTAAAAAGTTATAACATTATTAACTAAGATGATTTATAGGCTTTGTTTGGAATTAAAAGACCATACAGTTGGATTTACTAGGGAGAAAAACATACATATTTTCCTTTATTAGTATTTTTTCTGAATTACTTCTGTCATTGTTTGTAATTTTTCTAATGGAATTTCAATTGTTTGTTTTAAAATGTCAGATACGATTTTGAGATTAGAAATCATCTGAGTAATAAAATTGTTTTGTAAATAATTACATAGGTAAAAACGTATTTATTAACCAATTTTGGCCTCATTGAAATTAATCAGTTACATAAAATGCCCCAAGTGAGATCCAATCCTGTTGTGTCTTTACGAAAAAAAAAAAAAATGTTAAAAATGATCTTTAGTTTTGTAAGAGGGCTGTGACTTTATTGATAATTTCTTTTGTTTTTCACATTATAAACATAAAATGTCTTAAATTAAATCCAATCCTTTAAAACAAATTGTTAAAAATTGTTTTTACTTTTCTAAGACTTCTGTGGTTTTATTGATGATTTCTTTATTTTGCACGTTATCAAAACCGGACTTTTTCCTTTCCAGTCGCATATATTGGCTGCTAGGCAAATAGCTACTACCATCCGCACCTCACTAGGACCGAAAGGTCTCGACAAGATGATGGTTTCGCCCGATGGTAATTATATTTTCGGTATTTGGGACGTTGCCGTACGCGTAAATCTTATGTCGATTTCAATAATTAGGCGACGTGACCGTCACTAACGACGGAGCGACGATCCTGAAAATGATGGACGTCGACCATCAGATCGGCAAGCTGCTCGTGCAGCTCGCCCAGTCCCAAGACGACGAGATCGGCGACGGCACGACCGGCGTCGTCGTGCTCGCCGGCGCGCTTCTGGAGCAGGCCGCCGGTCTCCTAGACAGGGGCATACATCCGATACGTATCGCCGACGGGTACGAACTCGCCGCGCAGCACGCGCTGAAACATCTCGAACAGATCGCCGAAGAGTTTCCGGTCAACAAGGACGACCAGGAACCGCTGATCAAGGTGGCGATGACGACGCTCGGCTCGAAGATCATCAACAAGTGTCACAGACAGATGGCCGAGATCGCGGTGCAGGCCGTGCTCGCCGTGGCCGATATGGACAAGCGGGACGTGAACTTCGAGCTGATCAAGATGGAGTCGAGGGTGAGCGAAACGATCGAATATCTTTCTGGGATTCTTTGTGTGATGTCTCTGGTTTGATTTCCTTGGAATGTTTATCTGTTTTTTGAAATTTTGAATCGATAGGATTTTGTTTTACATCTTGTCAAAGCAATCTGAATTGTTTGCGAATTTAAAGAACTTGTTTGTTTTTATTTCCGTTTCGGACATTTTGAATTGATAGGATTTTGTTTCATGTCTTGTCAAAGCAATCTAAATTGTTTGCGAGTTTAAAGAATTCGTTTGTTTTTGTTATTTCGCTTTTGAAACATCATTTTTTGTTTCTTAGTGAATATTTTTATAGATTTTTTTGGAAAATTTTATTTTGTTTTTAATATCAATGAAGAGGTAAATATAATTTATATCACATTTATTATAAATATATAGCATATAACATGTTCCAAAATATTTTATGATATTCTTTGCAGTTTTTTTTTTTTGTCATTTAGATCTGCATTAGGCAAAAAAATTAAATTACATTAATGATTTTTGGCTTTTAAGAATTTGTTATCATATCTCAAAAAAAAAACAGTTCAGGCACATGAAACGATTCACAGTATCGAAATTGTCTCGATATCACGATTCGAACAGCAGACGAGAACGAAAATCCCAAAATTGAAGATTCGGACGAATGTGACGATTTTGTTTCTCAGGTGGGCGGTCGTCTAGAGGATACGATGTTAGTTAAAGGCGTCGTGATCGACAAGTCGATGTCCCATCCTCAGATGCCTAAAGAGTTACGCGACGTTAGTCTCGCGATCCTCACGTGTCCGTTCGAACCTCCGAAACCGAAAACCAAACATAAGCTCGACGTGACGAGCACCGAAGAGTACCGCCAGTTACGCGAATACGAGGCCGAGAAGTTCACCGAGATGGTGACGCAAGTGAAGAACGCCGGCGCCACGCTCGCCATATGCCAGTGGGGCTTCGACGACGAGGCGAACCATCTGTTGCTGCAGCACCAGTTGCCGGCCGTGCGTTGGGTCGGCGGCCCCGAGATCGAACTGATCGCCATCGCGACCGGCGGTCGGATCGTACCGCGGTTCGAGGAGCTCTCGCAGAACAAACTCGGCCGTGCCGGTCTCGTCCGCGAGATTTCGTTCGGCACGACCAAGGACAAGATGCTCGTCATCGAGGAATGCTCGAACACTCGCGCCGTGACGATCTTGGTCCGCGGCGGTAACGCGATGCTCGTCGCCGAGGCGAAGAGGAGCCTCCACGACGCTCTGTGCATCGTCCGGAGTCTCGTCCAGGAGCCGAAGGTGGTGTACGGCGGCGGAGCCGCGGAGATCAGCTGCAGCCTCGCGGTCTCGCAGCAGGCGGACCGGCTCGCGTCCCTCGAACAGTACGCGTTCCGCGCGTTCGCCGAGGCGCTCGAGTGCGTGCCGCTCGCCCTCGCCGAGAACAGCGGCCTGAACCCGATCGAATCTCTGTCTGAAATCAAATCGAAACAGGTCGCGACGAACGACCACACGCTCGGAATCGATTGCATGGACGTCGGATCGAACGACATGAAGTCGATGCACGTGATCGAATCGTTGCGGTCGAAGAGGCAACAGTTGATTCTGGCGACGCAGCTCGTCAAGATGATCCTGAAGATCGACGACGTGCGTTCGCCGGGCGAAAACCAAGGTCTTTAAATGCTTTTCTAGCTTTTTTTTTTACGTTACGTCAGTATCCAGTTTTCGCTCCAGTTTCTCATACACTTCGACTAATTTATAAGCGTATTTGTAATTACTTAAATAAAGTTCATTAACATGTTAATAAATACTTAATGTACCGACACGATTATTCGTATTTCCCTGTTTTCATCCATGTCTTTCTATTTAAAAAAGAATGGTATTCTTCCTTCGCCTCCGCGTTGATGTGAAAATTTCGTTTGTTAAACTTGAGCGAAGTTTTCCGAGAATCGCCGAAGAGTGGAAGTTTTATGAAATGTCAAAATTAACAAAAAATGAAAAAGGATAGATTTTTCAGATAAAATCAATTGTAATTATGTTGTTATTATACGTCATATAAATTGTATATTATAATAAACTTTGTCTGCACAGAAATATCGACATAACTTTTTAAACGTTTTATTTTTCATAATTTATTTACATTGTTGAATAAAAGTAAATTCGGGGGCCGACAAACAAAACGAGTAGAGGGTGAATAAAATACATATAAATAAGAATCGTTTTGTGTTTGAAAATATAATTTTAATCGTTGATTTGTTTAGTTTATAGTAAACCTTTTTGCTTTTACATGATTACAAAAATTGAGTTTTGAAAATATTGATTTTTTTTCATGAAACTTTCCATACTGTAGGTCGTGGTTTTTTTGAGGCAAAAAATTGGAAATTTTAAAAATCACGAGTCATCTTTGTTATTAAAAATCGATTAAGCAAGTCAAAAATAATCATTTTCTAGTAAAAATTACATTCGTTATTAAGAATTACGATTACTGTAGCCGAAAATCGATTTTTGAATCATTTTCAGTTTTTTCATCAAAATTCAAAAAATAAAAAAAAATATTTATCTGCACCAAATCATTAAATTTCGATTGAAAATTAATCGTGTAGACCCTAAGAAGTATTTTTAGTGAACAATAATAGAAATTTGATTATACACAATTTTTTGCAAAAAAAATTATCGACTAAATATTTTTATAATCGAGTCGACGTTTCCAATCCTTAATTTACGAAATTTTCAATCGAAATTATTATAGAATATGTTTATCTCTTTTCATTCTGACAATAGTACAATGCATCTATCCTTTTTCCTTTCGGAAATTTAGTGTTCTCTGGTCTTTTACCAAGGATAGTTGATCGGCTTTCTATGTAATAGCCAGGATAGTCTTTTGTTACAATTGATTAATTCGATCTTTTGGGTGATGGCGGGAATTAGAAGTGGTTAATTCGAGTAAATTGTAACACTTTTCAAAAATGGCCAAATAATGTTAAATAAGAAATATGTTTTTGATAAAGTTCATTCGAATTTTTTTATAATAGTCGAAATGTCAGCATGCAAAGAAGTACTAATTGAACCCATTTTTTTTTTATTGGAAACGAATTATCTATACAAAACGTGTAGTTGAATTTGTAAGGTAGTGGTCAAATTTTCTACATCTCTTTAAACATATTATGGAATCTGTAAATGTTAGAGAAAAAAATTCTGATTTTATTTCACGAGAAATACTTATTCTTTTCCTCGACCAAGTGCAGACAGTGGCTCGAGGGTTGTTCAGTATATAAGGGTTATAAATAGTAGTATAGGGTCATCCAAATGTTACGCCTAAATGTGTGTGTTATTGAAAAGAAACGTGTACAGTTTCTTTTTAATAAAACAAATCCAGGCGTCACATTTGGATGACTTTGTAATTGCCATGGAATTCGATGACTAACTTCTCTTGTCTGTAAATCATACCTATGTGTGGGATAATAATGTTGTTACCTATAATAATGGGAATATATTAGCTAGGGTTATCCAGTATGTAATATATAGGGTGTCGTCTCATCAGGGGCGCACAACTTAATTTTTAAATAAAACACTTGAGTGAGTTATGATATTTTTTTGAGCTATATGAGTGTGCGCTACAGATGGGACACTATATGTATTTACACACACACACACATATATATATATTGGATCGCCATTGAAAATATAAATGATTAAAAACAATTTCGATTTACCTGCGCCGTTCGGCTCTCGTTGTTAGCACGTCGTCGTGGTGACACCATAATCGCGCGTTCTTTTCACACGTTTCAAGCTCTCGCCTGTATAAGAAAATATTTATTCTAAACGTTTGAGAAGTACAGATGAACTGCCAAACAATTTATATTCGATACAGTCAACTGTTTAATATAATTGATTACGATTTTTCCAACGCATGCTTTCAATAGTTAACTTTGATCACGAAATTCAATTCTAAACAATTGACAGTTAGTCATAGGTGTCTGGTTTGTTTGATTTTATTGTTATGACGTAATCGATTCGATACACAGTTATGGAGGGTTTTCTTTTAAGACTTAGAGTAACATTTGTATTCTAAAATATGAATTGAAATCTGTAAAGTTCGGTTCACAAATTCCTGCTATGTTTTATTGTCGTGCAACTCGTCCGTTCGGAATCTTATTTTATTTAACGTGCCATAAATTATATGGGTCTCATACTCTTCGCGCTGGACCATTTGTCAGGTCGTTAGATATTTTCACTACTAAATAGAATAATGTATTACAGGATGGTCCCCAAAAAACTAAATAGTTTAGACATACATTTACTTCCCTTCTATCGTTTACTATCATTTAATTTGGGCCACTCTATGGGTGTATATAATGTATAGCAGTAAAGTTATTAAACCTCAGATTGTCCGTACCCTATACGGACCTACTATTTTTTAAAGAAAATGTCTTATTCTCAAATGAACAGACCGTACCTTTGTTCAAATAAAAATCGTTAAGCGATCCTCGATTGATCACTCCGACTCGACCGTTACGTTTACCACGTCTCTCGATGTAACTCTGCACCCTGTATCGAATCTGCAAATAGTAACGTCGTATCTCCAACTGAACTTCGCCGTTTAAGAAACAGTACAGCACGGCGATGAAGAATCCCTAGGAAAAAAGAGCAGTAAGAACCGTGCATCTTGCATTGTCTAAAAAGTACGTTTGGAAAATCAGTACAGATGCTATCAGATAATGCAATTCTTTTACACGGATACGAACGATATGATTCATTAGAAAGTGGATGGACTCTTTCTGGAGTTTGTTAGAAAGTGAATGTAACTTTTGTAGGAGGTTGTCGAGGAATGGATGTATTTTTTCACACGATTATGAATAAAAAATTCGTTGTAAAGTAGAATTGACAGTAAGACCCGTTAAGAAAATGAATGGAATACTTTTTTAGACATGCGGGTCAATTTATTCGATAGAGAATAAAAGTAGCAAAGGCAATACTTCTTGCTCTTAGAAATCGCCCAATGGACGAAATTATACCGATAGGAGTTATATTTGGGAATTGCTGGATCGGTGTTTTGAGAGTCGATTTACCTGGAACGACGCGAAGATCTGGTCGCAGAACAGCCAAACGACCTCGACGTTCGAATTGTTCCTGATCGAGTACGACATGCCGAGGAAGACGGCGTAGTGGATACCGAACACCGGGACGAGAACGATCGTCGAACGGACCCATCGACGTAATCGTTGCGCTTCTTCCGTGATCGGAGCGGTCAGTTTCACCCAAAGCACGTGCGCTATGTTGATGAACAGTACGAAATTGATCTGCGGATGAATGGCGGACAGTCCGAGTTCGTGTTCGGAACGGTTTTGATTTTTTTTTTAATTTTTTATATATATACCAGTATCGAAACCATCGTCGGTATACGTATGATCAGGAACAAGTATGGGTCGCTGTTCATCGTCCAACAGTAATAGTTTTCGACGGTGATTTTCGTTATCACCCACGGGACTGTGACCAGGACTGGCAGACCTGTATAAAAATTACGATCTGTTTTGATTTGGCAAGAACATTTTTTTCATTTTTACTCGAGACGGCTGTGCTTTTCATTATTTGTTGTTATTATTATTTAAAGGTGGCTGTGCTTTCTATTGCTTGTTATTATTATTATTCAAAGGCAGCTATGCTTTTCATTATTTGTTACTATTTAAAGGTGGCTATGTTTTTATTGTTGGTTGTTATTATTATTCAAAGACAGCTATGATTTTAATTGTTTGTTATTATTATTCAAAGGCGGCTATGCTTTTCATTATTTGTTATTATTTAAAGGTGGCTATGTTTTTTATTGTTGGTTATTATTATTCAAAGGCGGCTACGCTTTTAATTATTTGTTATTATTCAAAGGTGGCTGTGCTTTTCATTGTTTGTTATTATTATTGTTATTCAAAAGCGGTTATGCTTTTCATCGTTATTGTTATTCAAAAGTGACTGTATTTTTTATAAAAAAAATCCCTAGTCGATTTTTAATATGCGTTGCTATTTCACAGCCTTCTATCACATCGAACGTTTTCGAATAAATTAGATTTTTTTGAAAAAATGTTTATTGTATTTTTTCTAAAAAAAAAATGTTCAAAGAAATAAACTATTTGCGTTAAAAGGTTTGTAATTTTTATATAAACGAATTCCTTGGGACAACGATCTATAGTCAGACTTCCATGATTATTTTAAATCTAAATTTTGAAAAAATACTTATTACTACAATTTTTCAAGCTGTAATGAATGCTACCTAAAAATGTAAAAGTTTATGTTAGGAGATGGGATATTCAGGAGCAAGTAACTATGAGCAGACTATTAGGATTATTTTAAATCTGGAAAATTCGCCGATGTTATTCAAGCTGAAGTGATTAACGGTCAAGAGTTGAACGTTTTTCTAAGAGACGAGATAAGCCAATGAGTAAAAACTTATTTAGTCAGACAGTCGAGTGGTTCTAAAGGCAATTTCCTTTAAAGAATCCAGCTCGGCGATCGTTTGGAAATGTTACCAGGCAATCTTACAACTTTCAATTTAAATTTGAGGAGTTCAGAGAAACGAAACTTTTTTTTCAACTGAAGTGATTTGGAATTTAAACCCAATTCTGTTCTAAAAAAACATCAAATCTCTTTTTGATCACTTTAATTGCCGATACATATTTCAGTAGCTATACAGACATTTTTGAAACATGCATCAACAATTAAAAACAACAATGAACAATTCGTTCAAAAACGAATTAGTCACAATGACAAATAAATAAAAGTACTGTAATTTTTACCCCATCCCATCAATATGTACCACCGTACATCTTTCTCGCTACTGAACACGTTCAACAGGATCATATTGTGTATGTACAGTCCTTCAGTCAGTATCCACGAATAGTTTGCGGTGATGAAATACTGCCAGAAACTCGTCAGTGTCTTGCATATCCAGTTTTTTGTCTAAAAAGAAAGAGAAACGAATCAAGATACTGGTTGACTAGATATGATGAGATGGTTGTATTCGATTCAGATGGCCGTGGAAACAAAAAAAAGGTACAGTAAAAACAAAGCCAGCCATGAAAATTTGGATCATTTGTTCGACTCACTTCGATCTGATCGACGAAATACGTGTATCCGTTTTTCTCGAGCAGATCCGATGGCAGACCGACGCCGTGTATGAACAGGGAGTCCTTCAGCAACGCCATGAACGCTTTTAAGATGAACGAGACGAACAGATTGAGATGTATGGTTATGCGAGCGCAGTGGAGTCGTCTACAAATAAACGATTTTTTTTTTTTAAAAAAAATTGACCGGTCACGGTCGTACGTTTCGCACTCACTTGAAAACGAATAGCAGCAAGAACGCAACGATCAGCGTGAATAACGAAACCGTATACCCGACGTGGTTTATCGTTTTTATCGTCGGAAGATACGCCTGCAAAATGGATTCGTTTATTACCGGTTTTGTGCTTTAAACACTTTTTGTTTGTCGTCTGTTACTTCGATAAAGCTCGCGTTTTCGTTCAGCGAGATGTCGAACACGACCGTTGCCATCGGCGCGTCGTAGCACTGCGAGTAATTCGTCCACGGCTGGTAGTTCAGGTCTGGATGTCTGTACCATTGGCCGTCTTCCGTGCAGAATTTGCTCGCGTTCGCCTGATTGACAACCGTTTGTTTAGTTGCAATTGCCGCGAAAGCATAGCCGACTGGGCAAGCTATGATAAGCCGTCGTGCAAACAATTAAAAACGAATAACAGTCGAGTGAACAATAACAGCGTAATGTTTGTAAATTAAATTGAGAAACCGGCCGACTAGATACGTAACTTGTTTTTACGTCTGTTGAATGTTCGGTATCGGGATTTATTCGTATAAATATATTTATTTCAATTTTTTCATTATTTTAATTCATGCAAGCCTTATTTAAAAAACCTTTGCTCGCTGTTTTTGTTATCATATATTTTGTTGCAATCGATTTTAGTGCTCGTACCGTTTACATGCGGTTTGATAGAAAGTATTTATCGAACAGCACTACTTCCGCAACTGATTGCAGCAAGAAACATTTAGAATAGAGATTTTTTTTATAAAAGAGTAAATGTACGAATGAATTAATCGTTTTGGTTCTGAAGAAAATTCACTCGAATCACTCATCTTAACAACGTAATATTTTTAAAATGTCCAAGAATCACTTATTGTTCAATTTATTCGCCGATTAGCATTTCTATTAACCTTCATGGTTATCGAAATACGGATTAGTATATAAAATGAACAATAAGTGGATTATTGGACATTTTTATAACGTATTACGATATTAAAACGAACGATTCATAACAAAACTATTTTAATTAAGATAATTCTCTGTTCGTAACATTTTCAAATATAAATATGCAAGTTGTCATGCATTAAAATTAATTTTAAACGATTTTTTTCAATAATTACATTAAAAGAATACATTTCTGATATTTTCATTTTTTGGCGGAAAATTTAAGTGTTATTACAAATTGTCGGTAATGCAGAGTATGACTTTGCAGCTGCCTGTTATTACAGAAAGCAGTTTTTGCACATTTCGAACGTTATTTCTTCTTAAAAAAGTAAGTAAATGATATTTTTATGTATTTCTATAGGAAATCGATTATTTTTTAATGTTTTATTTGACGTTTATGTATATTTTAACCTAATTGTTATCGATTAAAACGTAGTCTTTATATTGTGATAATTTATTCATGCTTAAAACAATTTCATTTACTTGTTTGAATATTGTAAGTTTATTAACTTATTCGATAACTTCTGTCATTTATGCATCTTGCAACTAAAATTTAATCATCTTGGAGTTTTGAAAACGATAGGGCGAATAAGAATTCTTGAATAATTTAATAAAATCTTACATTGTTAGCGTAATAATTTTCCTGAGTAAATTCCAACAATTGAAATTCCTTACATAAATTAAATTACAAATTGGTCATTTCATAAAAAACAAATTTTACAATTATAACTTTTTATTTTTACAAAAAAAATTTTTTTTTTTGTAAACACACTGATACAGGTTTATTATTTAACGCACAACATATATACGTATATATATATATTTATATAGAAAACGAAACTCTTATTAAATATGTAAATGAATTATTTTTAACTTTCGTTATCTTCGAGATCTTCATCGCCACTCCATACGTCCATCAGTTCGTCGACTCCGTCTGTCCTATTACTGATTTTCTCGAACCCTTCGCCTTTTGTCCAAACTCCTTTCAGGACCACTTTGAATCTCGCCATCTTGTATTCGAACAGTTTCAGTATCTTCGCCTGTTCAGGCGTAAGCAGGGCTCCTTTTTTGCACACTTCGTAATCTTTCAGCAGTACGATTTTCCCTTTACTCAACGACGTCGGTAAACCGAGCTGTCTCAGGTACGGCTCCATCGCGTGAGACTGTTTGACGACCGTCCCTTCCGTCAGAGTCACGCCGAACGTCGCCGCGAATCCCGACCGGGCGTAGTCTTCCTCCGAGTAATCGTCGAACCAGGTCTCGACGTGATCTTTCGTTTTGTCCGTGAATAATAATCCGCACTGGCCTTGTAGAGCGGCCGACAATTCGTGCAATCTATCCTCGACTTCCGTTTCGGCCGTCTTTCCTAACCCGAGTGCCATTATTTTGTTCTTTCCGAAAAAAAATCTGCTGTCTTTCCATTCGGTGCGCAAGTCTTTCAATTTTTGGTTTCGCATATCTTTTACGGAAAACACGTAAATACTTTTATATTTTTCGACAGAAGAACGTATGTCCTCGATGATCTGTTGTTTTAGAACGAGACCTTTCTTATTGGTCTTCGTTAATGAAACTGAAAGAGAGATTTTAATAGTGATCGAACGAAAATCTGTTTATTTTTCATAGAGAATTAAAGTAATTGTAGAAATCATAGGTTATGTCGGACATTTTCAATAAATACTCACTTTTCTTATCTCGTTTCGATTTCGGCATTGTTGCTGACTAAATACCGATTATATATGCGGATCGAACGTTACAACGTTAACGTTTCAATCGGCCACAAATTCTAATCTTATTTTTTCACATGTACGAACGCGCTTTCAATAACCATGCGAACGAACAGTGACGTCTGTAAATGTCGCTCGTATCGAACGTTTCGCGCGCGAATTTCGAATTTTAAACAGTCGTCGGCCGAACAATCCGCGAAAAACTATTGCGAATCGTCACGGGAATTGTTAATGTGGAAACAGGTCGTTATTTTCATTAGCTGAGAGCTGGGAACGTTAAGCTTTTAAGTAATTGAGCGACGAATGTAGTAGAGGGTTTGTTTGCGCACGTCGTCAATTAAGTTATTGCTATTATTTTTAATTAGATTGTTTTAAAACGTCGTTAGTGCGAGAATTGAAAATAAAAAACGAGCCCGAGTTCGTGTGTTATCTCACGATAACAATATAACGATTTTTTTTCAGAAAATATTCGCCTCGTCATGAATGACACGAGATGCTCTAAATCGATTTCTCTGTTTGCAAAATTCCTGAAAGTAGGCTTGGAATCGCGTCGACGTTTCGCTTTTGTTTTATTTAATCTGTGCTCTTTTTAAAGTAAAAATCGTTTTTTCTCCATTGACGTTTTAATTCCTGAAAATGTCGATAGAAAGGCTTGATATTATTTCAAAATCGTAAACTTTGACAGAAATTTAAACCATGTACTTCCAATTATTATTGCGTCGAGACGGTTGTAAAAATCGTTTTGATGGTAAAAAATGGTTATTGATATTTTTGCTAAACGCTGATGAGAATTCTAAGGTACTTAATCTTCAGTATAACGTCAATCGGATATCTCGGAATTATTAAACAATCTATTTGTAATATTTTGATATCTTGAAAAATCCTTTACAGTGAAAATCGGGTAAAATAGTCATATGAAAACTAAGGAGGTTTAATTAAATACTGCAGGCCTGTACAACTCGCTGGCCGTATGCAACCTCTCTAACATTTTGTGCGACTCGTGAGAAAGGCATTAGGATGGCCCGAGTAGATGATAATAAACATGCATGTTTGTATTTACCGACGTGTCAAATCCGGCGATGAAATTCGGACAAGGTAGAATCGCAAGAGTGCCTGATTTGGTCTTGTTCCAACATATCATTCCGTCCCAGATTACTGGACACCACTCGTCTGAGAAACCAAACATATAAAGAATAAATAGTCCTTAAAAGATAATTACGAAATTACAAACAACAAGTGGAGGAAAATCAATCTTCCTCAGAGGTGTTCGTGCTTGGAACGTTCTTCATTTCGGTATTTTATTTTCAAAACACCATCTTCGTCAGTTAAGAGTGTTGTAAATCAGATGAAGATGGATCGAATGTTTTAATGTAAAAATCTGCTCCAAAATCGAACACCTTGTAACCTGACTGACAATCTTATAGACAAGATTAATATTTGCAATTAAAAGAAATACCAGTCGTGTGAAAAGTAACAAGAAAATATTTGGATATTAATTTTTAAAAAATCAGCCGTCTAGATTACATTTTCCAAATACAAACAACTTGGTTTTACCATTGACATTATCGAGTCATTTGTTTTTATTTCAATTCGCGATTCATAGCCACCTTAATTCGTACAAAATCAAAAAACTGTTTTTATGAACGTTTTGAACGTTTTTTTGATACAAACGAATCAACAGAAGTATCTTATTTTTGATATTGACATTGTTGAGTTTTTTGTTTTTATTTTAATTCGAGAATCATGGCTGCTTTTATCCGTATAAAATCAAAAAACCTTTTCTTTTTGATACGAACGAATCAATAGAAATAATTTGTTTTTAACGTTGACATTATTGAGTATTTGATTTTTACTTCAATTCGAGATTTATAGCTGTCTTTACCACTATGAAATAAAAAAACATTTGCATGTTACATGCCCATTAAACGTTTTAAAACAAACAAAACACTCGTTTCGATATTAAAACTTTTTCTAAACACGTCCAATGCTCACTTGATCGTCGAACATTTTTATAATATCCTTTATTGGTCGAACAAGCGATTCGTTTGTAGAAAAAAAATGTTTTTAATGTTCATGGATATCTTCGATCATAATTAAAACGTTCGTAGAGTAGTGGGTCAGACGATCTGTTTATGTTTACTTGTCTGTATGTCTATGCATCTAAGTGAAATATTTACGAGGCGCGATTTATTTTTCTAAGACGACTGAAACTAGAGAAACCGAACGTATGTACGATATTCGAGCGCCGTTCGGTTATTTTTAATACTTTTATTGCTTTCGATTACGAAACACATAAACGTACCGTTCGCATCGTCGATCGAGACGCGACCGCCGTCGACGCTTTCGATCATCTTCTGGCACTCGTGCATGTTCCCGCGTATGATCTCGTCCTGTCTCTTCGGACTGACCGACTGTTTCGGCGCCGTCGGTCGTTCGTCACGCGTTGAAATCATTTTCAGATTACTTTCAGTTCACACGACACACAAATACATCGCACGATTTAATTTTCTTGACAAAAAAAAAACGTACCTAATTTCACTTAATATTTTAAATGAGTTTTTTGTTTTGAAATATTTAATAATTTCTTCTCCAGTTATCCAAATATCGCAAGTTTTCTTTTAATAAAAACAGTTCATTTTCATTTAATTCAACGACGGTCATTAGTAGTCGGCTATGCAATTACTATCAGAGTACTGAATTATAAGATGGCTATGGTTTTACAACTACCGTATTTTAAGGATAATAGCATGGCCGACTAAATGTGCATCAGCGAATCAAGTAAGCAATGAGTGACGATTGAATTGTTTTATAAAAAGTTGCAATGTCGGGTGTATAGGCTATTGAGTTTGTTTCAAAATGAATTAGCTGATTTTTGAACGAATACTGACGTCCGATAGTCATCTATCGTTTTTATTCTCTGATGCGTTTTAGAGTTGGCCGTGCAATCATGACCAGAGAGTATTTAAACGAAACAATGAAATCCAGTATGCGCGGTTTTGTTTCCGTCGTCGTATCAGCTATCTAGATCGTATGAAAAACGTTCACTGGACCGAGTATCGTATGAAAAATGTTAACTAGATCGAATACTCGTCATTTTTTCCAGTCACGGCGCACTGAAACGTCCGAATTAATTCGAAGAAAAAATAAACAAAAACAAAACACGTATTTCCGTGCTGCTACGCGACGCGGTTCACTGTCGACGCGCGTGCAAAAAACCCGCTCTTTTATATTAATTGGCACGCGTGCGTCATCCGCGTCGCCGGTTTCCCGCGCAACAATTACCCGCGTCTGTTCCGTACGATTTATGCGGAATGTTGGTGCGCGTATTTTTTTTTTAATGTTCGCTTTTGAAGTCCGACGCGTCGATCGTTCCGACGACGAGCTCTCGACCGGCCGTGCAATTGTCGATGATTTAAACGATCGACAATTGCAGCCGTGACGTCACGGCCGATATCTTTATTGCCGTCGATGTTGAGTAGCTGATTGAAGCGATTTTTCTATTTTGAATACTCGATGTACGGCGTTTCGGTCGGATTGCAATGACCTGGATTCGAATTAGAAATCTGTTACTAGGTAGGTCCTTGCATATGAAACGGCGGATTTCGGCGTATAGTCGAGTTGGTTGTGATTTTCGTGATCGAAATTGTAGACAGGAAGATGGAAGTTACCTTCATCCGCCATTTCACAGGCCACTGCCTAATATTTCAATCTAGTTGCCGACATCACTCCATTTTGTTTACCTGTTTATCGCCAATAATCTTCATGTACTGTATCGTGCTTAGAAACGGATTATTCTTTAAGCTAGTATTGTTTAATTTGAGTTTTTTGGGAAAGGAGGTAAAACAATCAAACGGATTTTATTATAAAAAAAAAATAGTAACGAAAACAACGAATTATTTTTCTATTAAATAAACAATTGATCAGATATACATTGAAATACAGGTACAAACAAATGCCTGTTTTTCACGTTATATTCCGTTGGAATGATATTTTTTTGGTCTCTAAAATCTTATGATATTGACGAGCGATTCGTTTGTACGAAAGTGACTTTGTGATATTGTAACGATGACTGATAAGTTCGAACCGAGTACCAGGAATGATAATCCAAAGATATCATGAACAGGTACTACGCAATACGTATACATAATTGATATCAACGTTTCATCATTTCCGTTTCGTCCTTCACATCCGTTTTCGTCCGATTATCTTTTTCGTCTACGTTGAGCCGTTCGACTTCCTCGTCGGTACGTTTTTCGGGCGTGTTCCACGGCTGTATGTCCGAGCTGGAGAAACACAGGTACAGACTACCGGCTAGAATTAACCATCCGGTCGCTATATAGAACACCCATTGCCATCTGGCCACCGTTTGCTGTAATACACACGTCAATCGTACTCGTGCGTGCTTTTAACTTTTTTTTTTAAAAAAAAACAAACATTTAAAACGATTTACCTCGTGAAGAGTCAGTACGCCGACAATGGCCGGCGTGAGGAATCCGACGAGAGCGACAATCGCGTTGCATAGGCCGAACGTCACTCCTAAGTCATATACGACGAGGAAAACAAACGATGTAATATTCAATCAATAAGAGTTTTAAATACAAGCGACCTAGATCTGACAATCATTTTTCGTGTCACGTAAAATATCTAAGTAAACTTCGAAACGAGCATAATTGATCTAGTATTCAGAGCATACTATCAATTTGGTTTTTCATTATATCAAGTATGCTATGATATAAATAATACACTGTGTTCAAACATTTAAGTAAAATTAGAAAATAAGCATGCTTGATCATAGTATTCAGAGCCTACTATCAATTGGATTTTTCACTATATCAAGTATGCTATGATATAAATACGACACTGTTTCCAAACATCTAAGTAAGCTTAGAGAACGAGCACATTTGATCCTAGTATTCAACACCTACTATGAAATTCGACTGTTCATTAAATCGAGCGTGCTTCGGTATCGACATTAACAGTGAACGTCGCAAGTCGACGCTTACTTCGACCTCGTCGATAATTTTACTCCATACCTGCGTAATTTGGACTGATGTCGACGAAGCTGGGTAACGGTCCCGACGTGACGGCGCCGTGTAACATGGTGGCCAGTGTTAGAAAAACGAACGCCGACACGTAGTCGCATCCAGAGAGGCCGACGGACATCATGCAGATCCCTTTTCCGATGGTGCCTGACGCATATCGAAAAATGAAAACAACATCAAATCGACAAACGGAAATATTTCAAGGACAAAACGTGTGTGTGGGGAGAGGAGGGGGGGATTGAATCGTTCGACATTTTTCTTTATTCGAAATTTTTGTAAACGTTTTTTTTTTTTTTTTGTCTAAATGATGGTATATTGGGTTCGATAGCAGTGGCGTGGATTCTGGATTAAAAATAAAACACTGGTAGTTAATTAAGGTTAGAAATTACTCGTCCCCGTTGCACATCCTCTTTCACGATATCAACTTACATATGGACGTTGCGAGTTTCCTCACATTGTTGCGTTTCATTCGATTCGTAGTCAGTAGAAAATCGCCAAACGACGATGACACGCACGAGAAAATCGTACGCATCAGGAGCGGAAATCCAGACATGAGACCCGTCTGTTTATAAAACAAACAAAAGAACGTACGCATGCTCGATCGGCTGTAATTCTTCGACGATTTCTACTCACTGCTCGTATGTCTGTGCCGTGGATCTGCTTGAAGTACGACGGCGCCAGCGTCATCACCGTAAAGAGACTCCAGAGGCCGCCCCATTGAGCCAGAATGTTCATCCAGACGGGCACAGACGTCAGTATCGATAACCACGGAACCGGAGCCTTGGAGAATAAGTCGAGTAAAGAGTCTCGATCGGAGATCGTTTGTTCTGGAATGTGTTTTTAACGTACTTTCTTCAGTTCTTTTGACACCGTGTCGCCGAGACTTCTGGCTATGTATTCGCGTTCGATCGGATCGATGCGCGGATGCTGAGCGGGCGAATCGTACGCCATTGTATACCAGCAGACGTACCAGACGATGCCGATCGCGCCGGACACGTAGAACACGACCGTCCAGTCCCACCAGGCGATTATGTATCCGCACATGAAGAATGTTAACGCCGCGCCGATGCTGCTACCTGTTTTGTAAAACAATCGACGGTGTAACAATGAAACTAGATGTTTTTTTCTTGTAAATTGTTTTTCTTACGAATCGGAAAAATGATAGTCGGCTATGAAATAAAAGAATTAAGATCGAGAAATATTTTTAAAATCTGATTTTGTTTATTTATTTGAGAATTTCAAAGCCTCTCCGATACTACTATCTATTATGTTATATAAAACAATCGATTGTGTACCAATGAAACTAGATCTGTTTTTTTTTCTTTATGAAATGAAAAAAAATATGTGTAATTTTTGAAATCTGATTTTTTTCTTTTTTTACATTTTCAATGCCACATCAATACTACTACCTACGATATAAAATAACCGACATTTTACTGATGAATTTAGATTTTTTTAAAAAAAGTAATTTTTATAAATCGAAAAAACGATAGGCACCTATAAAACAAAACAAAAATTAATATCGCCGAATACTTTTTAAATCTGATTTTGTTTATTAATTTATTTGAGAATTTCAAAGCCCCTTCGATACTACCATCTGTTATATAAAACAATCGATTGTGTACTAATGAAACTAGATCTGTTTTTTATTTTTTTTGTTAAAAAAAGTCATTTTTATGAATCGAAAAAGTGATAAACTTCTATGTAACAAAACATTTAAAATAATTTTGTTTATTTATTTATTTTAAGAATTTCAACGTTATTCCGTTACTATAATGTCATCCAAATGTGACGCCTAGATTTGTGTTTTATTAAAAATAAACATGTGTGTTGGGAAATATGTGTCTAGTTTTTTTTTTTTTTTTGTTTCTTTTTGGATGACCCTACACTATCTACTATATAAAAATTCGACAACGAATCAATGAAACTAGACCTGTTCGTTTGTACAATATTTCCGCGAATCGAAAAAACGACAGGCGTCTATGAAACAAACAAATGAGTACAATGGAACATTTTCAAAGCATGAATTTGTTATTTGTTTATTTTTTGTTCGTTGTTTCAGTATCAACTTTTTTCTTTGGGGTGTGGAGAATATTTATATTATTGTATAGTGAATGATTCGTTTATTCGCTGTTCTCGTTTAAAGCGAAAAAAAAACAGTTTTTTTTTACCTAGATATGCGGAAACGAAACGTCCTCTCTCGTTTGGCGGTATCCACTGTGCCGTCATATTGTGCATCGCCGGCCAGGTGAACCCCTGTAATTAATTTCGATTCACACAAATCAATTAAAATATCCAAACACGTCGATTTTTACACAAACGAATCACTGATCATCGCAATCGAAGGTCTTATAAAAAACGATCGACAGTTATTGTTCACTTTATTCGCTCGTGCTCTGTTCGATAGTCGTTAGAGTACTCTGTTAGTGATTAATGTGGAATTCATTTTTGCAAAAATAAATTAGAAATAATGCAACGAGATAGGAACTTTTTTGTGTTCCAATGGAAATTCTCTGAAATCCCAACGATCTTCTTTAAATAAAATTGAATTTGGACAGATTTCGATATTCTCAGTTGAATATATTGAAGTTTCTATGCCGATGACATCCTCGGAATGTTTCTCAAAACTTTCTCTGACAATGGAATTGTCCAAAGTAATTTCGGAAAAATGTAAAATAAAATGGAGCTAGCAGTTTGTTCGTGTAAAATAGACCCGTGCGACCTTTTTTAAGCGAGAGAGACAATTACAAGTTTTGTGAAATCTTATCAGGCCGCACTACTTTTTATCAAGGACAAGGGATGATGGAGTGTTTAATAGTTAAATGTAATTTGTTAATCTTGAGATTTGCAATTTTAATATAGAAAAAGTGAACAAAAAATAGACCTATTACATGGATTTCCCAAGACGTCAACGTGAAATTGTTATTAAGCGATACATATGGCATCGCCGGTCATCGGTGACCCCCACGGCGCTACCGACAAATCGAGCGACGGTCACCGGTGACCCCCACGGTTTTCAACATATTTAAACACTTGTACATTTTTATGATATATATTGCTAAGAAACTGTAGCTTGTCGAGAGAGACGTCGTTCCATTTTTTTATGGGAAATAAATTTAAGACAAACATTGTATGTCTAAATAAATTATCTCGATTTACTTTGCTTTTATTTTTTTTTTTTAAAAAAAAAGTTCGATTCTTTGTCGCGAGCGGCAGGTTGCACGGATCTGGTGTAAAACAAAAACAAAAGAAAACGAAAAACGATCTTCTCGTTCGATTGGCATTACTTACGGTCGTTATCCCTTGCAATATCCTGACGAAAATCAGACAGCGGATGCTCGTGTTCGCCGCGAACGGTATCGTCACGCACAACAAGATGGCGACCAGATTCGCCAGACCGAACACTAGCTTCGTGCCGTACTTCTTCGCCAGGAGTCCTCCGGGCACTTGGGTCGACCAATGCAGCCAGAAGAACGCGCCGAGCACCATTCCCTGTTCGTTCGCGTTCCAATCGAAACCGTCGTTCGGCTCCGTGTCGTGCGTACCGTCCGTTCCGTCGATCGCGACAGATTCGTTTTTCTTCGGTACGAGACATTCGCTCGTCACGAACGTCGACGTCGAGTTCGAATCCTGGTCCGCAGAACGATGTTGTTTGACCATCGCGACGATCGCGATATTCATGTTGATACGGACCATGTAGTTGATCGCGAATCCGCTGAACGCCAAATACCACAGCACTCTTCTCGAGCTGCAGCGAGCGTCGACATCGGTCGCCGGATCTGGACGGCTGTCGTGATTTTTTTCTAATTGAAAACGTTGATTATGTTCAATTGTTTTATCGGAATTTTGTTACAGTCCTAACTCTTCGTTATTGCTATTTTCAGTTTAACATAAACGAATCGCTCGTGCGATAACCACTTTTCATTTTTGTTTTCAACGTTCGTTTCGACGGTAGAGCAGAATATGAAATCTGCACCATATTAGGTTGTCAGAATGTCCGGCTTTGAATGATGAAACGAAAACATGGTATTGCAAGGACAAACGATTTCATTCAATCGAAATATGCATCATTCGTATTAAGATTTTTTTTGTTAACGTGATACTAAACTATAGATCTCTCCCTTTCTTATAAAACTCTACGTTTTTAGAAGAAATAAAATATGTGAATGCGTCAACTAGTGCCTTTTAATTTATAATTGTTTTATTTCGAAGAAGAGATCGAGATGTTTGAAAGAAAAGATGAAAATCAGTCGGCGATAAAAACAAATAACAGTATTTTTTTAAAAAAAATATTTAATCTAGAAGCCTCGTCTCGACGAACGTATAAAAAGTATTCGAGTTATATCGAAAATACATCTAGTCATCCATGAGAAAAATGAACACAGATTTTGTACCTTCGGTCGGCTGTGGATTCGATCACAACTTTGTACAAGAAACAAAACAAAAAACACGAATCTATATTTTCGAAACAAAATACGAACGTACCTTCGTCCATGTCGTCGATCCGACGTCGTGTGGCGTGCGACCGAAACGACCCGTCGTTCCGTTCGCCATTCCAGAACGGAGAAAGCCGTCGCCGTTTTTCCTCCGCGCGACGCGAACGTCTTATCAATCGCGTTCTCGTTCACGTGCGTTCACTATATTTAGATATCGGCCGATGTTTGTGTAGTACCTCGGTTCTGTTTGACGACGGCTTTGAACGAGATCCATGCGGATCACGTACGATAAGCGTGCGATGTGTTTGTCATTTGTTATCGTTTGTGTACGTTGGGATTTCGTAGTAGGCCGCGACGACGTCCTTCGTCTCGTAACGTGGAACGAAAATCGAAACGATCTAGATCCTTAATCTCGACCTCGACAGAAACGATAGTCGGCTTTGATTCTGTTTTATTGCATACGAGATCGGGAACGAGTTGGCTGTGCACGTGAAACGGCATGACAATTTTACGGCCGGGCTTTATGAAATTCGAAGAGATTCTATTCCTTTTGTAAAAAGAGATATTTATGAGGCCGATCCGTCAAGGTCGACTAGGTACGTACTATCGACCGACACAAATAATCAGTGATTATTGAACATTTTTATGAGATCTTATCGCAGTTGAATATGCAATTCGTTTGTTTAAAAACAAATTATATCTCCAGACAATGGCATTTGTGTTAAGTACACTCGATCAGATGTACGAGAGGAAAAAAATCGCACAGTAAGATAAAATATCGTTTATTACAATCATAAATAACATTCTAATCCCTATTTATAAACTCAATCTAAATACTAAACGAAGTCATCTACGCGCGTTCTTATATATTTATCATCGTTTCGTCCGCGTTCATTCCACGATTTCACACAAAGTCGAACGCTTCTCGCTGCTGTTTGTTTTCAGTACACGGTTTGTTTATCGCGTTGGTTTCCTTTTTTTTTGATGTTTAAAAAACAATTACGTCTCGTGTTTCGAGTAAGAGTCCTCGGTACGAAACGAGTGTAATATCATTTCTTGATAACGACATCGTTATTGGCCGATTTTTCGTTCCCTGGTTCGTCATTCTCGTTGATCGGTTTCAACGTTTTCATTTCTTCTTCGTCGACGTGACTGCTCTTCGGATTGTTCCAAGATGCGATCTCGGACGTTGAGAAGAGCGTGTACGCGACGCCACTTAATGTCAACCAACCGGCAGCTATGTAGAACACCCATTTCCATCTGTTGACGGTGTGCTGTATAAAAAATAATATATATATATATATATGTGTGTGTATGTGTGTGTTCATACAATGCCATTTTATATTTAAAATTACATTTTCGAATTTCACATGAACGAGTGTGAAGTTTCGAAAAACAAAAGTAGGCTAGATATGTTTTGTTCCATTTAATGACTTAACTCTGATCAAGATATCCGTGTATTTACAAATCCAGCCTCCTTTATAAACGCACATAGTTGATTCTAATAGCGTTCATAACACACTACGATCGGTGTTTCTTTTTCTCTAGATCGATAACAGTCGATTGATCGGTAGGCCATGACCGGAACTACTTCAGTCAAAGCTCAAGATGGCTTTGATAAAAAATCGATAACAAAGACGTCTGCGATCAAGTGTATCGATTTTTGAATTTTGATTTTTTTGTAATCGATTCATTTTCATTAAATTTTAAAATATTCATTAAAATATTTTTCGTGATATCAACTGATCTCTGTTTATTTATTATAACGATCGTGTGTAGTAAATGAATAGAAAAAAAACAAACTAAATCGGTGGATGTTGTTTATACCTCGTGGAGCGTCAGTGCGCCGACTATCACCGGTGTTAAAAACCCCGTACACGCGGCAAACATGTTGCACAATCCGAACGTCACTCCTGAAACATAAATCGCGAGCTGGTGTTTCGTTTTCGACAAAAGCGACAGTTTGACGAATACCTGCAAAGTTCGGACTGATGTCGACCAAGCTGGGAAGCGGTCCCGACGAGACGGCGCCGTTTACCAACATCGCCGTCGCCAAGAAAACGATCGCCGCGATGTGATTGCATCCCGATAACGCCAAAAAGACCATACATATCGCCTGTCCGAGTGTACCTGTCCGTACAAGAAAACGTTAAGGGGCGATTACTACGCGAGGAAAATATACAATACGGTTCCGAGCATTTCTCGATAAAACTCGATGGTTCAAATTCGAGATCAAGTCGCGTGAACGTACGTATATATTTAAATTAATAACAATCGCTATCTTAAAAATCAAGTGACCTTTGTATATACGTATCTATATTGTTTAAATGTACTTGTCCAGCGTCTACTATGATCATCATTAGAATCGAATCGCGTGCACGTACTTATATATTTAAACGAATAAGAATCGTTTTTTTTTAAAAAAAAATCGAGTTATCCTTGTTTGTACGCATCTGTATTGTATAAATAAATTTGACCAGTGTCTACTATGATCATCGTTTAAGATCAAGTCGTGCGAACGTACTTATATACGTAAACAAATACCAGTCGATGTCTCAAAAATCAAGTTACCTTTGTATGTACGTGTATCTATATTGTTTAAATACATTTAGTCTGCGCTTACTACGATCGCCTTGGTTTGATTTTTTTACTTAATTATGAGTGTAGTAGCGTTATGTTAGCTTAATGTAAGGATGTATACGAATTATAGATGCTGAGGTGTCGATTTCGTATCTCGTGCAAATCTCATTAATAAAAACGATACGACTACGGATTGACTTCGTGTAAAAAGACACTAATATCGCAAAATTCGAAACGTGATAGAATTCCTCGATCGGTATACAAAACTCACATACTGCCGTTGCCAGTTTACGCACGTTCGTCCTCGACATCTTGTCCGTTTCGAGCAAATAGTCGCTGAATATCGAGAACACGTACGAGAAGATCATCCTCAGCAGATGGGGCAGACCGGAGAAAATACCTGTCTGCGCGACAAACAAAAAACGATCGTTAGAGAAAAATCGGTGTAATTCACAGCTTCGAATTTCGTGATAACTTCACTGAAAAAAAAAATTAAAATATATCACTAGCGTAGATAGATTTTCGCCGCCTCCCGCTCTCTCCCAACACTCGTCAGCAATATTTATTCCTGTCGGATTTTTGAATGACAGGTGACGACGTCATGCATCGTAAAGAAACGGAAACTTCCTCGAAAACTATTAAGCGACAATCTAGCTAATTGCTTCGAAGCGTTTAATTATTTACATACGGACGGTAAAGAAACGGTCGTGTGGGGTGGGGGTGGGGGATGAAAATGACATCACAGGGATTAATATCTTAAAAATAACTCGCCGAACGTATGTCGAGACCGTGCACTTGTTTGAAGTAGGTGGGCGCGTGAGTCATCAGCGTGAACAAACCCCAAACGCCGCCCCATTGTGCCAGTATGTTCATCCAGATCGGTCCCGACGTAAATATCGATCGCCATGGCGTCGAAATCTAGAAATAATGAAAAATAATGGATGAAAAACAAAAACAAAAAAGACGCACGTTTGACACAATTGTAAAAAAAACATCCAAATGGCCTCCTAAACTAAATCGTTGTTGTTTTGTTACTTTTTCATAGATTTCTAGATCGAAATCACTACACATATATTTATTATGATTTTCAACGTTTTTTTACGCGTATTAAGATACAAAAAAGCTTATTAGATTTCATTTAAAAGAAGTCACAAGATCTGCATTCATTTCTTCATGACTCGCTAGATGTATATTTAATTTAATAGTTTTAATATTTTTTTGTGCAAAATCTCTAGATTAAATTAATTTTGAAAAATACACGATTGATATTTGTTATTGTTTATCATAAGTAGCTTGATCTTTAAACCGAATTTACTTACATATGAATTTTAATGTCTTTTACGCCTGCTAAGGTGTAACAAGTTTACTAGATTTATTTGAACGAAAGTCACAAGATATGTATTCATTTGTTTCCATGGTTCGCTAGATGTATATTTAATAGAATTTGAATATTTTTTATATGTTTATTTAGGCGAGGATTCGAGAATAAATAAATTCTGAAAAATAACACATATTTGTTTTTCTTTATCGTAGGTAGCTCGATTTGTCGATCGAATTTTCTTAAACATGTATTTATCACGATTGTCAATATTTTTCTACGCCTACTAAGATACAAAAAGTTTACTAGATTTATTTGAACAAAATTTACAAAATCTGTGTTTATTTTTCATGGCTTGCCGGATGTATGTTTAATATAATTTGAATATTTTTTATACGTTTATCGAGGCGAGGCTTCTAGATTAAATATTTTTTTTTAAAAAAATACTGTTATTTGTTTTTGTTTATCTTAAATTACTCTATTTGAATTATTTTCAACGAAATAAAAGACAGTAATACGTTTTTATGAACATCAGAGTCGCCATTTTAAATATTTTCGTTGATTCTTCTCGATTTTTTTTTTGTTTTTATTCACAGTGAAATATTTTAAAAATCATTCCTGCTATAAAAATGTTAGATTCTTACTGAAAAAACGATCTGATTATTTTTCTACGTCGTTCCATACTAAAACGTGATTTTTGCCCTTCCTCGCGAACATATATTTATCGGTTATCATTTTCTAAATAATACAAACAAATATGATCTTACTTTCTTCTTTCCTTTCGACACGGTATTGCCGAGACTCTTGACGATGTAATCGCGTTCGTAATTCTTGATCCTCGGATGCTTTTCGGGCGTGTCGTAAACCAGTAAGTACCATCCGACGTACCACGCGACCCCTAATGATCCTGTCACGTAGAAGACGGGTTCCCAGCCCCAGACTGATATGATGTAACCGCATAACGGGAACGTGAATGCAGCACCGACGCTACTCCCTGTTAAATATACAGATAACTGATGTAGTTCGATTAGTTCCACTCGACGATTAAACACGGTCACGTATCAGAATTAATATCGAGTGATTATTGGAAAATGTCGATAGGTGGATCTAAAAAAAATGTAAAATCGACAAAAATCGTTCAAGATATTATGGATTGATATTTGATATGAAAAATTGTTCAGAATTTTGGATTATCGCAATTATGATGATCTAGATTATTAAGACGAAAAACAAAACTCACTGTTTTTAGTTTTATCGTCTTTATTTTAAAACTATTTTTGAAAAAGCAGTTAAAATTCTATTACAATTTTCAACATCGTACTTATGCGAGCTTGGTTTTTCAACATTAAGACAAAGAAACGTGAAAGACTGACAAATATACAAGAGGAAATGAGAGTAGCTATTTTTCACACACGAGACCAGATATTGTAAACATTTGTAAAAGTCATCAGGCCCAAATATCCGATTAAAAAAATTGTGATAATTTTCTTTTTTTTAATTTCATTTACTGATTGTTATTTGTTATTGACCGATATGTAAACTGTTATGTATGTGATTTTTATTTATTATGCAATATAAAAAATATATATACTGTTTTATTTTACGACTGTGTTCTGCAAAAATCTTGTAAAATTGTAAGTGTTCCGTGATTATGAAAAGGTTAAGAACCACTGATCTATTAGACACATGTGTTCGATTGATCGAGACGGCGGTGAAATTTAAAACCGTATGAAAAAACAACGAAAGTAGTTGGCGTTGACCGATATGCCAATGTTGATCAATTTGTTGGTTTTTAATTTTTAAAATTTTGACAATCAGCGTTCACAGGATCTAACATGAGTTATTTTTTGACTTCAGTTTTTTTATGAAGATTTAAAATATAACATTTATATATTTTAAACTAATATAATTAATAAAATCATGGGATACAAAAATACCTTACGTCGAGTGACTTTGGATAATTCAAAACCGAGAAATAAAAATTCAAAACAAGAATGGAAAAATTAATAAATTGAAATTTTTCCTCGATACAAAACAAGATATCATGATTTCATAATTACAAGCGATTGATACGATGACGTAATATCGACAATTGTTTTTTTTTAAAAAAAACGACCGACGACATGGATATCGATATTTAATTTTCATACGATACGCAATTGTCCGGGGACATATTTCGAAGAACTGTCGCCCGTTTTCGAGCGAATCGATCGAAAGTGTGTGCCATAAAACGATCGAAACAATCGAAAATCGTCCGTCTGGGAGTTGAGAACCGCGCCAGTAATTGCGTATGTCGACGCAGCGAATTTTTCCACCGTCCGACTAATTAATTAGGAAATTTAATCCGCGCACGGACGACAGGCAGGACGGAATTCTTTTTGCATAGAGACTAGGTATTTTATTACTCGTGCGTTTTTAGAAACGGTCGCTCGTGAACGGTTCGTTTGTATGAAACTATTATGGAATATCGGAACACCGTACGGACCTAAATAAGCAGATACGAATTTTCCTCTCTCGTTCGGCGGTATCCACTGAGCGGTCATGTTGTGCATCGACGGCCACGCGAATCCCTGAAAACGACGTACATTTACATTTTGCATTCAAAAGGTTTATACATACATTTATTTATCTAACACTAGATATGCCGACCGGTCAGAACGACCGGTTTCAAAGTAGTGCTAAGGAAAATGACAAATGAAGTAAGGGGGCTACTATTACTACCATTTATCATATCATGCGATTTCAGTATTTGAGTGAAAAATATAATTTCTTATTATTAGAAGTTCTTTTGTTATTACTGATTGCACTGTTATTATTACTGATTACTATTATCACTGTCATTTTTTTTTGATTGTTATTATTACTGTTCTTTTGTTATTACTGATTGGTTAAAAATTACATTTTTTTTTCAACTAACTACCAACCGGTCAGTATAACCGATTGGTAGAAATAGGTTTATACCAGTTTTTGGTATATCTAGTGTTAATATAATTTACTGCTTTTTAATCTCATTTGGGTTACCCTATATATAGGGTCATCCAAATGCGACGCCTAGATTTGTGTTTTATTAAAAAGAAATATGTGTGTAATTTCTTTTGTTTCTTTTTAATAAAACACAAATCTAAACGTCACATTTGGATGTCCATATATATATATATATGGACATCCAAAAAAAATTTCATATATATATATATATATAAGAGGGTAGTTTGATAAGTATGGTAAAAAAGTAAGAAAAATTAAATTGAAAAATTTAATTAAATTAATTAATTAAATTAAACAATAAATAAATTTATCATACTTATCAAACGACCCTCGTATATATATATATATATATATATATATATATATATAATTTAGTTGGCCTTGCTATCGTCTTCACGGCTTATAAATATAAAGTCATAGAGATTTTTATCTCTATGACTTTTTATTATACAAACAAATTTGTACATCAAAATTAAACAATAAAATTTTTGGAATTGGAATTGGAATTGGAATTTTTATCTCTAGAGCTCTGAGGATAATCGCATCGCCAACTAATCTCACATAAATTAAACAAATGAACAATAAGTGATTATTTGACATTTTTATAGAATCTAGTGGCGTTGGTATGAATTTTTCATTTGTCTAAAAATGTATTAATTGCAGTTCCGAACGAATGAACAACAAAATGGCGGCTGTCGAGTTACTTTTTTACATTTAATTTTGAATAATTCATATTAAGGTAAATTTGATGACGTTTAAACTATCAGACGACTCTTAGAAGTTCCCTTAGTATATTGAAAATATATAATAAAATTTTTATACAAAAATGGATTCGTAGAAAAATGATGCTTAGAATATCAGGTGACTCTAAGGGAGTATTCTAGTCTAGACGCACGAATTTTAGATGTTTTTCAAGCGCTATAAAAAAAAAACAAATATTTTTACTATCCATTTTTTATCAGTTATTTGTTGATATTTTAAGAGTATAAAAAAGTATTATTAAAAACAAAAAAATCAAAATTGAAAAAGGTACAGGCTGGCAAAGTGGGGGCTCGAAAAAAAAAGTGATTCTTGGTTGACGTGGATCCAACCCTTCCGGTCATTTGAAGCAAAAATTTTTTTGAAATTATTGAAAAAGAAGGTTGTAGTAATATCCCCGCCTAGGGAAATTAAAAAAAAATTTTTTTTCGCAAAATGGCGGCAGTGTGAAAAAACAGTCATTTTTTGCCTTATTTTTTTCAACTGTCAGAATTTTTTAAAAATAGTAAAAAACAAAATTTTCAAAAAATCCTAGGCGGGGCAATCACTGTTATATTGAGAAGCTCTGTACCAAATTTCAAGTAAATCGATCCATTAGAACTTGAAATATCACGTCAACCGTGTCGAAAAAAGTAGTTTCGAGAAAAACGCGTTTAAAGTTGATTCGTTCCGGCCAGACCGGATTGATTGGCGCGTCACAAACATAGCTATAACTCCGAAAATAATTCGAATTTCGAAAAATCCTCTTAAAGACATATTCTTAAATGACTAAACTTTGAAAATATGCAAAAAATCGAATTTTTCGAAATTCTAGACTAGAATATCCCCTTGATGTATTGAAAAGATATAACAAAAGTTATATCCTATATCTAACCTAAAAACACACACTTTATATATGTATATATATATATATATATATAGTGTTTTTTTTTTGTTAAATATAACTTTTGATAATGATTCAATTTAAAGTTCTGCTATTCTTAAAAACATCTATACAATGATTGATTCAAAGAAAACAGAAGTGAAAAAAATAGAATTTATCTCTGTTTTGAAATTGTTTCGAATTCACTTTAATGCAAATGGATTATTAACCCAACAACGTAAGATAACATCATCGATATGTCAACACAAGTATCTTAAGCCGCTGTAGTAGCTGTTGTCGCCGATAAGAATGAATTAAGAAAAGATCAAGTGTGCGTATACCTAAAACGTACCGAAACAAACCCTTGCAGTAATCTGATCAACACGAGCAATTTGTGATCGACGAACGCGACGGTCGGTATCAGAAAACAGAGCAACGACGCGGTGAAATTCGCCAATCCGAACACCAGCTTCGTGCCGTACCGTTTGGCGAGCACGCCGCCCGGGATCTGCGTGAGCCAATGTAACCAGAAGTAGCTGCCGAGTATTTGTCCCTGTTCGTGCGCGTCCCAGTCGAACACGTACGCGTCGTCGTCGGCGTCGTCGCGCGACGTCGACGTCAGATTGGCGTCGTCCGTCGGCATATCGGTCTCGTTCGTTTCCGGTTCGAGACATTCGCTCGTGATGAATGCGGTCGTCGTGCCGGTCGGACGATGACGGACCATCGCGACGATGCCGATGTTCATGTTCGTTCTGACCATGTAGTTGATAGCGAAACCGGCAAAGACCAGATACCAGAGAACGTTTCGGGTCGATATGCATTCGGTTTCATCTGTATAGGGTAATCGGATAAAGAGAACAAATACCGTCAGAGAAGGTTATCGGAATTTCGAAAGAGATCCATAAAAAAATATGGTCGATTTTATATCAGGGCGTTTTTTTTTTTAAGCGTGATAGAACTTAAAAATGAATACCTATTGAAAGTTCTATTTAACCTAAAAAAAACACCCTACATATAGGGTCATTCAAATGTGACATCTAGATTTGTTTTATTTTTAAAAAAACAAAAGAAGCTATACACATGTTTCTTTATACACCATCCTATATACATATTTCTTTTTAAGAAAACATCTAGGCGTCACATTTGTATGACTCTCTCTCTCTCTCTCTCTCTCTATATATATATATATATATATATATATATATATATATATATATATATATAAAAATCTAGTAAGCAATAAATAATAACAATTATTAAATAAAACATAATATAAATGTGTCCAACGCTTACTATTTATAAAAACGAAATTAACATTTCTAATTAAACAATCGACGCCTACTATAACATCGATAAATATCAATATAAGAAAACAATATATAAATGAAAAACAATGAACGTTCATTCAACGCTTACTATTCACAAAATCGAAATAAATAAAAAACTAGTTACCTTAAAATCCAATCAACGCTTACTATTATATTAACGAAAAAAAGTTATTTTTTTTAAAAAAAATACATTATTACAATTAAATATATATAGGGTATCCCATCAAGAGCACGCAACTTAATTTTTAAATAAAACGTATCTTTTTTGAGTGAGCGATAATGAGTGTGTGTTCCTGATAGGACACCCTGTATATATATATATATATATATATATATATATATATATGTGTGTGTGTGTGTGTGTGTGTGTGTATGTATGTATGTATAAATATAATTGATTGACTCACCTTTGCTCCCCATCTTCTGACGCGGTTTATTCGAAAAAGAAGTACACAAAACCAATCTCAATACATTGTTGTCGTCGATCGAATTCCGAATCAGAACGGTCGTTGCATCTCATTGACGTCTAAATCTGCGCTGTCACCCCGACTGCCGACCGACTACTGTTTTGTGACACAAACGTTGTCTATGTGTGCATGTTTATACGAATGTATAATTACTTTTATAATCTTATCAGTGGAATTAAACGACGAGGGTATCATTTAAGATGTGTGTTTGTAAAAATCTCGTACGAGTTGTCATATTTTCTCGGCGGCTGTTGTTTTCCTACACGATACTGTTTTAGTTACATTCGGAATGAAACGCACGGCCTGCTTGTATATATTTTTCGTCGATGTCTAGATAACTAATAAATGATTTTCAGTAGGTGGCCATGATTTCGAATATAACTGATATCAAGTAAACGATGATATCAATTGTTTCCAACGCATGGCCTACTTATATATATATATATATATATATATATATATATATATATATATATATATATATATATATATATATATATATAAAGAATGTTTTTCAGGTTAGATAGAGCTTTTGATAGTGATTCAATTCAAAGTTCTATCACGCTTAAAAAAACACCTATATGTTCTCATAGGATTGTAACCGGTGGTAAAAAATCCATTTTGTAATAAACCAATTTTTAAACAAATGAACAACGATTTCATCTAATTAAACTCTACTTCAAACACCGAAGTCCAGTTTGACCCTGAAATAATGTCTTTTGTATGTTTAGTGAGATATCCATGAGGCGATTCATTCAGAATTGCTGAAACCTAAAGATACGATAATGATTGAAGTCTATTGTCAGCAGTTGGAAATATCATAATAGGGGTTCTCATAAAACGAACGACCTGCTTTTATCAACAAGAAGGACGTTATCTTGCAGTACGATAACACGTAACCACGTGCAGCGTGAATCATGGAGAAGAAAATCAAGGCGCCGGGATGGGAATTATTACCGTATCCTCCCTAATCACTAAATGTAGCTCCATTTAGGTCGCTGGAGCATTCACTTTCTAGGGGAAAAAAATCCCAAATGACTATAAAAACAAAAATCATTTCGAGTCATTTTTCTTTTTGAAAAAACAGAATTTTTCAAACGAGGCGTTAAATCTTTAAAGACAAAATGGCGAAGTGCCAGTCACTAGAACATTCACTTTCTGGGGAAAAAATCCTAAATGACCATAAAAATAAAAATCATCTCGAGTTATTTTTCTTTTTGAAAAAATCAGAATTCCTCAAACGAGGCGTTGAATTTTTATGGACAAGATGGCGAAGTGTCATAGATAAGAATGGCGATTGTATCATTGATTAAAAAACAAAATCTTTTTGTACAAACTTGTTTCTGTATTTCATTTTAAATACGTCATTACTTATGGGAGTCACTTATATATATATATATATATATATATATATATATATATATAATTAGAGAGAGAGAGAGAGACATTTAATAAATTTGTAAAACATAATTCATTTCAATGTTAACTTGATGTCCTGTTGATACCGGTTTCGGCATTCGCGCGTATTTGTTTTAGTTTCAAAAATGACTTAAGATAACCGAAATCAAAACACAAACACGTGTACGTTGTTTGCACGCCTGTCGTATTGTTTTGAGCCGAATTACATTCGAAATTATTTACTACCTCTGCGTCTACTCTGTCAGATTTACGACATGGTATTTACGTGGTTGTCTTAGCACCGAACAAACAAAAGCGGGCCGATCGTCGTTTAATAAACGCCATCTTATCGCACATACTTTTGATCTCACGTTGATTCCGTTCGAACGTGCATACTTGGCCGCACGTTGGGGAAAAACGGCGCTCGTGTTTCGGACGGATTTATGGTACAATAATTCATAATGACGAATATTTTTCCACCTGTTGTCGAATGACATGTCGTCGTGGCGTGCGAGTTGTTTATCTCTCGAACGAGGGATGGACAGAATGCGATAAAATGTCTCGTCGACATGGTATAATAACATTTTTCTCCAAAATATAGTTTGATGATCCACCGACGTCATAAACTACAGTAATACAATTGTTTAAGACGAAATAGAAGCGTATGATTTATGTACACAAGTTCCGACTTGTTTAATTTGAAGGAGGCCTTATATTTTAATCACTTTTTTAGATAATCGATTATCAGGCAATAATTAAAAGAACGAATACGATTATCGAGTGTACGATACCACGCCAGAGATGTGTCTCGTATCGGACACAGTTCACGTTCAATTACCGTAGGTCACGCGTCCACGTTCCATTATTGACAGAAGCGGTCATTGTTTGACGAACAGACACACCGGCAAATAACTGATATGGCGACGACGTTCAGTAATGAAGCGAACGATTGCGATAAAATGTTTGTATGGAAGCGTTGTCGTAGTTTTGGAACATTGCGACGACTGTGTGTCGATGTTGGATGTAAAACAACGCACGTTCGTATATAAAACATGTACATGTTTTTTTAAAATTTTTTTTTTTTTTGTTTATGTCAATGGCAACATAAATAGATACCCATTTGTTTTCAATCGTCATTTGTTATTATTGTTTACTTTCCACGACTCAGATCTGAGGTTGCCTGATCAATTATTGATGATATACATCAGTGGATGTTCATAGGAGACTCGATCATAAAACATTTACACTGTTATTTTTGCAAAGAAAATCTTAGTCGGCCACAAAGTTAATTCGTAATCGTCATTTGTTATTTTCTGTGAATCAGTTCTAAGCCTACCTGATTTATTTTAGAATAAAAACATCAGGTCAGTGATTATACGGGACTCGGTCAGATTTTTTTAAAAATATTTTTTCACGCAACTCAAATATTAATTAGCATGCGTGTATAATTGTCATTTGTTATTATTTTGTTGTCGCTGTAACCCAAACCCAAATTTTTTTGATCAATTATCGAATTTTCTTAAGAAAGTCGATCATAAAATATTTAGTTTTTTTTAAAAAAAAAACTTTAAATTGGCTACGATATTAATTATCCATGTATCCTGATCGACATTTGTTATTGCTGCTTATTTACTGTAATTGAGATTCAAAGATATTGACTGTTGAGGGAACTCAGGTCTAAGCCTACCTGATTAATTGTTGATACACAACAGCGACCGTTCTCAGAAAACTCGATCATAAATCGTTTTACATATTTTTTTTTTAATCTAAACTGGCTTGGATGTCGATTATCCCACTTACGCCGATCGTCATTTATTATTTCTGCTCATTTACTGTTATTCAGATCTAAGCTCATCTGATCATTTTTTTAAAAAAATATGGACAGATTATTTCCTGTAACTCAAATCTAAACTTACCTGATCACACTAGAACAAACTTACATAGGGAATTTGGTCACAAAATATTTATATGAGTTATTTATTTAAAAAAATCTCAGGTGTCTACAATGTTAATTATGCATATATGCTAATCGTCATTTGTTATTTACTGTAACTAGAGTCTAAGGTTATCTGATCAGTTATCGATGTTACATAGCAATAATCGTTCATAGGAAACTTGATCATAAAACATTTATACAATTATTTTTTCAAAAAAAAAATCTCAGTCGGCTGTAACGTTAATTACCCATACATTTCAATCGTCATTTGTTATCGTTGTTATTTTAAGGTTGCTTGATCAACTCGTAACGTTCTTTTCTGTTGTTTCCCTAGCCGCCTGATTATAAAATACAATTCTTTGTTTAATTCTTTCGCGATTTTAAACCCACATAAACGTTCTCAAAAACGCACACTGCGATTTAAGAATTCATTCACCTGTCGGAACAAAACTGTGCTTCACTATCGTTGTTATTTACTGTAACTCAAGTGTCTAAGACTGCTTGATCGACTCTCGATGTTCTTTTGTGCCGTTTCCCTAGTCACTCGATTCTGAAATACAATTGTTTGTTTAACCCTTTCACGCGCCCCAATAAAACGCACGCTGTTAGTCGAGGATCTATACATATTTCAGAATAAAATCGTGCTCTATTATTGTTTATATTTGATTTATTCTAGTTCAAGTCTAAGGTTTCCCGATCAACTCGCGATGTTCTTTTCTATTGTTTCCCTAATCAACAACTGGATCAAGAAACAAAAAAAAATCGAAATTTCTTCGATATATTGAATATGACTATTTCAGTGGTTCTAAAAAGTTTCATGCGCTCTAGATCTAGTTATCCACGCCGATGTTCGTCACCACTGCCGCTTTCGCTCCCACCTACGACTAGAGCACGTTTTTCGGGTACCAGAAACTTTATTATTTACACTAACTCAAATCTAAGATTGCCTGATCAACTCGCGATGTTCTTTTCTATTGTTTCGCTAGTCAACAACTGAACGAGGCAACAAAAACAGTTGAATATGATTTCTAGCGATTCTCCAGATCCAGATACCCACGTCGATCCTCGTCGTCGTCGTCGTCGTCACCATCACAGCCACTTTCGTTCCCACCTGCAACTAGAGTACGTTTTTCGGGTAACAGAGTACAAAACACGTCCGTTATAACAATAAACGTGGTGTGTTTATTTATCTAATCACATGTTACAATACATAAACGAGAAAACAATTTACAGCGTGATTAAGCGAACACATACGTATTTTTATTATTCACACCATCTATATAAACTTATATCGTCAGATGATTTGTTTTTATTTTTGTTTTTATTTTTTGTAAATTCATTATAATTTTTTTTCGCCTATAAATTTAACAATAACAATCGTTTCTCGAAGAAAAACGAAAAACCGAACGGAAACGTACGAATGGAACCTTGTTTGTTTTTTTTTTTGTTTCGTGTGTGTTTCGTTTTGTGTGTGTGTGTTGTTTTTTTTTTTGTTTCTAGTTCGTGTTTTCTTATTCAGTTCGTTTCATATATGGTTTGGTTGTCTTTTTTCCAGTTCGTCTAGTCAAAAAGTTCCTCGGACAAGACCCGATCGTCTTGAACGAAACACATCCCCCCTCCCCGTTCTTTTCGTCCCCCTCTCGACAAAAAAGACAAACAACATCCGATACGAAAACAGTCTGTTTCATAGCCGTCTCGTAATACTGCTTTTTTTTGTTGTTCTCGTTACAATTCTAACAAAAGATTAGAGAGACGTTTTTGTTTCGCAATGTTAATGTGCTTTGTCTTTTTTCTCGTATAAATTTTTGTTAATACTGTCTTTTTTTCAATGGTCACGTTTTTCGTTTTGTCTTTTTTTCTTTTTTAAAAAAAATCGATATCTGACGTGAAAAATCGAATCGGAAAAAATCGATAAAATATTGAAAAAAAAAATGTAAATTAACCTGTTAAGGAATGTCAATAGTATATAAAAACGGAAATCAAGACGTCTATGCATATCATTTTTAAGGCAAACATTGCAAAGTGCCGGATCGAGTGAACCGCGCACGTACGGCACCCGCGATCGTCGCAGCAGACGTGATTGATTTTCATCGTTTCCATAGCACGCTTTCAACACGCGACCGGGACGAATGAAAAACGATCGCGGGTGCCTTAGGGCGCGATCCGATCCTGTCTAGTTTTAAAAAATCCAAGTATGCGTTATTATTTATATAATGCTCTCCTCTCGTCGCCCGTCTCTCTCTCTTTCTGTCTCACACATTCGTCGGTTCTCGTGCTCACTCTTGCCGCTCGTCGTCGCCACATCTCGTCCTCTTCGTCATTGTTTCACGCACTCTCTCTCTCGTTCTCATATTTACATCTATTTACATTTAATGTTTTACGTAAGTTAAAATCTACGATTGCAGTGTTCAGCAGTAAGTAATACCGTTTTACAGTGACTTATGTTATCGACTTAAACGTAAATTCACTTATAATCCTGTAACGTTCATTTATTTTTATTTATTTCATTATATATATTTTTTCTTCTTTTTCGTTAGTCTTCATACGTATTCGATTACTGATAATTGTTGCTTGATTAGCTGGTTTAAAGACCTGCGAGTCGTCAATGTTGGATAGATAGATAGATAAGCGGCATGAACTACAAATTAAAGTTATTTTTCACTAAAAATAAAAAACAAAACAGCAACGACATTCGATGTGAAAAAATTGTCAATCGTTTCGAAAACAACCGAACGACGTGTACGGAAATGAACGTAGCTCGACGTCTCTAGTAGGCTGTACATTTTTGTGTTTTTTAAGTCGATGATCGTAGGTTGCCGGCTGGCTGTTAATTTGATCCGTCATTAGCACAATCGAAGATGGCGTGCGAATTTGATTCTCAGTTGTCGAAATCGGTCGAAAAATCATAAGCCCATTTTTTTTTCGTAAAAATATCGGATTTGTAAAGAGACAGAAGGTGGATTTTTCTGTAAATACCGTCCTAGGGGAATAAATTGTAGTTATTAATTTTTTTCACGAAATTTCCAATTCGTTCGATCGAAAAATAATGCAAATCCGTTTCGTTTCTTAAATCGTTTAGTCATAAAAATATTTTTTAGCAATGAAATTTATTGGGATGAAAAATATTACTTTAGGTATAAAGAAAAACGAAATAATTGTATATTATTGGATGTGTATAGAGGAAAGAAGTGAAACAATTGCTTGTCTGTCATCGAATCATCCGATCGAAAACCAGAAATTTGTTTACAAGAAACAAAAAAATCTCGCTGTAATTGTTTTATGTTAAATCATCTCGATCAAAGGTATCTAGTGGCCTTATAGATAGTTTTATTATCTAGTTCACTGATGTCAGTGAGCGAGGATTATAAATACTTCATAATCCTCGCTACTCATGGTAGCAGAGCATACAGAAACGATCGAAGAACTCCACGACCGATTTTGTTTTACCCAAATGAACCAATACTGACGGTCTTCATTAACAGTTTGAAAACAAATGGACGTCTCGTTTAAAAAATCCAAAAATTCCATTTTTCAAAAACAAACGACGTTCGTTGGAAAATATTTTTTTTAAAAAAAACAAAGGACAGTCGGCAGCAAAAACCCTGAAGTTTATATAAATGGACGATAATTCGAATTTTTTCAAATTTTGTTTTTTTTCGTTGTTTAAATCGGTCATCGATGTTTGTTTGTTTTTGTTTTTAAAACAAAACGAACACATCCGCGAACAATTGATTTAGTCAGCCTACTCGTCCGCCATTTACGATTGAAAAACAACTATTTATCTCACATCGGCCTACTGCGTTCGCGATTATTTAAAGAAGCGCAACATCGCACGTCCGCATGCGTTGCAGACATCTCAACAACGGTCGTCTATAAAAGCGTTAACATCGATCGTTGACGCGCGTTCGTCTCGACACTCTCCGTCTCGTCGTCGTTCGACGCAAAAGAAACTCAAACTATTCGACCGAGTTCGATTATTTCGTCGAAATGTCGGATCCAGACGGAAGCGTTCCTAATACGACAAGCGAATCAATTCGTGACGAGTTCATTATCGTTATTGTATTCTTTTTTCTTTGGAAAAAAGAGGAGACAACAATCGTGATAAATAAATGAACGTATCGAAAAAAAACGTGCGCGGTCCGTTCAGTTTGCGTTCTCGACGCGGCGACGTGACAATTCGAAAACGGACGAACCGGAAACGGAGTGTATATATATATAAAAAAAAAACACGCGAGCTACGGAAACAGTACGCGCGCGACAAGACAGCAACGTCGCGCGCTCACTTGTTCCGTGTCTATTCAATAATTTGTTTTATGTAATTTTTTATACGCTAGATTTACGACGTACTAAGTATGCAAATTTTACATAATGCAGCAGCTCGATGCCCGGTGATATGACGTATAGATGCGAGTGAAATCGTACGAGTGGGTGGGTGGGTGGCTGTGTATGTATGCATGTACGTGTTCATGTATACATCGAGTTTTATTTTTTTTTTTTAATCGACTGAACGTATCGGTTCGAATGGCGAATGTTCGAAACTATGAGATGGTCAAAACATACGAAAATGAAATGCGAAGGATTCCTCTCGTTCGTTTGTTTAAGATAGGATAGCGATGTTGATATTACCGGTTATTATTATTATTTAATTATTTTTTTGGTGTTCATGTAGTAACATAGTATCATAGAATGTATTATATACACATATATACATTACATATATAAATATATATATATATATATATATATATATATATATATACATATACATACATACACCCGTCCCTCAATTTACGTGGAGTATCCATTCCACGTGGATTTGTTTTACGCGAATAAAAATCGCGTAAATTGAGTCTGTCAGTACAATAGAAAAAATATTCGAAATAAAAGCTAGTAAAGTTGTAGAAATACAAATCTATTTTACATAGTTTAACAAAATAATAATGACGTTTTAGAAAACAAAAGTAAATAAATTTGTAATTCAAAACAATCAACATTATATATATATCGTGCTTTTATACTTTCAAATAAGAATTTGGGTCACTTTGATATGTAATAAATTCCATGAAAAAATTATACAAAATGAAATCTATCTGACCGCGTATAAAAAGTGCCGCGAAAATTGCAGAACGGGTGTATGTAAATAATTTTGCAATCCGTATATTTTACACGCCACTCCCTGTCAAGTTCAATTTAATAACGACGACAAATAGAAAAATTATGATCTTAAAATGTCCATTGTTTATTAAACAAAAAATGTCAGAGCATTCTATTTATAGTGGTTATTATTAAACTGTCAATATTATTTACGTTTACAAAGCATGCCAGGTTTTTCAAAACAATCGCCGATATGTAAATAGCGTTCTTCTTCGCACGTGTCATGGAAATAACAGTTTTTTAGGTTCATATTTTTACGGTTCGAGCAAAACAAACGATTATTATATTTTCCTATCGGCATTTTTATAGTATAATATTTTATGTGATATATTACAGTCGTTTGTTTGTTCATTTGTAAGTGACAAGAATCTGCAGTGTAACAATTATGTCTTTACAAGGAGGATTCAGAATCACAAAATTATATATATATATATATATATATATATATATATATATATATATATATAAAATTTTGACACATTTGCTGTCTTTTATTATTGTCAAACATAAATATATTCGAATTTACACAAAAGTATTGAAATAATGGCGAAAATTAGATGTAGGTTAGAATTATGTACACACATAAAAATTATGTCGTTTACATAAATACAAAGAGAGCAAGTCGGTTTTAAAATATTGATGTTGCCACTTCTAACGTTTGTATATACATATATATATATATATATATATATATATATATATATATATATATATATATAATGTTTTTTAAGTGTGTTAGAAATTTATATTGAAATAAATTTAAATTTCTATCACTCTTAAAAAAAACAATCTCTCTCTCTCTCTCTCTCTCTCTCTCTCTCTCTATATATATATATATATATATATATATATATATATATGTATGTATGTATGTATGTATGTATGCATGCATGTATGAATATTAATATATGAAGAATATTTTTTGGGTCAAAACGAGAGATTTTCACTTATATACAATAAACTGATATATATATATGTATATATTTGTACAGGTTTATTTTTATTAACTGTGTACACTGTCATCAGTTGTTTTTCAATTACAGATTTTCTTAAAACCAAATCGTTTCGTTTTTTTTTAAAAAAAAAAATGTCAAATTCCACAGACTTTGAATTTTTATAAACGACTGATTAATCGAACCCGTACGAATAAATTAGTAACTGAACACAACAAGAGTTACAAAGTGTACAAAAGGTGTTTATTTTTCGCTTTATTTAGCTATAGAATGTGTTTTAAACCGTGATAGAACTTTAAATTGAATCCCTATCGAAAATTCTATCTGACCTAAAAAAACATTCTTTATACATATACATATATACATATATATATATATATATATATATATATATATATATATATATATATATATATATATATATATATATATATATATATAGAATGTATTTTAGGTCAGATAGATATATATTATGATAGAATGGATTCAGATAGAATTTTCGATAGGGAT
Organism: Neoneuromus ignobilis; assembly: GCA_029203775.1. Lineage (NCBI taxonomy): Eukaryota > Metazoa > Arthropoda > Insecta > Megaloptera > Corydalidae > Neoneuromus > Neoneuromus ignobilis. Next base: position 61,309,833 of record CP092088.1, on the reverse strand, counting down.
TCAATTTAAAATTCTATCACGCTTAAAAACACATCTATATAAGCAAATACACATTTCGATGACCGTGTCATCATCGCTACTGAGTCGTGTTACAAATCGTAGATTTTATAACACAGCGCTTGACGAACGCGAAGTTGGCGTGGTCATCGAAATGTTTTTCTGCTTACCAATCAAATCAAACGAAAAATAAACAACCGTCGAACATTTCCGTTATATACTCGAACGATCGTTTTGTTCAAAATATGATTGTCGACGATGGGGGTTGGCCGTTCGAAATCTCTCGTCCGGCCCCAAAATCCGTGAACACAGTTGTCGAATTTCCGCAGTGCCGTAACGAATAACATATAACAGAAAACAAAAGTAACAAATGAATATAATGTATCCTATACACATACATATAAATTAACTTAAAAAGTATATGACTAGATAAAATGAGGTTATGTTATCTATTCGATATTTTTCGTACGTTTTTGAATCATTTTCAAAATTCTTTTATGACTTTTTTTGATATATATATATATATATACAGAATAGTCTAAATAAGACTGAAGGATTTAACCTTTAGTCATGGTTTATATTCTTCAGTCTCATTTGTACCATTCTCTCTCTCTCTCTTTATATATATATATATATATATATATATATATATATATATATATATATATATATGTCATTGGAATATGATCATTATTTCAATTACTCAATTTTTTTTTAAATTAAACAACTAAATAACAATTTCGATTGAAAATCCGAGCCGAACCAAAACTACACATCTATCAATTATTTCTTTGAGAATAACAGAATTATTTTCTTTCTATAAAAAAAATATATACACAACAATGGATATTCTCTTTGTACGGATTTCGATAAAAGATAATTTACCCAACTTGACGTTTTTAATTGAAAAACGTCGAATATAAAATCCGAAACAATAATAAAACATTATCACAGTTTTGAAAAACATGCGTCGGTTATAACAATTAACGTTAATTAAATTGTCCTATGATTCAGATTAGATAAAACAATCAGGTTAAGTTTTGTTTTTCGTTCGAGATGTTCGCGAACGAGGACGGTTCCGTTTGTTAGTCTTTTCGTTAACAGATACGCTTATCGGATGTCTCTTATCGGACGTTTCATTTCTCAACAACAATTTGTTTTTGATTCAGTGTACTTTAGAATTTATTTTAAAATTAAACCTTGGTCTGTTTTTGATAGACCGACCGACCGATTTACCTCGATCTATTTTTTTTCACATTAGTCGTACTCTTTTTTAGTTGAACGGTTAATAATTTAGTTATTTTTCCATTTACACAATGATATTAAAATATAGTTCTTATAAATTTACCGAAATTAACAAAAAGAAAACTATTCTGGATCGCTTGATATTTGCATTAAAATCAAAAAGAATCGAGTAAACGCTGACTATTGAAACGATTTTTTTTTGGAAAATATTTTTTTTAAAATTCACTGAAATAACAAAGAAAAACTCTCCTAGATCACTTGATATTTTCATTAACTGTTTTTTTATATATATTATTATTATTAAAGAATCGAGTAAGCGCTGACTATTGAAACAATTTTTTTTTTGGAAAATATTTTTTAAAATTTACTGAAATAACAAAGAAAATTCTCCTAGATCACTTGATATTTTCAACAACTGTTTTTTTTTTCAATATTACTATTATTTAAGAATCGAGTAAGCGCTGACTGTTGAAACGAGTTTGATATTTTCGCTGACTATTGAAACAATTTTTTTTTTGGAAAATATTTTTTAAAATTTACTGAAATAACAAAGAAAATTCTCCTAGATCACTTGATATTTTCAACAACTGTTTTTTTTTCAATATTACTATTATTTAAGAATCGAGTAAGCGCTGACTGTTGAAACGTTTTTTTTGGAAAATATTTTTTAAAATTCACTGAAATAACAAAGAAAAACTCTCCTAGATCACTTGATATTTTCATTAACTGTTTTTTTTATATATATTATTATTATTAAAGAATCGAGTAAGCGCTGACTATTGAAACAATTATTAAAGAATCGAGTAAGCGCTGACTATTGAAACAATTTTTTTTTTGGAAAATATTTTTTAAAATTTACTGAAATAACAAAGAAAATTCTCCTAGATCACTTGATATTTTCAACAACTGTTTTTTTTTCAATATTACTATTATTTAAGAATCGAGTAAACTGTTGAAAATTTTAAAATTCACTTTTCCTAAATATTATTATTATTAAAGAATCGAGTTGACTGAAAATATTTTTTAAAATTTACTGAAATAACAAAGAAAATTCTCCTAGATCACTTGATATTTTCAACAACTGTTTTTTTTTCAATATTACTATTATTTAAGAATCGAGTAAGCGCTGACTGTTGAAACGTTTTTTTTGGAAAATATTTTTTAAAATTCACTGAAATAACAAAGAAAAACTCTCCTAGATCACTTGATATTTTCATTAACTGTTTTTTTTATATATATTATTATTATTAAAGAATCGAGTAAGCGCTGACTATTGAAACGAGTCATTTATTTTTTTTAAAAAAAGTACATAAATGTTATAATGTTGTCATTGTTTTACTGATTTTTAGATGTTTATTTACGAAAACAAAAATAGTGAACCGCAGGTCACTTGATCCGTTCAATATTATTTTTATTCATCAACAGTCCAGGTCACTCGATATATTCGATTGTTTCTTATTATTTCGTCGCCAATTTGTGATGAAAAACCAAGTCGGCGTTGATTATCGAGACGAACTATTATTTATTTTTTTAAAAAAAAAGAATACGGAAATTTAATTCGTTCAAATAATTTAAATCGCTTGCTACGATCGTTCAACAAAAATTCAATATTTTATTGTCATCTAACCCACCCCACCCCCTTTCTCGTGTAAATAAACGTTCGTAATAAATATTAGAATTCTAACATTCGAAAATTTCTTGAAATTTTCACAACATACGACATTTTTTTGGATCTCTATCGAACTGTGAAATTGTCTAAACAATCGAAGATCGTTTAATTAATTGATATTGTTATCTGTTTAACGTTTTTCGTGTCGGTTTTTGTTTTTTAAAAAAATGTATAATAGTGTCTAAGAGACAAACGATCGTCTGTGATGAAAAACCGTTACGAAATTGATTTTTTTCGGTCTGGAATTGTCATCGCTTTTGATAAAAACGTTTATACGAATCGTACGACAAAGCGTCCTCTATCTGTTATAACATAACCTCATTTTTTTTTTGTACATCAAATCATAATTTACACCGACATTTCAATTATTATATACAGAACTAATATACCGCGAATAGATCCGTTCGAACGAAATGAACATACAGTTGAAAGCTATGTATATATTTATATATATATATTAGGTATATTATATATGTGTTTTTTAAAACGATCGGCCCTTCAAAAAAATCCCAACCGTTCGTCTCGTCGTACTTCAAAAAAAATCCACGTTTTTTTTTCTTAAAAAAAAACACAGTCCTCGTGAAATAACGTAACGTGTCTGTCTGTACGTGTTTCGTTTCCTTGTTTTCAAAAAAAATAAAAATAAATAAAAACTTCTTTTCCGTTTCGCATAGACGACGGGTCGCGGGTTTCGGGTCGAAACCCGCGACCCGTCCCCGAACGACAATCGCGCGACGTCCAAAAACAAAACGTTCGTCGATCGTCGTTCGTTTCGCCAAAACGAAAACGAACAAAACACATCGATCCGTCGTTGTCTGAACACTTTCATACGTTCGTTTGTTTCGTCGTTATTTTCCTTTCGCGTACGCGCGCGTGTCTTGTTTTTCGTTTGGTTTGCTTAATCGTTAAACGGTGCGCATGTAAATACGGATCAAGTATACTATGAATGGATTTTTTTTTTTTTAAACAAAAATAAAAGGTCGAAACAAACGATGTCTGAATTGATTACGTGTAAATATATTAAAATGTGATGATTTCTCGATGTCGAGAAGATCGCAGAGCGTTTTGGACGTTTTTGTCACAGTTCTAGATCTGTTCATTTAATTATTTATATATATATATTAATTTTTTTACATATATTTGTAATGCTTTTTTTTCTCTTCTTAATTAAGTGCTCGATCTCTATTCAATGTTTCTGATACGCGCAGAAACGTTAATCCGCAACAGAAGAAAACAATCGATACGTCCGCATGTAACGAAACAGAAGAAGGATCTGGTAGCGAAAACAACGTTCGTTCGGTTGAAAAGCAATCGTTGCGTTATGCGATCGTAGTGGGTGTCGTCGGTCGCCATCTTGGATTGTCGCGTACCGGTATCGTTACGTCACGGTCACGGACGTCTCGATCGCGAACGATGTCGAATCGAAGGAGAAAAAAAACAACGATAATATAAACAAGTAATCGCAACGAACGTGAAACAATCGAAAATCGTGGTTTTGTTTTGCGGCCGTTGTCGGAGACAGCGCGATCTCGTTCGTATATCTGCCATTATGTTGTTTCTATTTGTTTGTTTGTTTGTTTTGTTTTATTCACTTGTTTTCTACGACAATGATGTTCTGATTTTCTCACGAAAAATGTCTAATCTCGAAACTTCGTAGTGCAATTAATAATAACGATAATTAAATTCATTATTTTTTTTTGTCATTAATTCATCAATGGAAACTATCTAAATTGAAAACTATCCTCATTTCAAAATTCGCTATGTTTTATTTATTAGTATTTTTTTGCATATTTTTTTTTGTTCATAAGACATAAGTTTTTTTTGAAATGTACGTACGTTTTTTTTTTTTGTTCATTAAAATGTTTTTTTTTTTAATTAATATTTATTTATTACTGCAGCGCAAGCTTTTTCAACTATTTGTTTTAGTAGTTAGCGACTCTATGAAGTGCCTGACCGTTGGCAGTGGTTAGAGCATCCTTCTTGCTTTGATATTTTGAGAATTTTGGATTTTTTTCTTTATTATTTTTTTGTTTGTTTGTTTGTAATTTTTTTTGTTCAGAATTCTGTTATGTAGTTTATTTTTTATCTGTTTTGTTTGTTTATTTATGTTTTTTTTTGGATTTGAAACGGTCTCGTCGGAACAACGATCACCTGCAAACAAAAATAGAATAAGACACACGTCGGACATGATTCGACGATCGGTGAAACAAACGACGATCTGACAGCACTCCGTTCAACTCAAATTCGAATAAAAGATTCCCGTATAATCGTACGAGATGTTCAGAACTCGTTCGAGGTCGTTTGAAGTTTTTACAATAAATCGTTTTTGGCATAAATTCAGATCGAGTACGCTAGACAGATCGTCGTTTGTTTCATCCGCGTACATGTGAATAAATAAACAACAAAACAAAATCATATCGTATCGATTCCCTGACCTACGCTTCTGGGCGAATGTACGCTGCCAGCGCCGTTATTGCGGTCGTCATGAGCACGACGTGAGCGGCGGACGCGATGCTGACGGCGCCGTTGCACAAGCTCGTTGTGCACGAGCAGTATAGCGCGTGGACGTCGTGCGTTCCGGACCGTTTCATGCACTCCTTGTCGTCGCGCGGGTCCGTCACGTAACCGCATCCACGGATGATCCGGATCTTGCCGTACACTGGAACAGTCGATCGGTACGGTCGTTTTTACGAAAACGCTTTCCGTGACGTTCTCATTTACAGTCATCTAGACGGCTGGTTCGAATGAAAACATCGGAAGATCGTTCACAATTTAAACGCGATCTAGACATCCGGTTCGTTCGTCTATTGAAAACGTTCACTCGATGTTTTTATTCGCCGTGCTATCTACGTAAAACGATCTAGATGCCTGGTTTGAATGAAAACATTAGACAATCGTTTTCGAATTAAACGCAATCTAGACGTCTGGTTCGTTTGTTTATCAAAAACGCTCACTCGATGTTTTTATTCACCACGCTATCTATTGTACTCTTAAACTTATCTAGATGCTTGGTTCGAATGAAAACATCAGAAGATCGTTTTCGAATTATTGTTTATATTAAATAAATTATAACAGAAGGCATTGTTTAACTCTGTAAGGCACAGTGGTTCCACGATGTAACCATGTATTGAAAACCGATTATCAGTATACTGCACAGGTCTAGCACCATGAAACCACTCTCTCTTTCCTTCCGTCCCAAAAGTCCTAGCTGCATAACGGTTTCATCGTGGAACCACTCAGATAATTTATTATTAACCGTTTGAGTGCTGATCAATGTTCTCCGATATATGTCAATTGCGAAGTAAAATGTTTCTCATTTTTATTATTTGGAAGAATAATAACAACAAATAATTTATTCAAATGGGGTAAAAAATGCGGAAACCACATTTTTGGCACAACATGAGAGAAGCGCTATTGCGCTCATCGGCACTCAAACGGTTAATGGGCAAAACAATTTTTTTTGAAAAATCAAAAACAAGTTAATGTATAATTATTTTTTCAAACGTATTATATTTTTTGAACGTGAAAATTTATTTTGTTATTGAATTGTTTGGATAACATCTATTATTTTTTTACATAAATCTTCTTTTGACTTTTTCATTCATTTCGAAAATGGTCCAAGTCATTTTCGATATAAAAAAGTATGTCTTGCCGTGCGCTGTTTTTAAAATTTTCAAAACGAAGAACAGATGACCGACCACTTCTATAGCCACCGACATCTATTTATTTATTCCGACTATTGTGCCAGAGCATACTTAATCATCAAATCGAAACTAATCAATTGTTTATTAATATTGTGTATAGACAACTGGCCGTAGCGTGCTGTGTAATTCGACTCGAACGGAACGGCCGACCTCAATTCCAGCCTTCGTCTTTGTTTGTTTTCTTCGTTTCTTTAGCGAGAACAAAACAAAACAAGAAAGAAAAAAAAACATAATCGAATAATACGGTAATTCGATCCTTGCATATCAAATATTGCACCTGGCGTGAAGACCTCACTGTAATGAAATTAAGCACGCTTGTTATCGATTCAAGACCGGTTCGAGCAATGACACGACGACGTCGACGTCGTCGTCGGCGTCGGCGTCGGCTGTGGCGGCGGCGGCGCGACCAATGAAACGGGGGAAAAAATGAACACGCGGAGTAAAAAAAAAAACGAGTAATTTATTATAAATGTCATGTTGGCATTTATAATTTAGGTCTTGTATGCAGTGGCGCACGCTCCGACGCGTCTAATAAATCATCGGCGTCCGTAGGTTATTCTACACGTCTCGGCCGATGCGATTTCGCCGTTTTCGTATTTGCATTTATTGTCGCGTTGACACGGCGTGCATGCTACGGCGTCGTTTTGTTTTTTAAATCCTGTTTTATTTATAATTCACATGTGTGTTTAGTAGGCGGTGTGAACACGTTTTATTTTTATTTAATCGATACAAGAGATATTCAAATCGATGAATGACAGTTGGTTAAAATAATGAAAATTCAATCATTCTTCTCGAAGAGATTCGAACGAGGAACAAGATTTCATTTGTTATTATTTTTTTTGTTTTTCGATATGGTCTTAACTGCCTCGATTTAAGAAGAGTATGATCGTGTACTTACCCGAGATTTGTACTTTTACTAATCGAGAGATAAAGCTTTATTTTTTAGTTAACCTTTTAAGGCTTCGACTCTGTATCGTCGTTTTTCATTTATTTTTTAAACTAAAGATGACTTTAGGTCGGATCTAGTCGGCGTCGGATCGATTTCGTTCAAAATTCAGCCGGTGCACGGCCGCCTACTGTCGTTTGTGTTATCCACCGTATGGGAATTATAATTCGTTTCTGAGATCGTAGAGTGTGTTATCGGCAGAATTGTCGATAGATCGGGTACGTCGGGCTTAATCCGTGCTAAAGAGTCGAACCGGCGCCCGGCCGCCTACTATCGGTCGGACACGTCCGTACCTTTCTGGATAGTCTTCCTGCACAACGTCGGCGCCAAGTTCATGAGATGCTCGAGCGGCGGTCGCATCGAGCAGTTGACGATGCCTAACGAGTAAGCGTCGAACGGTTCGCCGCACCGCGGGTCGTACTCGCTGTTGCACTGGTAGCACGAGATGCTAGCTTGTCCGGGGCCGTTGTGCTGCTGGATCGCGTGGTGCTCGTGCCGCGCGTGATGCTGCTGACCGTTGAACATCGCCGTGTTGTGGTGTTTCGCCGATACTGTCGAACAACGAGAACGAGGTCCATTAATAATAATCGATAAGTGTTTATAAATAGAGCGCACGCGAAGGTCGGCCGACACGGACGACGAATCGCGTACGGTTCGGAAAATGGGTTTTCATCGCGACAGTCTGCTGGCCGGGGAACGGGTGAATGCGAACGGGTGCGGCCGGGGTGAAATAAAGTAAAGTAGAGTAAATAAATAAACGATACGATCGTCTTTTTTTTCTTCTTTAGGGCTAGGATGTGACGTCGACGTCCGATCTCTCTTATTCGATAAACACATAATTCGTTTTGGTACTCGAACGAATACACTTCGACGCAGATGAATCATTTATGTCGACACGACGAAATGTTATAAAAAATTACAATAATCGATTGTAGGTCACATTATTCGACCGTAAAATAGATTCCACAACACAGCATTCGACAAAATGAACATCGCGCGAATCAAGTGACAAACGATTGTCGTTTGTTTTCGATTCGAAATGTAATCCGTGACACCGAAATATTGTGAACATTTCTCTGATCATGTATGGTCATCCAAATGTGACGCCTAGCTAGATTTGTGTTTTATTAGAAAAAAAAACAAAATAATCTATACACATGTTTATTTTTAATGATAAAAAAAAATCTAGGCGTCACATTTGGATCGCTGTATATTTTCTAAATTCATTGATAAAATTGTATAATGTTGTCAATAAAAATATTGTGTGTTGTAATAAGTGTCTTTATGTTAAATATTTCATTGCGAATTTTAAGAGACCGACGACGCAATGGCAAAATTCTGAGATGTTTAAAACACCCCCTTATATGAATGACTAATAAAAAGTAACATCAATATGCTACTATCAGACCTCACTTTCATTACGAAGTTTCTCGTACGTTGTAAACTGAAATTAATCGTGAATGTTTTCTTATTTTCCTTTCTTGAATCAATTAATGAATTCTACTTAAGTTATTGTTCTTCCGCAACAGCGATGGCTATGATTTTTGTCATACAACAACGTAGAATTCCCTCTTAAAATGGTTATTGATATGAAGTTATAACCACATACTATTTTACTTATAGAGTAGGCTGCGGACGTTGACTGTCCTGTTAACTTGATCGTTATTTCACGTATTATATTATATCGTCAGTCATTTGATCCATCATATATATATATATATATATATATATATATATATATATATATATATATATATATATATATATAGAGAGAGAGAGAGAGAGAGAGAGAAAGAGAAAGAAAGAGTATTATTTTCATATGTATTAGACATCCACAGTGTTTATTTATTTTATCAAATATTTAATATTTAATTACCCTACTTATTAGTTACCCAATAAAATATCATTATTGAATCTAAATTTAAGTGTATTTCACATCCATTTACTTAGAAATTCAATTGTAACATTAATACTTGGTGTTCCCAGGAGTGATTAATCTTGGTGTTCCCAGGAGTGACTAATCATATAGCAGGATATATATATATATATATATATATATATATATATATATATATATATATACACCCATCCCTTAATTTACGCGGAGTATCCGTTCCACGTGGATTCGTGTTACGCGAATGAAAATCGCGTAAATCCAGTCTGTCAGTACAATAAAAAAAAATATTGGAAATAAAAGCTAGTAAAGTTGTAGAAATACGTATTTATTTCACATAGCTTGACAAAAAAAATAATGACGTTTTAGAAAACAAAAGTAGATAAATTTTATTCGGTGTCACTCTATCGCTACTGTAATTCGAAACAATCAACATTTTATGTATTTATATCGTGCTTTTATACGTTCAAGTAAGAATTCGCGTCACTCTGATATGTAATAAATTCCATGAAAAATTATATAAAATGAAATCTGTCTGACCGCGTATAAAAAGTGCCGCGTAAATCGATACCGCGTAAAAAAAGTTCCGCGTAAATAGAAGTATAATTTGCCGCGTAAAAGAAAACTCGTGTAAAAAAAGTCCCGCGTAAAAAAAGTCCCGCGTAAATTGAGAGACGGGTGTGTATATGACTACCACAGAAAATTGTTTGAAATTTATTCAAATATTTTTTTAATTATTATAAAAAACTTTTATTTTACGTTATAATAATTAAAAAATATATTTTAATAAATTTCAAAGAACGCACCGTGGTAGTCATATGTATATTTTAAATTTTCTTACATGTTTTTATAGTTCTAAACATTTTCCAACTAATAATTTTAGAATTCAATAAAGTGTAAATATTTCTCGTTACAAAATACTTAACTAAAGCGGACTTGTTTTAGCACGCGTTACTCCACAATTTCTTTTCGATAGTCACGGATTATAATTGTAAATTTGTTCTAGTCGAGTTCCACATTCAGTTATTGTATAAACATAAATCATTTCAATTTATAAAAACAGCCATCTTATCTTTACATTAATAAATACGAAATGCGTTTTCGGAAAATCGACCGACGTGAATAAACCTAGTTTGTTGTGTGTGTGGGTGGCTGTGGCGTATATATCTGTGTGTGCATTCGCGAAACATAACCTCGACGTCGAAAGTCTTCGTTCGGTTCTCGAACGTGTATACGAAAGAATGAAAGAGAGAGAGAGAGAGAGAGTGATCGCAAAAACGGAACACGAGCAACGTTCGCTCAATTTCCATACGTCTGACAGTTTGATATATAAATCTGACACCGTGCACGCTCCCGCCGTCCCGTGCCAATGCCGACGAGTTGAATCAGGTCAGGCTTTCCGCAAACACGCACATGCGGCACGCACGCACGCACGCACTCGTCGTCAAATTAATTTGCCTCGTATCGATATTCGACAATAGAGATAGAGGTCCGATCGTTTACGTTATCCGTACACGACGATCGAGTCGGCGGACGGATTTAGATAAAATGGTGACGGCGGTCGTTTCCCCCCCCCCTCCTGTTAGCTAGCCAATACGGCGAGGGACGACTCGCACGAAAAACAATCGCCGGTGATTTTTACGTACGCTCGACGGTTAATTGACAGTTCGTAACCTGGATATTTTTTTTGGCCGCGTTAATTACCGCCATTGCTTATCGAGTACTCGGAACGATTAATTAAAACTGTTTAGTCACGTACTTGATCGCTTAATGAACATTTGATGTGTTTTTCGAATTAAACACGTTCTCTGTCTGTCCCTTTTCCGCACGCGCGCACGTTTATCGGGCCGGTTTGAAAAGTACGTGCGGATTTTAAAAACAAAACTTAACGATTTTTGTAATATTCATTTTTATTGTATCTCCGTTCAAACAGAGATCGGCCGCCCGCGTGCGAAAATATTTCTGCCGCCCCCATTCCCAAATTGCACTTTTTCCATGACATACTATTGAATGTAGAGTAATATGTAAATTGAGATCAGGTGGCGTAAGATATTCAGATTGCAACAAATTTTGTTGAATTTTCAAGAAGTGTCAGATTTGGTGTCGTAAGACGTAAGATGTAAGATGGCGGATAGGGATAAGATGTTGAAATTGCAACAAGTTTTGCTCGAATATAAGGTCTGACGTTCGCGATGGAACATAATATCTGTCCGGTCAGTCAATTCTGGACTCTGTTTTTAGTTGGGGACAATCTTTTTCTAAAATTTATCGCTTTAATGGATGAATTGATCCCAAGCCTACTACATTGATAAAATAACCACAGTCATGTGTAAATCAGACTTTAAAGTATTACTCAATGATGTTTCATCTCGCTTATCGTTCTATGTTATCGGACACGATCAATTTTTTATCTCCATTCACGATCTATTCCAAGTACGAATTTTTTTTATTCCTTTCAAGCACCAAATCGTATACAGGTATAAAAATAAATGATTGCGAAACGTTTTTATAAAATCCTATAAGTCTGAGATGAATGGTCATTATTTTTTTAAAAAAACATTCTTCTAATTATACGAATATATGATGGCTCGTCTTATTTAGTGTTCGATGTTATTAGGTACGATCAATTTTTTATCTCCCGTTACCATCTGTTCGAAATTTAAGTCGTTTTCATTCCATTCGAGTGCCAAATTGGTATTGGGACTGAAATAAACATTTTTATAAAATCTTGTAGGTTTGAGATGAGTGTCTACTTTTAAAATTGTGTATTGTTGTTATTATACGAATATTGCGTTGATCCGATTAAAAAAAAAATCATAAAACAAGCCCACGTAGTTCTCGATTCGTCAAGTCGATACGTTGTATTCGTTCGAAAACGATTTCCTTCTTAAAATATAATCGAATGGACATACATCGGCTATAAAAATGGCCGAACGAAACGATACTCTAACAATGCATACAATCTATATCTATCTCTCACTCTGTCCGTCTAATCGTCAACTGTATAAGCTATCTCGTGTCGAAGATTACCGTCGTTATGGAAACGCGCGATCAACATTCAATGGCAGCCATCTATCTATATTCACCTGTCAAATGCCTGTCGTTTGAAAAATCGAATATCGTCTACATGTAAATGGACAGAATCTCGAAATTAATCTAATTATTGAAAAAATAAATATTAATTCATTTACGGATTATAAAACTGTACAGATTGTGTACGTTGATCGCGTGTTCTGCGATATGCACGGAATTAATTTGTGAGAAAAAATTAAGAGGTGCGTCGTCGTTGCTAGGCGACAGTTTTGTTATCATGTCCGTGTGTATGCACATGTGCAGTATACATACACACATCACACACACACAACACACACACACACACACATATATATATATATATATATATATATATATTTATATGATTGTATGTATTAGATGATATAAAAAGAAATGTCGGATTTTTTTTATTTCCGATATAATAATTCGGCATTTCATATTACACGACCTAAAATGTATAAAATAATTCTATCCTTAATGTCATTAATCTAATCTGATCGTGAACGATTACCTTCGATCTTTAACAATTGCAGGAACAGTAAGTTCAACAGAGAACGAGGAGCCATGGCATTTTACAACTTGTCAAATTTTATTTGTTTATTTTTTTGATAGGGGATCTTTACTCACCGCGCTGAAACTACTTGAGTGCTGATGAGTACCTCTTCACTTTGGCAGACAATATTTTCCGAGTTTCTCTGCTTGGGTAAACCTACCAGTATTCAAAAAATTTCGCAATATTCCTTAGAATTCTGTTTACACTTTCTCGTCGTTTTGGAGGAGTGATGTAGGAATTTAGAGGATATATACGTCATCGAATTTACCTTAACATGAATGATTCCAAATTAAATGTAAAAAATGTAACTCGACAGCCGCCATTTTGTTGTCGTTCGTTCGAAACTGTAATTAATACATTTTTGGACAAATGAAAAATTCATACCAACGCCACTAGATTCTATAAAAATGTCAAATAATCACTGATTGTTCATTTGTTTAATTTATATGAGATTAGTTGGCGATGCGATTATCCTCAGAGCTCTAGAGATAAAAATCTCTATGACTTTGTATTTATAAGCCGTGAAGACGATAGCAAGGCCAACTAAATTATATATATATATATATATATATATATATATATATACACGAGGGTTGTTTGATAAATTTAATTATTGTTTAATTTAATTAATTGATTTAATTAAATTTTTCAATTTAATTTTTCTTACTTTTTTACTATACTTATCAAAAGAGTCTCTTATATATATATATATATATATATATATATATATATATATATATATGTATGTAAAATTTAGCTCAATTGATAATATGTTCAGTTTTATAAAGTGAACTTGAAACAGGTTCAAGTCCAGAATAACCAACTGACGTTGTTCGCTGTTATCTCGAGAAATATCGAGACAGACAGTCGTTTTTCTTGAAAACTTTGACAGTTCGCGCGACGACAAATCAAACACAATTCTTTCAATCTCTCTCTCTCTCTCTCTCTCTCTCTCACACACACACACACACACACACACACACATATATATATATATATATATATATATATATATATATATAATGTATTATATTAATCATGACAAGTTGGAAAGTTTCATGAAAGTCGAACGAGTTAATGAATAATGCCGACAGACACAAGTACCACTTATATCAAAAATATGTATATATATTGGACATTTTTTAAGCGTGATAGAAATTTACATTGAAATCGATTTCAATTTCATAGATTCGTGTTTTATTAAAAAGAAACATGTATATAGAGTGATGTGTAGGGAAACATGTGTATAGTTTCTTTTGCTTCTCTTTTATAAAACACAAATCTAGGCGTCATATTTTGATGATCTTTATATATATATATATATATATATATATATATTAAGCTGTAATAAATAAAAAGACCATTTTTAATTTTTCGTTTGGTACCGGTTAACTAGTCGAAATGTCAAAAGGCCGTTACTACGCCACTGTGCACTTTTTATCGAAACCGACTCCTAATCGCTAATACACCGTCCTTATAAAATAGTACACCACCGTTAAATTTTCCGATTTCGAAAAAAAAATTTTTGCTCTAAAAAAACACAAAGGCTATGACCTTCAATTTTAGTCAAAAAAATAATGATTTTTAATTGGCGATTTTTTGATATCATCGCTTTGTTAATGATCCGTAGGTGAGCGTACGAGCGTCGGAAATTGGCACCGACGCCTACAACGATCGTAAACGGATTTTGAAAGTTGGGTGCTGGTTTTATTTGTTCAAAATGTCAAAACTCCGTTACTACGCCACTGTGTGATTTAAATCAAAACCGATGCCTGATCGTTAATAAACTGCCCCTATAGAACAACACGCCGGCGTTAAATTTGCCGATTTCAAAAAAAAATTTTTTTGCTCTAAAAAAACACTAAGGCTATGACCTTCAATTTTTGGCGAAAAATTTTAAAATTTTTTTGACTGATTTTTTTGAATAGTCGCGTTACTGACGGTCCATAGATGAACGTACGAGTGTCAGAAAATGGCGCCGACGTCTATAACGATCGTGATTGGGCCTTGAATCTTCAGCACCAACCAACTGGCCAAAATGTCAAAACGTCGTTACTACGCCACTGCGTGCGTTATATCGAAACCGACACTTGATCTCTCTTTAAAAGCCCTATAAAATAGCAAATCATCATTAGATTGTCGTTTTTTTAAAAAAATTTACCAAAAAATAATACAAAGCCTACGAACTTCAGTTTTGGACAGAAACTTAAGTTTTTTTTTTAGATAGTACATATAATAAAAAAATTAACCCTTAATTAGTTCAATTCATTTTTTACTAAATTTTGAAATAAAGCTCCATAGAATCTCCAACACCGTAAAGTTCCAATTAGTTTTTTTTTTTTTAAAAAAAAAACATTTTCTTTCTAACGGTTTTTCCATGTATCGACCAATTGATTTTTCACTATCGAACGACTACGACTGTTCCGTGTCTTAATAGGATACATAACCTTTATCGTCTTAAGAACGGAATCACAATAACCTCTTCGTCTCCGATTACATTAAATACCCGAGAAAGCTCCGAACGTTGAAAAATAATCAGATTACGTACGACAGGATTCAATCTGTTAAAGTGCATGGCCTGTGCGCGTCACCCGGCCCCCCTTACACCACTTCGTTTGTTTATTTTTTTTGTTTGTTTTTTTTAATTTCGTCGTTGTTTTGGTTTTGTTCTTTTTTTTAATAAACAAAACGTTGAGTTTGTTAAATATTGTTTAAAAAATAAATTCGACTCTCTCTCTCTCTCTCTCCCTCTATATATATATATAGTGAAAGGAGGGGGGTGGAAAGAAAAGCTTAATATATATATATATATATATATATATATATATATATATATATATATATATATATATATATAGGTAACTCAAATGATACTTTTGGGCTACTCTCTTTCTCTTTTTATCCCCACTATATATATATATATATATATATATATATATATATATATATATATATATATATATATATATAATCATCCAATTGTGGTGCCTAGATTTGTATTTT